>RJWH01001640.1:101555-338558 GCA_004363575.1 Solenodon paradoxus
GAGCTATTCACAGCTCCCTAAAAAGAAGACGGGCTCACCTCATTTTATTGCTCTCTGCTTTACTGCACTTCTCAGTGACTGTGACTTTTACAAATTGAAGGTTTGTGGCAACCTTGCATCACGCAAGTCGATTGGTGCCATTTTTCCAACAGCCTGTGCTCACTCCCTGTCTCTGTGTCACCTTTAGTTAAGGTATGAACATAGTTTTGTCAGACATCATGCTATTGCACACTTAGTAGATACAGTAAAGTGTAAACATCACTTTTATTTGCACTGAAAAACCAAAAAAATGATGGGACTCACTTGATGGTGACATTTGCTTTATTGCCGGGGTCTGGAACCAGTTACTCTGGGGTGTGCCTGAAATAGTTACCACATCGGATCCATTCCCAAGGCTCTGTGCTAAGCATGTTACATCCTCGTGATTCCTGTGCAGGAGATAACATATCAGTCCTATTATACAGGTCAGAAAACCAAAGCACAGAACAAAGAGGCTAAGTTCACACAGCTGGCAAGTGGTGGAGGCAGATGCTCTTGGTAACCCGCCCCACCTTAGACCTGTCCCAGAGGTCACCCTGGACATAGACCATCCTGGACATGCCTTGTCCAAGGGCATTCTGAGGCCTGCTGGGACACGCAGAGCCACCAGGGCCAGCAGGAAGGGCAGGGAGTTAAAACCTCAGGGGCAGCCCTCCATCACTGAGGACAGGACTCCAGTCTACTCCACCCTCAGGGCACAATTCTGAAGCCAGCTCAGCACTCTTTTCCCCAGTGGGACTGAGCTCCAGCAGGTCCTGCTTGGGAACACACCTTCTATTGTTTTCCTTCCTTCTGTCTCAAGGCCCCCTCCCTCACTGTGCTGGCTTCACCTCCAGGACGCACTGCTTCCCCAAATCCTTGTTCCAGGATTTGCTTTGAAAACCCACGTGAATCAACCACTGAGTGTGATTTGCACTGTCTGCCTGGGGTGACTTTCTGCCCAAGGAGGGCTGAATATTTCATAACCCTGTGCCTGCCCTCCTCCCTGTTCTTAAACACCTGCTCCCCGTCCCTGCTCACCTCACCTTCAACTAAAAGACCCAGCTTGGATGGGGGTTTTCTGTAAGAACCTTTGTCTGACATCCCCTGCCTGAGCTAGGCTTGACCACCTCCACGGCCGCCCCACAACTCAACAGACTTCTCTACCATATCCCATTATCCTTTTTTTGTGGACTTGTGGCTTCCTTGCTGCTCTAGGAGGGATTGTGTCTTACTCATGTTGGAACCCCAGCAAGTCCACCCAGAGCAGATGCTAATCCAAGTTTAAACCGTCTGTGTCTGCACACACCCACGCCTCTTCTTCCCTCTGCCTCTCTCACCCCTTTCCACTTCCCACCACTTTCCATCTTTTGCAAGGGGCAGACCCTTGTCTTCACCTCTTTGCCCACCTGTCTGAGCACCCCACACCCGCCACAACCTCTCCCTCTGTGGCACATGGTCTCTCAGTCTCTGCAGACTTCATTACACTTCATCGCACTAGCTTATTTTCCTATCTGCCTTCCCAACTGGATTGAGAGTCCTTTGAGGCCTGCCGTGTATCTTGTTTATCGCTGTATCGCCTCTTGCACAGTACCTATTATATAGTGGGTGCTAATAAATGTTGAATGGATGAATGAATTAATTACCCAATACACATATCCCCAGGTCCCTGACTGGAAGGATGCAGAAACTGCTATAAATTACTTAGGACTCTGTGAGATGTGAGAGAAACACATTTCAAGTTGGCTTAAAGAAGGAACTTTTGGCTTAATCACTGGGAAGTCCAAGTGGACTTCAGGCATGGCTAGATCCAGAAACCAAATAAGGTCAGTTACTAGCTCTTGTGCTACCCACCACCCCACCCACTGCCCCTACCACTCTCTCTCTCTCCTCCTCCCTCTCCCTTCTTCCCCTCTCCCTCCTTTTCCTCTCTGTCTCTATTCTCATCTTCCTCTTTCCCTCTCTGTAGCTCTCTCTTCATACTGACTCTACTTCTCTTGAATTTTGACTACCTTCCAGTACCACAGGGGAGTGCAATTGCAAGACTTAGTCACTCACTCACTGAGCCTCGATTTCCCTCTTCTGTAAAGTGGAGACACAAATCAACCTGATGTTCTCAACGCCTCCTTTATAGTCTTGTAGTCTCATAGGGGATTTAAGAGAACTTCCACTTCCTGTTTAGGGAAAAAGGAAGCCTAGAGAGGCACGTGATTTGTTCGAGCTTACTTGCCAAGTTAGGGAGGGATGGGCTTGGACTATGTTCGTCTCTGGTCTTCATGGAAAAGAGGACAATGTCATTCTGAACATGGAGATCAGGGTCTTGCTATTGACTCAGAGCCTTCACCTCCCCTCTGACGCCACACATGTGTGAAGACTCTTGGACCTCTGCAAGGACCGACGTCAAGTCCGATACTTCCACTGTCGAGACCTGGATGTGGACATCAGCACCAAACTCGGGGCTGGGCCTCGGGCAAGTCATTTCCTATCTCAGCCTCTGCTCTTTCCACCTGGAAAATTAGACAACGTTAGTAACAAGTCCTACCTTCTGGGTTGTTATGGGGACTCCAGGAGGTGATAAGAACAAGACCTGGCATGAGGCAGCAGGGAGTGAACTCTTCCCAGTCTGCCTGGAAATATCCTGGGTTTTTTTGTTTTGTCTTAATCTTTCATGTAAAAATTAAATTAAAATTTTTATTTAAGAAACACTAGTTTATAACATTATAGAGGTTTCAAATTTTAGGTGCACCTTGGTGACTCAGGTGTTAAGCTGGAGGCAGAGGTGTGGACCATGTAAAGCCCGTGGACCCAAGTTCATGACTCAGGGCCGGGGAAACAACCAAAATGAAATACACAAATGGATGGAAGCATCCCCCTTCCCTTTTCTCTTTAAAAAACAAATTGAAGTACATCCTAGTTTTAAAACTTAAAGTCTTATATCCTAGGTCCCCTCCATCCCAGACAGACAGCAGTGGGTCACTCTGTCAGGCAGGCATCTACATCTGGTCATGGAAGGGGGTGTCTTCAGAAGACCCGCAAATCAGGTCCACACAAACCAGCCCTCCCAGAAAGATGGAGGAGTCTTGGTCAAGGCGGTGCCGGGTCCCAGATCCTCTGCAGTTCAGAGCAATTTTCACAAGTCCAGAGGTAAGCAAGTGGCCTGAGGTCTCTTGGCAGGCGGTCTCCAGGCTGACTTTGAAGATGTGCTCCTGGATGCTTTCAGTGACAACTCAGTTTACGGCTGAGGACAGAGGGGCCTAGAAGCTTGGGTCAGTCCTGCCTAAGCCCCAGGAGGACAGGGCCACCCAGCCAGCGGCTTGTCCCAGGTGATGAAATAGTTCATCCAAGGCTCTCATCACTCTGCCAGATACATTTCAGCTGCTAAGAAAGAAGTTCAAGTGCTCACAGGGGTCCGTTGCTAAGCAACAGGAGACTGTAAATGACATCGCTCCAGACACTTTAACTAACCCCTCTATGGCAGGCAGAGGATAATGAAGGCAAAGGCAGACAGTGAGATGGAATTAAAAACCAGAGCCAGGAGTGAGCAGAAGCAGGTGCCAGGGAAAAGCTGGAGCTTACAGCAGGTAGACTTTGCCTGGGCAGATGGGAGGGGTCTCTGAGGCACTGCTCTATGCCTGGGGCCCTTAATTTAGGAGTTCTGGGCATAGCTTTGCTAGCTTTAAAAGGGATTTGCTAGGCTTGGCCCTAACAACGGGGTTGTATTTTCAGGGGACTATGCCTGTAATTCCAGAAGTTGCCACTAGGAGGGCAGCAGCAACATTAAGAGTTCAATTTGAACAGACTTTTTTTTTTTAAGAGAAGGTGCAGGCAGGCAGGAAAAGAGAGAAGAAGCATTTTTAATTTTTAATTTTTATTTAGTTGTTTGCATTGATTGCTTCCCCCACCCCGGTCCTGGGACTTAAAACCAGGGGTATGTGGCCTGTTCCTCGGGAGGCAGTTGCATGAAACAGACGTTTGACTCTATAGACTCTGAGTTGGGGGAAACTAGATGGGGTAAGGAGGGGTGGGCAAACCTGCTGACCACACTTCACCGTTTTGTTAACTCCTGCAATCCTCAACGTGACCCCATTATTTAAGGAGTTATTTCCACTTTGTAGATGGGAAAATGGAAAGACATTCGTTATATATATTTATTGGGCTCCTCTTAGAGGCCAGGCACGTTCTAGGCTCTGTGTATATGGTAGCAAGAAAGACAGACAACATCCTTACCCTCGTGGAACTGACATTCTTATCCAGCGGGAGCCAGGAAACAACAGAAATAATAAAATAGATGCTATCGTAGATGGCATCAAGGACTATGGCGGAAAATGAAGCAGGAAGGGATTAGGAGATACAGGGGGAGAAAAAACATTGAGTAGTCAGAAAAGACCCTACTGAGGGCTTTTTTTAAGGGAAAAGTGCAGGAGTGAAGGCAAGTAGGCAGGTAGGAAGAGAGAGGAGGAAGAAACATTTATTTATTTTATTCAGTTGTTCATCTTGATTGTTTCGCTGGCCCTGGGTCTTGAACCAGGGACCTCAGGATGTATGTGGACTGTGCCTGGTTTAAATGGCCAGGCCACCAGGGTGTGCCACTGAGGGATTTTCGAGCAAAGATATGGAGGAAGTGAGGAGAAAGCCTTGTGACTGTTCAGGGAAAGTGCATGCCAGGCAATGTTTCCTGTCCTGGGAGTAAACTTGGCAGATTTCAGGTTTGGTAAAAATGCCAGTGTGGCTACAGCAGGGTAAGGACGGAGAAAGTAGAAAGACACGAAGTTAAAAGGGATGGAGGGGCCGGATCGCGAAGGCCCTGTAGGGGGCTCCGGGCACGTCTCTGAATGAGCTGGGAGCCAGGGGAACATGAGTGTTGGATGTACTCAGTGAAAACACAGGCTGCGCAGCTAAATTTGAATTTCAGAGAGAGAACAGAAAACATACAGTGTATGTGCCAAATATTGTGTAAGATGTACTTATAATAAAACTGACTTTCTGTTCATTGGAAATTCTAATTTAATTTAAATTTAACATTTCTAATTTAAATCAAATTTCTAATTTAACTGAGCATCTTGTGTTTTGTCTGGCAGAGTGTTGAGCAGAGGAGTGATAAAGTCTGACTTGCGCTTCAAGCGGACCCCTGTGGCTCGTGTGTGGAGCACGGACTGAAGGGAACAATGGTAGAAGCTGGGGTCTAGTGAAGAGGTCGTTACAATGATCCTGTGAGAGATGACGGAGGTGTGGACCAGCCTGGGACGGTCAGCACGGTTGGGGCCTTGTTTACCTGCAGGGCACTGAGTGAACAAGAAAATGTTTGAGGGTAATGGGAACCAGGTTTCTCAATCTAGAAAGAAACTGGAGGTATTAGACTGTAATCGGAGGCATTGATGGGAGCTGGTGACTGTGGATGACATGGGCATGGATATAGTTACAGCTGTATGTGGTGTGTGCACCAGACGCTTGCGTGTTTCTTAGCTCTGTTTAGAGGGTGTGGAAGCGATGACTCCATCAGCAACACGCCAAGTGAGGACCTGGTTAGGGGGGATACATACACTAGAGGGGTGATGTCTTCAACTTGCTCTCAAATAACTGGGAGAAAGGTGTGTACGCGCGCGCGCGCGTGTGTGTGTGTGTGTAAATGAAACAGTAAGGCCAGCTCTGAACAGTGATGGGATTTTGATTAAGAGGTTATGTAATACTTGGTCCTAGTCTCATAAGTGTGAAATGATTTCTAAATAAAGTGAGAGAGAAAACCAGAAGGGAGGAGTTGGAAGCAGCAAGTACGGACTCTACAGCGCCACTCAAAGGGTGGTCTGCTAGCCAGGGCTGACCTGCACTGCTCCTGGTCTGACACCATGCACACGTAGGCAGTGTGAGTTGGTGTTTGGGAGTATGTACAGCTATTTGATCTTTACAAGAGCCACATGTGTGATCAGGGTGTAAGCTAAAAAATATCCACATAAATTGGAACAGGAAAACCTGATTCTTCACCGTGGATAGGGGAGCAAGCCCTGACACAGGCAACTCTAAGTGTTGTGTTTTAAAGCTCAGAAAAAAAGAAGTTGCTTTTCTAGAATCATCCAGCAATGTTGGGCTGCAAACTTGGGTCCTACCGAAAGCACGTGATCTCTGTCATGCCAGAGTTCACACTGGTGCCTCCCTTTGCCTTGTTCCTTCCCTCCTCCCTCTTCGTCCAATCAGTATGGTTCTCCCAATTCTACCTGCATAAATCCTGAGGGCTTCCCCTGCGGTGCCGCTACACAGTAGTTACTGCAGCTTTTGCCACTCATTTATTCAGCAAGTATTTTCTGAGTCCAAGGCTGACCTGAACTCTAAGGAGAAAATAGTGAACAAGGTATATGGAACTCACATTCCAGAGGGAAGACAGACAATCCAAGAATCACACAGAGAAAGTTAGGATAGGTACCATCTAGAGGAGGTCCACTGGCTGGTAGCACACAATAGAAGTAGGGCTTGCTTTGACCCAACAAGGTAACTTTTCAGTGGAGACCTGAGGGTAGGGGGAGGTTTAGCAGGCAGAGAGCAGGAGAGGAGCTGAGGACAACTCATGGCCAAGGCCTGCTGGAGGTGGGGCAGGACCAGAGCCCCTGTGAGGCAGAGCAAGAAGGCTCGTGCGGTTGCAGGTTAGAAAGGAGAAATGGGGAGCGAGATGATGTTGGGGCGATGAGCTGAGTCCAGCACATGCAAGCCATGAACAGGGGGTTGCTTTCCTCCTGAGAGCATGGGACCTGTCTCTGGGATTGAACTGAATGGCAGTATGATTTGGTTTGTATGCGTCAAAGGTCTCTGATTTCTGTCTGGAAAATGGATTGCAGGGATGCAAGGGAAGAAGCAGGGAGACCTAAAAGGAGGCTTTCATCGTAGGGTAAGGATGATGGCTGGACTGGGATGTGAGTACAGCGGAGGAGAGGAAGTTGGAGGCAAGGCTGCTGGGATGCCCTGGTGCCTTGGTTCTGGGACTAGGGGAGGAGTCAGGTGCAGGGCTTGAGAACAGAGACGAGATGGGCCAAGCCCAAGATCCCAAGATCTCGGAAGTCAGGGAAGATGCGTGGACGTGGAGGGATGACGGGGTGTTTGGTTTTGGACTTGGAGCAGGAGTCGGTTGTTGGAAGTACAGGATGGAGCTCTAGCTAAGGCTGTGACATCTGCCTCAACGTAACCAGCAGCAAACATCTGAACAGTCTAATTCTCACTTTTCTCTACTCACAGCTGGAGGCGAGCCGCCCAGGAAAGATGCCCTCGAGCTGGAACAGTCAGGGACGTTTTTTTTATGGAGGCGGAGAGACTGGACTGAGAGGGAGGCTTTGAAGGAGGAAGGGCACCCGGTGGCACCAACAAGACACAGAAAGTGTCAGCAAGTGTGTGAACATGTGTGTCTGGAGACAGGGTTGGACTGATCCAGGAAAGACTCAGCGAGGAATGTCTGACCCTCCTCAGAAGCCGCAGACTCAAAACCGAGTCAAGTCCAGCTTCTTTCTCGCCATCCTGTCTCCTCTCGCCCGCGCTCCTACCATGACCGAGGCACGTAAGTCCCCAGGAACTGGTACGGTCCTCCTGACGGCAGATGCCCAGTGCCGGCCCTTGGGCCCCTTCCTCAAGTCAAGCAAAGCAGTTCCGCTTCTATCAGATTTTTATGTTGAACTTCCCTCAGATATTTATTTTGAAGAAAGGTTTATGTGCAGCATAAAGCCGGGAAAGATGTCCACGTCCGTCCACGTCCATCCGTGTGGAGAAGAGATACATAAACTACGGCCTCCCTGCAGGGGGGACCAAGCCATAGTGGCGGAAACAAATGAAAGTAAAACAGCTCCAATGAAACACTCAATAGTGAGAAAAAAGAAAAAGTCGGCAGCAGAAAGATACACAGAGGCTGATGCTGTTTGTATAACGTCGAAAAGCATGTACAACAATAGCGTTTGAGCATACACACCAGAGTGCAGAGCCTAAGAGCACACAGGAAAGCGAAGAACAGTCAGTTTGGGGTGATGGTTACCTCTGGAGAGGCAGGAAAGGAGGGGCGGGGTCTGGGAGGAAAACTCAGGGCACTGCAGAGGCACCATGACGCTCCCTTATTTTCCCTTATTTAAGCTCCGAGCTGGGCCGAGGGCCTTTGCTACATCGGTGACGATCTGGTAAAGTCAAGATCACTGTTGACAGTCAGTGGTCTGGAGGGAAGAGCAGGCTTGGGTCTGAGTCTCTGTCACAGCTTCCGAGTGCTGTACCTACGGGCCTTTGGACTTCCCTGAGCCTCCTTAGACCTGCAATATGGGCATAAAGAACTCTTACCCCGTGGTCTTTCTCTGTCCTCTCCCCACCTCCCCTCCCTCCCTCTTTTCTTTCCTTTCTCACTCCCTCTCTCTCTTCTGCCTCCTTCCTTTCAACAAAACGGCAGGGATTGGCTGTCTGCTATGTGGAAGGTCCTGTACGAGGAACCAGAGATAAAGTCCCTCACGGAGCTTACGGTCTTGCGACAGACAGACATGAATCGAACCAATAAATGAGTGGAGAGTGGCAAACAATGGCGAGCGCCATGAAGAAAACCGACAAGCTTTCGTGACACAGAACCGAGAGAGAGGCGGGGGAGGGGGGGGGGTTGGCCAGGGAAGGGATCTCAGAGGGGGTCTCAAGGAGGCAGTCTTGGAGGGGCCAGAGGAGAAAGGGATGTGTCCACAGAGGGGGCAGTATGTCCAAAGGTCCTGAGGTGGGAAGGTGCACAGCATCTTGGCTTTACTGGGGTAACAGAAGCTGGAGGACAACAGGCTCGGGGAGCAAGGCTGGGAGGCTGGTGCACTGCGTGAAGCGTGGCTTTGCAAAGCATCACGTTATGTTAGCATGTGTGTTCAGAAAATGCTGTGTCTTTCCCTCCATCTCTTCTTGGGGCCATGAGTGGAGAGACAAATGGATGTCAAATGGCAGGAAGGGACCCTGGAGCCCTGGACAGCCTCGTGCTAGGCTGGATGGTGGTTCCAGCGCTTACCCTGTCCTGCAGCGTCTCAGTTGCTGTTGCTTGGCCGTGTCCGCCCTCTGTGGCTCTGACGTCGCAGTGCTCAGGCAGGGTGTGACTTGTTCTAGCCAATGGGATATTTGCGGAGGTGCACCAAGTGGGGGCTTGAACAGCGCTTGTGAGGTCGGACTGGCCTGCCTGTGCCTCGGCTGTCACTACAAGGTCCCTGGAGGAGGAGGGAGCAGAGCTCAGCCACCCCAGCTGACCCTTAGCTCAGCAAGCTAATTAAAAACTTCTTGTTTTTGACTGAGACCTTTTTGGCAGTTTATTATGGAGATCCCAGTCCCTTGCTCCACTGGTATCTCTGGATGCTGCCTTTACCCAAAGTCAGGAATGTGGGAAGAGAGTCGATTGGGCTGGAGCCCAGGATTCTGGCCTAGGGTCTGCTGAGGTCTCACTCTGGCCGCCAGGCAAATCCCTCCCCATGCGGAGCCTCGATCCTCTCATCTACATAGCGAATCCTCTGACCCTGATTGCTAAGGCCCTTCTGGCTTCCAGCCCCAGAGACTAGAGCTCAGTTTGTTCAAATATGAAGCTGTGCTCCCCTGCTTAAAGGCCTGCCAGGGGCCCCCTGGGTTTTTAGAGAGAAGACAAAGCTCCCTAGACTGGCCCTCAAGGCCCGGCATGGCTATCCTGCTATTTATCCTTTGCTTCAATCATACCTACCGCTTCCAGTCTCCTTATCACATCGTGCCTGTCCATGCCTATGGGCCTTTGCACCTGCTATTCTGTCTGTTTTCAAAGCCCACCACTGCATTTCTCTGCTTGTGAATTCTTATGTATGGGATGTGTTTGTTTTAAATGTTTATCGAGTTCTTCCTGTATGCCAGGTACCCTGCTAAACCCTTTATATGTGTGTTTCAACTTAGTCTTCCCAACAAGGCAAGGTATTATTATCATCTCCATTTTCAGTATGAAAAAACAGAGGCTCAGAAAAGTAAATGAACTGATCTGACCTGTAAGTGCAGAAGTCAGGACCCGAATCCATGGGTTTGACTCCCAGCCAGCATGAAAATATGGAAAAGGCTTGAATCCAGGTCTGTGTCCAGAGCCTCTGTACATTGTCACCTCTCTGTGCCCCTTTTCTGCTTGCAAGATTCTTATGCAAGGACATGAATTTTATTTACTCCACCCACCAACATTCACTGAGGTGATTCACTGACAGTGGCAGATACTGTACTCTTTATGGTTGTCACCGCCTTACTTCCCAAACTGGCCCATGGAGGTCATTGCTCTTACTGATCCCAGAAAGCAGTGAGGACAACTGGGGCCCAGAAAGGTGAAGTGGGAGGCAGCAGTCAGTAAGTGGCAACGCTGGGACACACCCCCAGGCAGTCAGATACCCAAGTCCCAAACCTGACCTCTTGGCCACACTGATTCAGTTCGCCCCAGTCTTTAAATCGCCTTCAGACACCACCTCCAGGGCATTCATGGCTCCCGCCTGCCCACCGGCCCCCTCACCCAGAGTTGACAGTTCAGGATGCAAGACACTTGGGACAGAAGTCAGGAGCTGGCAGCACTGTCAGGAAACAACCTCCAGTTTTCAGGTCCCCACATCAAACCCCAACCCTCTCTCCACCTCTTCCCCACCCCTTGGCCCTCGGGCTCTGAATCCAAACAAGCACAAAGCCAAATGACTTTCACTCTGTCCCTTCCAACTCAGTGATTTTGGAGAATAAATACCGAAGCCACTGGCATGAATGGAAATTAATAGAGAACTGTGCTAACTGCACAGGGATGTTTTTTAAAAAGAAAAAAATTCTCAATTTAAAATCTCAACACAAATAGACTCTTCTAAGGTCAAATGAAAGATAAATGCCTCTGGAAAGCAAAGAAGTCATCTTTGGGGCTGAATCCTCTCTCTCCCTCCCTTTCTCTCCCTCTCCAGTTTCCCCTGCCTCTCTTTCATTCTGCCCTCCGTCCTTGTTCCCTCCACCCCCACCCCACCGGGCTTCTTACCTGCGACTTGTTCCTGTCTGTGTGCTTGCTTCTCACTCGCCCTCTTCCAGTTCAGTGGCAGAATTTCAACCTTGGGATAGTAGTATGACTTTGGTCAAGTCATTTCTTAGCCCTGTGCATTCATTTCCCTGTCTACACAAGAGGAAGTACAATGGCTCCTGTCGAGGACCCTTCGTCCTTCATATGGGAGAGCGATGCTTCCAGCCACCAGGGGCAGCAGGCTCACCCATCTCAGGGTTTAGGCCTGGAAGCTCGGCAAGGAGTAGGAGTCGGCACCATCCAGCCACCAAATGATGCCAGTGGACCATCATGGCGGACAGTCTTCTGACCTTGGCCTCATTACTTTCAGTGTGGTTCAACCTAGCGTAACCCCAAGAAGATAATTCTTTTTCCTTTTTTTAAAGAAGAAACTGAGGGACATATAACACTTGGTGAATAGGAAACTCAAGGCCTACTTTTTCTTTTTAAAGATTCTTTAATTTGACATATATATATATATATTTTTTTTTCTTTTTCTCTTTCTTCTTTTAAGGAAAGGTGCAGACAGGAATGAAGATGAATAGTAGGCAGGCAGGCAGGAAGAGAGAGGAGGAAGAAGCATTTTATTTATTTTATTTAATTGTTCATCTTGGTTGCTTCCCTCTGATCCTGGGACACAAACCCAGGTCTTCGGGATGTCGGTATACTATACCTGGCTGGAGGTGGCAGACCCAACCACTACTCCACAAGGCCTAGTTTTTCAAAGGTGAGGGAAGAACCACTCTGAATGGGAAAACAACCACATGACTCATTTATTTTTGTTGAGATGACTTTGATTTACAAGATAATGAAAATCTAGCTGTGCTTTGTTTAAATAAATTTACATTTAAAGAAAGCCAGAGAGATTGTGATTAGCTGAAGGTAGAGTTCCTTGACAACTAAGAGGAAACAAACCCTGGAAAAACCCTGTTCTAAGGACAGCTGCTGGGCTGTGATCTTTTAGGGTGGGATCACATCTCTCTTAGGCACCATTATCTCCCCAGGGCATAACAGAGACCCTGAGAACTAGTTCTTCTGCAGAGACCAAAAATGAATGGATGGCTTCCTTAATGACAGTATCTATTTCTGGAATCCCCTGAGATAAGATCAGACACCATTTTCCCCAGACCATGTGCTCAACAGCCATTGGCTATGTGAGTTTTCTGACGCGGACACTGCTGCCGCCCAGGAATCTTTTGAGGACTCTTAAAAGATATGGGAGGGGAAGGGGGACATCTTCAGGGTGGAGTGGGAAAGCAGATGCCTCAGTGACAGTTTGTCAAGTAGCCCAGACATCTCGGTGGTCACTTTGAAGCATTCTGATACCTGGTGGCAGAGGAATCTCCTGCAAGAGATCTCAGCAGTCCTGGTAAAATCTTCTTCTAAGAGGTACCAAGCCAATGGGCCGAGAGGATCAGAACAATAGAAAAACTGAAACTAATTTGCTTTGGGGCAAATGAAAGCACTTGACTAGGAGTCAGGTGTGTTTATTTCTTAAGTCAAGAAGAACAAAGAGAACAGGAAAAAACTCTAGAACATTCTAACTTATAGGAGATGCTGTAGTATATCTGCATCACAGATTAGGTTAGCTGGGAGACAGACTTAGAGATGGAGATCAGCAGGTGGGGTATTGTTTATGGAGTGCTCTTGGGGTCAACACCTGTGCAGGAGGAGTGAGGGAAGTGGGCTAGGACAGAGAGAAAGAAACTGTGATACAACCTTGACAGAGGCCCCAGCCAACACTATAACTGGATCTTAATTTGGGATACTATTTCAGAGCTGTCCAGAGATGGGGTGAGTCATTACATTGCAAATCAATCAGTTGCTGGATGCCCCGGGAGAGGCGTTGCCTTCAGTGAAGCAGCTCTTTTCAGCTGAAGCAATTCCTGTAGAGGACTGACAGCAACTTTCTGCCAATAGCACCCCCATTGGTAGAATGAGCCCTTCAGTTCTGAAGGGGGATCTGGGGGTGCATCACAGCACCCACCTCCATGAACTCTAATCCTCATGGCAACCTACAAAATAGATATTATTATCCAGTTTCACCGATGAAAAAACTGATTTTGAAATGTGTCAGCCTGCTCCAAGTCACGCAGCTGGTAACTGAATTGCCGAGCTGATTCAAATCCAGGTCTTTTTTGGTTAGTAACTGTTCCATTTCCAACAGCCCCTCATTGCCTTAGATTCATCTACCCCACCCCAAAGTCTTCTTATTCACTCAGAAGACTTTGATAAAGAGCTTCCTCTCCCTGAGGCTCAGCCTCTCCATCTGTCAGATGAGGAGGTTAGACTAACTGTGAGTAGGTTAAACTATATCTGAGATTTTTACCCAGGGGCCCACACACTCCATGAGATAATAGACTAAATATGGGTTTTTTGAGAAAAGAATTTGGTTTCTAGATTTCTATAGGTAGAGGGATCTACAAGGTTTTGACTCCCCAAAGATGTTGAGACATACCAGATCAAGTGGCCTGTGGTCCTCTTCAAGCTCACGGCACACTGAGATTCTGAACCCTTAAAAGCTGCAAGTCCAAGGACAGCAGCAAAGCTGTTCAGCACCACGGACAGAGCCATGACCTGCGGTCTTCCAAGGCAAAGACCCAACTAATTCTACAACTGACTAAAGGCTGGAAGATCCATGACTGCCCAGATAGAAAGTCAGGGCTCACAATAGATACAGATGGCTTTCCTCCCCCTCTACCCACATTTTTTGTGAAAAAGTCCCAAATGTTGCAATTGTCCTCACAGTGACATTTCTCCCATCCTGGGGCCTCCTGTTCCTCTCCCCCCAACAGTGACGAAGAGGGTATCGAGCTGGGCAGTGGAGCACCCTGGTGACGGATTAGCGCTGCCAGCCACCGACACAAAACCATTTGGTGTGGGGAAATGATAGATGCTAACACTCATTTTAAACACAGGCAACTGAGTTTCTGCAGACAGGCGCCACGGCTGGAATTTAGGGCACAGCTGCTAGGTTCAGATAAGGTGCAGAATCAGCCCAGCATACTGCGATGTTACTTAATAATGAAAATGTGGTGATTGATGCTGCTGTCTCGAGGATATAACCTCCCCATTTGGAGGTTTTCAGCTCCCAAATCATCCATTCCACCGTGTTTTATCCTCTTTCTTTTTTTTGGAAAGGCAGAATGGGGGAGGGGTGGACAAAGACTTGGGGGGCGGGAGCGCCTGGCAGAAGGAAACTCATGAGCCTAAGGAATTTGAAAAAGTCCAAAGAGCTTAAAAAGAACTCAATTCCGGCAATCTCACCTGGGGCAATAAGTTCAGCATGAAAGACTGGGTTAGGCCAGTTACCCTTCATATTTATACGGTCAAGGGCTTCTTTTACTAATGCCCTCCCCACTTCTGTGATGTCACAAAGAGCCAATCAGAGTTTCAGAACTTCAGCTCTCACCTCGCCCCAGAACTGCAGAGAGATAGGTTGTTTATCTACTACCTCCTGAACAGCCCCTGGAGAAAACCTCAGTTCTGGAGTGTCCAAAATTGAGTTCAATATTCTCCTATACACACCTGCCCTTTTCTTCTCACTGCCCCAGACCGACAGCTGGACATTATGCCAGACTCCTCCTACTCCTTCATCTCCCATGTCCAGCCCATTAACCCTGCTATTTTTATCTCCCAAATCACTCTCTTGGAATTTACCTACTTTTCTGTGTTCCCATAGCTTTAAAATACAGCCTTACCTTCTTCCCCTAAAGAGACTCCTGGACTCCAGCCCTCTCTCCAATTCATCTTCAATCTTGGACACAAATAACTTTCCTTTACCAAAACACACCATATGACTCCTCTGCTTAAAACTCAGCAGCAGTATCCATCATCCTAAGGTAGCAAGTCTGGTTTCCTATCTTAACACCCAAAGCCTTTGAGGACTTGGTCCTGGTCTCTGTCTACAACACAGTTCCTCGGTGAACACCGATGTCCCTCACACTGCTGGATCCACATGAAATGCATGCTTATTTCTGCCTCCTGGTTTTTCACAGTCTGTTCCCTCCGTCTTGTGTCTTCCTTCTTCATCTACCTGAAAGTGTTCTGTTTATTCCTCCAGACTCACGTGTGTCCTCCTTTGAGAAGATCCCTTCACTGTCCTCCCTGACAATGTCAGTTTCTCTTTCATTCGGTGCTATTACAACTATCGCCAGCATGTATTACAATGGCAGGTAGCCACCGCCCCTCACTTGCCAGAAGTGGGTTCAAATCCGTGTTCTACCATTTATCAACTGTATAACTTCGAGCAAGTCATGCACTCTCTCTGACCCTCAGTTTCCTCCTCTATAACATGGGGATAATTATACTATAGATCTCAACAGGTGGTTGCAAGGATTAAAGAACAGATGTAAAGCACCCAGAGTGGACTCTGGGACACAACAGTTGCTTAATATATATTAATATCCTGGTAAGGAAAATCATGAACCTAGGACCGAGGAAATACTTGGGGAGTGTCTTCCTCAGGTCAGAGTCCTAGAAGCAGAGCCTGAGAGGGGTTAAGGGCACAGAATTGATTGAGGAGGTGCCCTTAAGAAAAACCAGTAAAGGAGGACCGGGCACAGGAAAATAATGAGAAGGGGACAAGCATGAAGTAAGCTCAGGTAAAGTCTACGTAGGTATAGTCTGTCTTTGGTCTGGTCCACAGGGATCTCAGAGCGTAAACTGCACCACAGTGTTGTCTCTGGCTTCAATAAAGGGGCAGCCATTCCTATGCCACCGTCAGCCCTCCCTGGCTGTGTGTGTCCCAGGTAGGCAAGGGAGCCTCCCAGAAGAGGTGACCCGGTCACTAGAGGGCAATTTTGCAGAGAAGCGGGTAGCTGTTGAAGGGGCATTTAACCCTAAAGCAACAAGAAGAAGATGGGTGCGCCTGTCTGGGAGGGGAATCTGGATGGAGCGCCAGTCGACTGTCATTGGAAAGTGTCATCGATTTTATTTGTTTTTAATATTGATCGAGGTGACTTTGCTTTACAAAATAATATAAACCCATATATGCAGGCTCCCCATTCCTAAATATGTGGCAATACCACCTGCCCAGCACCAACTCACCAAGAGTCCTTCACCCTTGTCCACTGGATCCACCACCATTTGCCCCAACCCCACCCTCTTCCCTACTAGTGACCTCAGTTTAGTGCCAATGTCTGAGGGTTGGTTTTTGTTTTGTCTCTTCCTTTGCTTTGTCTCTTCAAGTTCCTCTTATCAGAGAGATTATTTCTTCTTATGTCTTCTTCTGACTTGTTTCACTTAGCATCATCCCCTCTAGTTTTATCCATATTGGTTCAAATGACAGGGTTTCATCTCTTCTAAGGGCTGAGTAGTGTTCCACTGCGTGGATGCACCACATCTGTATCCATTCATCTGATGTTGGACACTTAGGTGATTTCTAATTCTTGGTTGTTGTAAATAATGCTGCAGTAAACATGGGGGTGCATATATCTCTGCACATTAGTGATTTTGAATCTTTTGGTTAAATACACAGAAGTGGAATGGCAGGATCACACAGGATTTCTGTTTTCAATATTTTGAAGAATCTCCACTGTTTTCCTTAGGGGTTGCACTAATTTGCACTCCCACCAACAGTGGAAAAGCGTTTCCTTTTCTCCACATCCTTGGCAACATTTATTGTTCAGGGTGTTACTAACTTTAGAGGGCTATCTTTCATGTAATGAAGACAGAGTCCAGTCTATAGGGCTGTCTTAAATTTTATTCACTCAGTAACATGCTCAAAAGATAATGGTTGAGCACCTTCCATTTTCCAGATTCTTCTCTAGGCCCTGGAGAGACACTGGAGAGAAAACAGAGTGCCCTATAGACCTCAGTCTAGGGCTATGATTGGTATTGTTTAAAGAATCACACCAAAGACGAAAGTCTCTGGAGAGAAGGAATTTGGTTCTGTGAGGTGTTACAGAGGCTCAGGTCAGCCTGGGGGTTAGAGAATGCTTCCTGCAGGGGGACTTTTGAGTGTAGGCATGAAGGGTGCATTTACCAGTGAAAGATGGTAATTGGGTGGGGAAGCGGAGATGCTGTGACTCTTCCTGCTTCCCCTTCTAAAAGTGCTACTAAAATGAGGGCACCACTGCTTTAGAGCTGTTGTCAGTCATTTACACTTGAGTATGAATGACATTCGCATATTTTTCTAAGAAAAGATTTTGCTAAAGAAAAACGAAGAGAGAATCCGAGGAAATAAAATAATTTGGAGAAAAGCTTGCAAAAAAAAAAAAAAAAAAAAAAAAAGCAGAAAATGGAGTTGGGCGGAAAAGGAAAGCAAGGGCTATCAGACTAATTGGCTTGTCTTGTATTTTGTGGCAGCCCTCCCTTCTGTCACAACCTCTCTCCTCTCTCACAGGCCTTGTGGAAACTGGCAGGAAAAAGCTTGGCTTTGAGCCCCCCAGTTCCAAGGTCTGATTTTCTTGAATCCAGAGGTGGCAACCACCTTTGCAGTACAATATGAAATCATGTTTTCTGCCCAATCCAACTGCCAACAGGCCACTGGTCACTGCCTGGAAAGCCTACCATTTACAATTCAAAGCTTAGCTGGGAGTCCCAGGAGCTCTGTCCTCATTCTGGCTTTCTTTTCCTGACCTTGAGCATGTCCCTTCCTTTCTTGGACACAAGGAGGGGGCTAGACTCACCTCCTCCAAGGCAGCCATAGCTGTCTCTTTGTTTCTCAATCACTCTCTGCTAAAGTTGCAAACTCAAGTTAATGATCCGGTGACCTCCTGGAGAGACCCTGGCTGGGCCCCTTCCTCCACCCTGGGGCTGGCAGACGTTGTGGTCTAGCAATTGAGAGGGAGAAGGGTACTGGAAGAGGCCTTCAGCCCCTTGTGGCCCTTTAAATGCTGCCGGAATGACTCCTGCTCCCCAGATTGCTGCCTGCGGCTGTCAGACACGCATCAAGGTCAGGGGTGTGCTTCTGCCCCAGACACAGCAATAATGGCTTCTAATGGACTGTAAACAGGTGAAGTTTGCTGCAAAAATACGGCTGCTGCTGCTGCTGCTGTTGCTGCTGCTGGGACAATAAAAGCGCCTTTCTCCTTAACCCTCTCCTGGATTTTGATCGTGCCATAGCTGCACTGTCTCCAAACGGCGGCCTCTGCAAAGGCTTTTCTTGACAGTCATCTCACCTACACTTGACAAGAGATCAAGAGGAAGGATATTATTGTACCCATTTTACAGAGAGGAGAACCGAGGCCTAGAGAAGGAAGGAGACATGCCTGAGGAGCTTTGATTGGCAGAGTCAGGACTGCAATTTAACTCTGATACCTCACCATCCCCTGTCTGCAGCCCACTGGTGATTGCTCACCATCCCCTGTCTGCAGCCCACTGGTGATTGCTCACCATCCCCTGTCTGCAGCCCACTGGTGATTGCTCTTGAACTTCCTAGGAACCACAGAAGACCTTGGAGCCTAGAGTTCTAGACAGAAAAGTGAAGGTCTTTGAATTAGACCAACTGTAATTCAAACCCTGATCTTCTTTTTATTTGCTGGGTGACCTCAAGACCCTGAATTAACCTCAGCTTCCCCATCTTAAAATGGAGCAATAAGATGATGGTGAGGATTGATGGAAATGAAGCAGATCAGTCCCCTTTCCTCTCCACTTGGATACAACTGGGATGACTGGGGCTTCCAAGAGAAATTGATCTTAGCCCTGGGGCTGCCAGGCGAAAAGCAGAGACCCAGGTCCCCAAACCCACCTGTCTTCTGGGGACCCTTAGGGACACTTCCCCCCAGGCCATCATGTGACAGGCAGGCAGAAGGCAGCCCCCACCTCCCCGGGCTGGGAGGGCAGAGTGGAGACTGAGGGCCATAAATAAGGCCAATGAGGAGGCAGTGATTCAGACATTTCCCGTCACGCTGCTACTTTTACTACCACTGCTTGTCACAACCGAGTCTGCAGGGGGAGGGTGGATGGCTCCTCCCGTGGGCCTGTTAGATGCCAGGCAAAGAGGTGAGAAGAATGAGGACAAGGGCGAGTTGGGGAGGAGAGAGCTGGGCCTCATCTCAGCCCTACCCACCCTCCACCCCAGCTGCTCCCTGCACCCCCTCTGCTGCCCTTCACCCCCCAGTGGAGAGCTGTCTCCTCCTGCATGAACTTCTCCCAGTGGACTGGAAGAGGGGCCTTTGTCCTCTCCTGTGACCGGCACATGCTCATGCTGTGAGCAGCCCCTCCTCACTTGATGTCTCTCCATACCTCTCAACTAGCGGCTATCAGGGCTCCAGGTAGGGGTGGGCTCTCCCATACGCTCACCCATCAAGGGCTCGGGTTCCCCAGGGGAAGTGAAACTGAAGTTCAGGTGGAGGAAAAAGGAACAGATACAGTTGACAGTTGTTGGTTTGTTCTGGGGAGAGCGTGAGAGAGTCCTCTCTTGGCAACAATGGTGCTCAGTCTCCCAAAGTACTAGGAGGGGCCTCTTTCCATGCAGACAGCATCAATACATGTGATAACACTGGGCAGAAATGCACACACATGCGCACACGTAAATGGGTAAAATCGGATTACAGTCAGTGGGTTACATGCCGATTCCTAGTTGTAATACTGTGTTGTAGTTTCATGAGATGTTAGCACTGGGGAAAGCTGGGTGCATGCTAGCTCTCTGCACTATTTATTACATCACATTTGAATCTGAATGTATAATTATCTCAAAGTAAAATATGAGACAGAGAGAGGGAGAGAGACAGAGAGAGAGAGGGGAGAGAGAGAGAGGGAGAGAGAGGGAGAGGGAGAGAGAGGAGAGGGAGAGGGAGAGGGAGAGAGAAAGGAAAGAGAGAGAGAGGAGAGAGAGAGAGAGAGAGACAGAGAGAGAGAGGAGAGAGAGAGAGAGAGACAGAGAGAGAAAGAGAGAGAGAGAGAGAGAGAGAGAGAGAGAGAGAGAGAGAGTATGAATATGGACCCTAGAGTCTTGGTTCAAATCCCAGTGACTTTGGGCAAGTTCCTTCATCCCTTTATAAACTACCAATCATTTACAATTGAAAGAAACAGAGGGTATGTCCGATCCCAACTGGTGGCAGGCGGACATAATAATAATCAACAGGAAATGTTTAGCTTTTAGTGCTTTTGTTAAAAAGCAAGATTGGGGAAACAAAATTAAAATTTTAATTCAAGAAACTAGAAACATAACAAGATCAATCCACAGGAAATGGAAGGAAGGCATTGAAGAGGGTCAAACCAGACATGGACGAATCAGAAAATGAGGTGGTGATAATAGCCCCTCTCACGCAGAGCTGAGGCAAGAAAAAGCAGATCATCCATTCTGCACCCACAAAAAATGGGCTTCACACACCTCACGGGGAGTGCAAACCTGCGGCAAGTGATCTGGGGTGAGCAACACCCGCCAGAGCTTTCAGTCCAGCGAGAGAGGCAAATGCTAACAGCGTTCAGCGAAGTCCGGGGGTAGGAGAGGCCTGTCTGAGCCCAGAGGGGCACGTGAACCTTCCCAGGGTGCAGGGGTGACCTCCGAGAAAGGATATCTAGGGTAAACAGGAAGGATGAAGGGAGCTCCTGGCAATGAAAACAGCGCATGTCAGCGCCCAACACACGAGAGCTGGTGTGGCCTGGAGGGTCTGTCATTCATCCCTGATATCTACTGAGTACATGCAGCCTGCCAGCTAGGGACTGTCACCATCTCCACTTACAGTGAGGGACTTGAGGCTCAGAGAGCTTCCTTCACTTGCCCCAGGTCCTTCAGCAAGAGGTAATGAATCCGGAGTTGAATCCAAAGGCCAAAACGAAGGTTACCTACTTTACAGGGGTGCAATTCTGGGGCAGCAAGATTGGGGGGCTGCCCTGGGGGAGTAGTGTTTGGGTGCATGACATATACATCCCAAGGTCCTGGGTTTGAGTCCCGGGGCTGGAGAGAAAACCAGGATGAACAACTAAACACAATTAAGTGTTTCTTCCTCCTCTCTTTCTGCCTGTCTCTGTTTGCCTTCATTCCTGCCTGCACCTTTCTTTAAAAAAAAAAAGAAAGGGGAAGGGGAAGTGAGGCAGAGGGAAAGCAAGTAGTTTGTTTCTGAGCTGACCACAGATGTGACCTCCAGCAGCCTAGTCACGTGGGGCAGCACAGCCTCAAGTCACTGACGCCTCCGCTGTGGAGAATGGAGTCAGGGCGCCTCCTCTCCTGACAGTCAATATTCTCAATTTGCTCTAGAAGATGCAGTTGCTTGGTGCCTCTCAGATGTCACCGGGGAAGCTGTGCCTCCTGCCCTGTGCATGGAGCTTTCTCCAAAAGAGAGTGGGAGAAGGAGCAGAGCCTCCCTCAGGTGGAGTGGGACCCAAGTGCCAGGTGCTGCAGGCTGCAGGGTGGAGGTTGAGCCGCAGGGCCGTGCTCGCTCGGGGGAGATGAGGAAACCGCGTTAAAAGATGAGGCAAAGCAGAAGAGGGACTTGTCACCCCACCAGAGGGGACAGGTGGCACTGAGTCATTTGGGAAGAGGGAGAAGTTGACTCTTGGGCACCAGGTCTGTCTGATTCTAAACTTTCCCATAAGTGGCCAGAAGTCAGGCCAAAGCCCAGAGGCCTTACTGACTGGCTGAGGATCGGGGACTTTCATCCGCAGGGCCGCGAGAGGCAAGGACAGATTTCTAATGCCCACAGGATGGTGGGACCAGTGGCAACTCAGGACAAGCTAAGTCCAGAGGCCAGGAGTGGCTCAGCGGTCTCCCAGGAGCGGGGAGTGGGGGCCACCGTGCTGCCCCGCCGGCTCCCCCACCCCCACGGCTACGGAAGAGCACATCCTTCAGTGTGACATTGGAACATCGCTGGGGGAGTGGAGGGTGACGGAGCACCATCCCGGCGGTAATGGCTCCAGTGCCGGGAGGAAAATGACATAAATAATATCCCATTAGAGGCGCCGAGCAGCTCTGCTGAGAGTCTTGTTTTGCTGGCAACATTATGGGCTTCATAAACAGGCTCATCTATTTTCCAGGCCTGCTCTGGCCAAGGTGGGGTGACAGTGGTGGGTGCTGGGGAAGGTGACTGGGGACTGCAGGGGCCAGTCTTGCCCTGGATGCAATGCCCACCAAGGTCCACCCTCTGATCTCAGCCAGACCACCTCCCTCCAGTTCACAGAGCTGCCTGCCTGTCCCACCTCCAGACTTCACCTTTCTCCCCCGGGAACGCTCACTCCAGCTCGGTCTGTACAAGTCACAGGAGTCCTTTCAAGGTCCAGCGTTCGTGCTCCCTGTTCCACACGACCTTCCTTCATTCCCCCTTCAGTATGGACTCAGTCTCTCCCCAGCTTTTGGAAAGGCAGCTGGCACCCTGCAGGGAGACCTGGTGACAGATAGATCTGGCTTCAAACCCTGACCTTCCACTTTCAGACTTGGTGAGCTTGGGTAGGTCCCCTGACCTCGCTGAGCCTCAGTTTCCTCTTGTGAAAGGTGATAATAAATGATATCTTTTAATTTTTTATAAGAAAGATCTTTTAATGAAGGAAAAAAATTAAAGGAAAGGTGCAAGCAGGAAGAGAGAGGAGGAAGAAGCAACTTTTATTTTATTTCTTACTTCTTCACACTGGTTGATCCCTCCACACACACTGGAACCCAGGGGTCTATGTGTGCACTCCTTTGGCGGTGACGAACCTAACTGCTACTCCATCAGGGTGCCTCTAATGAAATATCTTTACGAGAAAAAAATCTTTTACTTGCCCCCTTTCCTCTGTACATAGAAATTTGGGTTCTCCTCTCCCCAGAGGGATCATTTGTCTTCACGTCTCTGACTCTCCTGGAATTAGTCTGGGCCTCTGTGCCCCGCAGATCTTCAGCACAGCTTTGAGTGTGCCTCAGGAGGCGCTCTAGGCCAGAAGCACAGGCTCCAGGCCTTGTTCCACCTTGGACATGGATGAGCTGTGTGACTTTGGGACAGTTCCTTCCCCTCTCTAGGTCTCTCTTCCTCCCAGTGTAAAACAAAGGCACATTTGTGATCTCTCAGCTGCCTCTTCCGGGATCCCAAACCAGTACCTTTTCCCTCCATGGTTAGGAGATGGGCTTTGAGGTCAGCCAGAATCAGGCAAAGGCCCTGCTCTGCGTGTGGCCTTGAACATCTCAGAGCCTCAGTTTCATTGCCTCTAGGTGGAGGGAATAAAGATCGCTTTGCAGGGTTGGTGTGAGATGTTAGTGGAATCATTCAGTGGTGTTTAACTGAACAGTCAGGATGAGTCAGGCACTGTCCAAGGTGCTGGAATCACAGTGTGAGCAAACAGTGGTCCCACCCCACTGCACCCCACTCCCACCCCACCCATCGTAGAGCTCATATTTTAGTGGAAGAGAAAACAACAACAACAAATTAACCATCACATAAATAAATAAGTATGTAATTGCCAACAGTGGTGTGTGTTATCAAGAAAAATAAAATGGAACTAGGGAGGCCCGACTGTGTGCTCCTAGTTAGGGAGGGTTTCTCCAAGTTGGTGAGACGTGATCTCAGTCCCTGTCCTGTTACCTGTTGCTGCATATTAAGTGAAGCCAGTAGCCCAAGCAGCAATGATGATCTTGTTGTTGGTCATGGTTTCTGTGGATCAGGAATTTAGGAAGGATGCCACTGAGCAGTTGTGGCTCAGGGTCTCTCAGGAAGTTTCATCAGACGGTGTCCAGGGGTGGAGCAGCCAGGGACTGCCAGGCAACTCTGTGTCTCTGCACAGGATCCCAGGGCTTCTCCGTGTGGTCTCGCTGAGTAGCGTAGCCTGGGCTGCCTCATAGCCTGGCGTCCTCTGAACCATCATGTTGCTTACTTGGCTGTGAAGGACACTAGAGCTAGTATCCTGGACCTCAGCTCAGAAGTGGCCTAGTGTCACTTCCACTGCATCCTATTGGTTATAAGCAATGCATAGGTCCAGCCCAAAGTAAAGAGAAGAGTGTCAAAATCATATTTTAGGAAGAACTTGTAGAATGAAAGATATTGTGGCGACCATCTTTGCAAAATACACTCTGTCATAGACTAAAAGGATGAGTAGGAATTAAATTGGGGAAGAAAAGAGGGAAAATCATCCTAAGCAAAAGAAAGGTTGGTGCAAAGATCCTGGCTTGGTGGTGAATATATGACTTATGATTGAGGGAGCTTTCAGGAACGGTGTTTAATAAGACAAAAATCCATGACCTTTCAGAGCTTACCTCCTAGTGGGGAAGACAGACAATAAATAAATACACAAACAAGTAGACAACATGATTTGGAAGTGTAACAAGGGCTGGGAAAGACATACACTGGGAGTTGTGAAAGAGTGAGAATAGGGCCTGGGATAGAATTCAGGCTGGGAAGGCATCTCTGAGGAGGTAGCAATGGAGCTGAGATGGGTGGGGGAGAAGGAGCAGGCCAGCCATGAACTGGGGAAAGAGCTTTCCCATCAGAGGGAACAGCATGTGCACAGCCCATAAGGTGGGAAAGGACCTGACAGAGGGATTGGAATGTGGAGATCAAGTGGGCAAGAAAGCATGACATACTGATGGACTGGGAGGGGGAAGCCAGACTTTGTAGCCTCCCAGCAAGGAATCTGGAAAGCCACTGCTGGATTTGAAGCAAGGAAGTGATGTGATCTGATTTTGTAATAAAGATCCATCCCTCCTGCTGCCATGTGGAGGATGGAATGTAGGGAGACAGGAAAGGAAGCAGGGAACCCAGACAAAAGTCAATGGGAACCAGGATGGTCGCAGTGGAGATGATGGTGAGCAATGAATAGGAACATGACAGACAGGAAGGAGGACCAACTGAACATTGTGATTGGATGTAGAATAGGAAGAGGAGGGGAAACAGTCATGACCCTCAAGTTTCTAGCAAACAAGCTCATTTTGTACCCCAGAGAGGTGAAGTGAGTAGCCTACAGTCACACAGCACATCCAAAGTACCACCAGAAACAGGAGCCAGGCATCAGGCTCAGAGTTCAGTGCTGCCCTGTAGGCCAATCCTGGGCCTGGGAATGCTGCTGTTAGGGGTCCTTGATCCTTCTCTCTGTGTCTTCTTGTCCCATCCCTCCCCTCTCTCCTCCTGGGATGCTGGTGACTCTGGCTGACGCAGGCCCAGCAGGTGTGCCTTGCCAAGCTGTCGTAATGATGAACAGCCTCCCTTGGCCGAGCAGATAACAGTACACACACAGGTCAGGGGGGACCCGTGTAGCCCATCCATCAGGCCCAGGAGCGGGTGGAGGGCTGGCACACCCTCGTGTCTGTTATCTGCCACAAATGTGTTTTTCCCCCAAGGTTAACAGGAAGAGTGACAGCCAGGCGCCTGACATCAGCAGGTTTGGTGCTTAGAGGAGCCAACCAAGACCCCCTCCCTTTCTCCTCGCCTCTGAAGTCTGCTTCCAGCCATCCCCAGGAGGAAGACCTGGGTTCCTGGGTGTGGAGAACTCAGAGCCACAGAACTGGAACTCTAAGCCGTAGGCACAGAATCTTCAAAACACAGATGTATAGAATCTTCAGTTCCTTCTGGCAGGATTACAGTGTGGCTAAAACATGGACAGTGAACCTACTTACCCTTCTGGTGTTCAAATCCCAGTCCTGGCACGCCCTCGTGGCCTAGCGGATAAGGCTGCTGGACGTAGTCCACGTACATCCCAAGGACTCAGGTTCTAGACCTGGGGCCTGAGGGAACAATCAAAATGAACAACTAAATAAATAAATGTTTATTTCTCCTCTCTCTTCCTGCCTGCTTACCTACTCACCTTCATTCCTGCCTTACGTTCCTTAAAAACAAAACAAAAATCCATTGTGACACTTAACCAGCTGTGTGATCTAAGGCAAGTTACTGCATATCTCTGCCTCATCATCAGGGTAATGTCTATTCTGTGATGGTTAAGGGGGTTAAAGAACATTGCCTGGCAGAGAGTATATCCTTCGTGTTAGTAGAGAAAAGAGTTTCAGAGACACAGAGTTTTACATTTTACGCCTTAGAGACAGAGCCTTAAAGCCTTTAAACTTCTTGGGAACATGGATTTTTAGAATCTTGCTGTTTTAGACTTATTCCAGTCACATCAGCGGTGGGATCCTGAGGCGTGGCTTAGCAGGGCTTTGAGTCTCCTTAACTCCCATCACTTCCTCCACCTTTCTTTCACATGGACAACGGAGAGTCTCTCAGTCTCGTGTAAAGTGTTCTGCAGATATAACATCAAGCTTCCTTTCAACCAAATTGTTGCACCAACATAGACATTTCCACTGCATAGCACCTCATTGTCTATAAGTATTGATTTGTCTATTCATCCACCCATGATCCATCCAGCCTCCAGTCATTTACCTGTCCATCCATCCATCCATCTTTCTATCCATCTTCTCATCTACCTGTTTATCCACATTCCCATCACCCATCTAGTTTACTTCTCCATTCATTTGCCTAACCTTGTTCCACCCCATAGATAAATCTATCCTTCCCTTTTCTTCTTTCCTTCCTTCCCTCCTTTCATTTTCTCATCCATCTAGCTATCCATCTATTCACTCAACATTTGTCACCTATAAGGCACTGGGTGGGGCTATGAAAGGGTAGAGGAACTAGTTTAGTTTCCACCCTCTCTGAGTTTCCAGTCCTGTAGCAGATAAGATACAAACACAAACTGGACAGCACAGTTTGGCCCAATTCAATAAGGATAAATCAGGCCATCAGAAAAAGAACTCTTCTTTCTGTGGGGGCTTATGGGGTGACTTCACAGGGGAGGTGATCTTTGATCAGGATCCCAAAGGATCCCATATTGATGGCATCACAGATGACTTCAGAATTCAGGGAACTGGGAGGAAAGTATTGCTGTTCACAGAGCCAGTGGGGAGGAGAACTTTGGGGAGCTGTAAGTCCCCTGAGATCAACAGAATGACCAGTGCTATGAGGTTCTCTTCAAACACTGGGTGAAGTATTGGTGCAATCCCTGCCTGCATAGCTCCAGGGCAGAGAGGCTCACTATAGGATGAGCAAGAAGACCTCTGCACTCAACAGTGTTCCAGGAGCATAAAGGTACATAAGCACTGTCCAATCTTCCTGACTCCAGGGGTGTCTTTGACTATTATCTTAGGGTTGGGCAGCATGCTCTGGTCCCAGCCTGACGGGTTCACAGCCCAGTTTCCCATCTGTGACCTGTATGACACAGAGCAGGTTACTTTACCTCCAGGAGACTCAGATTGTTCATCCATAAGATGGGGTGATAATTAGAGACTCTCTTGTGGGATGATTACAAATATTAACATGATGCCTGGGAGGTGTTTCATAAATGGCTGCTATCACTATTTTAGGAGATTGTATCATCAGGGCCAAATCAGGCAGCTCAATGGAGAGCATGAATATAGGGAACTAGGACAGTTGTCTGGATGAGCCGAAAAAGGGACAGTGAGACCCCTGAGATTCTCGACAGCAAGCAGGTACAATAGACTCTCCATCAATTACGTTTCCGACGTCTCTTTTGTGGATCTGTAAGTGCCATAGAGCAGAAATAGGGTGCTGTGGAAAAAAAGCCACAGGACAAAGAGAGGAGGCATGTTCTGAGGATCTAGGAGCTGGAGGGAGCTGGAACCACAGAGGGAGGGCCTGTCTTTGCGGGACCAGGAACCATGGAGGAGATTAAGCTACTGGAGATGCAGGAAAAAGAAGAGGGTGCCGGAAAAATTGCCTGGTTTTCCCTCCCTCTTGTCCTCCAATCTCTGTGTGCTAGGATCTAGGGAGACAGATCAAAGAAGAGAGGTCCTGCCCTTAAAGCGTACAGAGAATCATTTCACAGCATATATTCCTCACAACACTGTCCTGAAAGATTCTTCTGGAAGAAAGATTCTGAGTCAAATCAAGTGTGCAAATGCTGCAGAGCCTACAGAGCCAGCTCCTCTGTAATCACATGAAAGCAGGAGTCCAGATGCCGGTCAGATTCAGTTTCCTCGTCTGTCAAGTGGGCGTAGGAAGAGTAGACACTTTCTGGGCCCACTTATTCATTCCTTAATTTAGCTGTTGCATAGAGAGAGTGTGGTAAGCTCTGGGAACACACTGGTAACAAGATGTACGTGGTGCCTATCCTCAAGGAGTTTATAGGTAGAAGCTAATGGATTGACTGGAATACAAGCCAGTGTGGTTATGAAACTGAAGTGCTTAATACAGCATCTGGCATGTAGCAAATACTCAATAAACGTTACCCTTAAAGGCTCTGAGAAGGCCTACAGTTAGACGCCTCTTAAACTCACTATTTTCCAAACTTATTTGGCATGAAGTCTCCCTTTTTTGTATCCCAATAGCATCCTGTTGACACCTGGTGGCACTCACTGGAATATAGATGATATTTCAAAAATGCTATATTGGTAGAGATAGTATTTACACACTTACATTCAGAGACACTACTCAAGGACGGATATATCATCTACTTCTGCCTGATAGTGAAATATTAACAGGGCTTTTAGGAAATGAGAATGGTTCATCTCTTTCACATTTCGTGTAAATCTTGTCCCAGTGGGATGGGCAATGAAGTTCACTTTGGTGAGTTCTCTCTACAAATCATGAGAGTCATTAATTAACGTACTCACTCAACAGGCATTAATGGCAGTAACTCTGTGCTGCACACTGGCATTGGGGCCACAGAGATTCCTCCAGCCTATAAAGAAATCATTCTAATGCGGTATGTAGGATCAAGGCACACCCTCTGTATGGAAGCTCAAAGAAAGACCTATGACCAACTGGAAAGGCTTCCAGGAGGAGGTGGTGCCAGAGTTGAGTCTGAAAAGGTGAACAAGAATCAGCAGGAAAGGGGGACTGAATAGGATTGGGTATTTCAAGAACCAGCCTAGGGTTTGTTTGCCCCTGATTCCTTGGGGTCGGCATCACCCTTAGGCACAAGAGGAGGGCACATGTGAACTGAGATGAGTTGGCTCCTGTGGTTACCCTCCACTCATGTTAGGTCACTGGCACCCAGTGGAGGAGCACTGAGATGAGAATCTTGGAAGCAAGATGAGAAGCAAGTCTTAGAAGAAAGCGTAGGCCCCCTCTCCCCTTCGCCACTAGCACGTGACCTTGAGTAACTCACCCCACCACCACCCTGGATGCAGGTGCTGCATCCCAGCTCCCTCATTAACAGATTGGAAATAGTAAATCTTACCTCACTGGGCTGATAGGAAGACCAAGAGAGATGATGGGTGGAAATTCCTTGTAAACTGTTAAGTGCTTTGTAAACTGTTGAGTACTGTGTCTATGGTAAAACTCTAAGTACGTGCAGTATGTTAGCTACATGTCTTAGCTGGGTTCAGCTCACAACAAAGGCAGAAAGAATTGCAGAATCTAACTTTTCTGTCACCTTTTGAGCTCCGTTCCCCTGGGTCTTGAAAACGGTTGGGTCTTCCTGAGGTCCCTTATTAATATGCCAACACCTGAGAGGTGTTAATTCTCATTAGCTAATCCTTTAGTCAGTGCTGGCACCTTCATTAGCAGTTAACACCTTTAGTCAAGTGCTTAACTCCTTCTCAGGAATCACCTGGCATTCAGCTGAGGGAACCATGCGGATGGGGCCAGAGGGGACTCCTGCAGGCCTTGGGTCGCAAGCGGGAGTGAAGGGATTTTGAAAGGACAGCAGATTGTCCAGAAAAGATGTCCCTGATGGAGCTGTTTTCGACGAAGGACAATCCCACTGCCTTTCCCTTAGACTGAGCTCCCCACCCCCAGACCATCTCTGCCACCTTTCCTAGAGATCTTGGGAAAACTATTGTCAGTTTTCTCCTCAATTAAATGGGCTGTTCAACCACAGCTTCAGGGATCCACCACGGCTAGTATGTTTCTCAAATTTGCTGTGTATGTAGGTGGCACATACACCATTTTCATTTTAACAGTGATGCATTTCTATCAGTCAACTTAAAAGTTATGCGGCTTTCACAGATGACTCTCAAATCTCAATGGCTTTCAGCAATAAGGGTCTAGGTAGGCTTTGCTCACACTGATGCCAAGCATGGGTCTGCTTGGATCCTACTTGGATCTTAATTCTGAGAACTAAGCTGAAGGGACAGCCCCTGCTACAACGTGCAGATTTCATGGCGGCTGGAAGAGAACCGGGCAGAACCACAAGATGGAAAGACAGCTGCAGAGGCTCCCACTCGGAGGCGGTGCCCAACAGTTCCGCTCACATTTCATTGGCCAAAGCAAGTCACATGGTCAACCCCGCCTGCCATGAAGCAGGAAGTAGATTCCTTTGCAGAGAGGAATGTGGTACCAATGGCAGCGAGTATTTTTTTCTTTCTTATAATAATAAAATGCAGCCTTGTATTTATTTTAAGGTGTTTTGAAAAGAAAGAGACCACCATGGGCGGTCGGTGTTGCGGGAAATGCCTTGCACTCTTCAGTTTTGGGTGTTCCGTGTGACCGGGGTCTACATGGCGGAACCTGTGTGAGTTGGTGGCGGTGGGACGGCGGGGCGGGGGCAAAAAGGCAGAGCCACAGTGCAAATACTGCCCACCTTCCAGGAAGGTTTATCTGATGTCAAGATGTATTATTATGGGGACTGGAGGACCTAATGCTTTTCTATGAAAGCAACAGAAGGACCGGTATGGGGCACAAGAGGATATTAGAAATGTTCATGTTCTTGACGATGGCGGAGGTTACCTGGGTGCATATATTTGTCAAAACTCATCGAAATGTGCACTTTAAATGGGTACATTTTATCATTTGAAAGTTACACCTCAGGAAGGTTGATTTGTAAAAGAAAAAAATAAAAGAACAGCATGAAAGTTATGCATTTATTTGAGTAAAGTTATTCAATGCCTCTGAATCTTTCCAAAATAAATACATAACTTCACACTACTAAGGGGAAGGACAGGAGATGAACCCAGGATATCCCACTCCAGAGTGGGTGCTGTTAACTGCAATGACTGCTCGTCCTTTATTTGCCCACATAAACAAAAGAGGTTTCCATTTTGAAAGCCACCATTAACAAACAGCACAAAATCTATCCCAGGCATAAAGATTTCAGACAGAAAGGAGCTATGAGGCCCCAGAGTTGTGTACACACTCCTTTCTCCCCTGCTGCCTAAAACACACAGATGCCCTTGTCCTTGGCTCTGCTTGACCTCTAGCCTTCAAGGGCCTCCTCGGAAACTTCTATCTATTCTCCTTCTGGTCAAACCTCTATTGCCCTCAGCCTCTTTCTCCTGCTATCTGCCCTGACCCTAGCATCGGAGACTTTACTTACTTTGTCATACCCCAAATAAATGTCCTCATGTTATCCTTGCCCTGTCTTCTTTCATAGTCTGGAAGACCAGGAGCATGCCCTTTGATTTGGGTGGAAGGCAGGGACCAAACGATAGGTTTTACCACTGGCCGCCCTTGTGGATGAAGCAAGAAGGCTCAGAGAGGCACAGAACCTGCCTAAGGTCACACAGTTTGCGTGCATTAAAGCCTGAACCCACCCATTTCAGTCTGATTCCAGATGCCAGTTCTTTTCCCCAGGGAGGCAGGGGGAGGCCAAGTGATGGGGATGGGCATAGGAGAGAGGCAGAGTCAGGTGGGAAGTCCCCTCCAAACCACCCCCACTCCAGAGCCAGCTCTGCTCTGTCAACAGCTGAGAAGCCCCCAGTCCCTGAAGGGATGGGACTGCCAGGGCCTGTTGCGGAGTGACTGCAGACCACATTTTTCTTAATCTAAATTGAAAACTGCTCAAGTAGAAAAATCATTTCACTGCTTCATCTCAGAAAGGAAAAGAAGGGAGAAGGGAGGGGCGGAGGGCGGGGAGGCGGTGTAGCAGAGAGGAAAGTCGGAAGCTTAGAGAAGGCTGAGTCCCTGCCTGTCTGGAACCTAGCACTGGCTGGCTCAGCCTTGCTGGCTCTGGCTGCTGCTCTGGCTGCTGCCAACCCCAGGGCCCCAGGGCGTGGGTCCGTCAGGCTACTGATGCAGTCAGTCAACAAATCCAGAGCCCCCTACTATGTGCCAGGAGAACCTGGACCCGGCTCCCGGGCAGTAAAACATGTTCGGGGCAGCTCCTGTCCTTGAGGAGCTTCCATTTTCCCTCTGCACCCCTTCCTCTTTGCCTTCATTCCTTCCCCAACAAACATTCATTGAACACCTACTCTGTGTCCGGCATTGTTGCAGATGCTTGGAATGCCCTGTCAAGTGGGGAAAACAAATAATCAAATAAAGAATGAGAAACTGTGTTCTGCTCCGAAGGAACGTGATGAGCGATTATTCCATGGACTGGGGTGGGAAACATGATAGAGGCGCCGAGGAGTCAGGGAGGGGCTCCTGCGGGAAGTGACATTTCAGCTAAGACAAGAAAGGCGGGTAGGAGTTAGCCAGGCCGAGGCAGAGGAGAGGTCAGCGGCAGGAGAGGGTAGCTCCCACAGAGAGAGGGAGCTACCGTTTAGGGTAGATGCTGAAGTCTGGCTGAGTGGGCTCAAATCCTAGGTCTGCCACTGCCCAGCTGTGTGATCTTAGCCAAGTTGATAGACTTCTCTATCCTCAGTTCCCCATTTATAAATACAGCGCTATTGTGAGGATTAAGGAACTTAACATATGTAATATATGTATTTAGTACCAACTTCGAATGCTGTCTGACACATAATTTTTAGCTAAAGAGGCCCTAGCATGTGCAAAGGCCCTAAGGCAGGAAGTTCAAAGGTATCATGGGAGAAAGGTCTGAAGCAAGCCTTCACCCTGGGCAAATACAAACCAAGTACACACTCTGGGAATCCCTGAGGTGCAGCAGAAAGGATGTTGGCTAAAATCTTACCTTTGCTACAAAATATAGCAAAAGTGCTGGCACTTCCTACCTCTCTCTTCATATCATCCCCACCTTACAGATAAGCAAACTGAGGCTCAGTGCAAAGTCATATAGCTGAGTCTGGCTAACTTCGGAGCTAAAGTTCTTCATCACTGTGCCCCACTGTGTCATTTCTGAGACAGGACAGAACAGACTCTGGGTTTAGGTTTGATTCCTTGTGTGTTGGGTCCTGAGCTAGGAGGTCATACAGAAAGCAGCGTAGGGAAGGTAGTCAATATACTGTTTTGCCTAAACAGAGTCACTTTCAATGGCAAAGAGGGCATTAGTAACATTTAAACCAGGACAATATGTGGAAAGTGGGACCCAAGGTCACCCCAAGGACAGGCAAAGGTGACTAAGAGCGTGGAATCAGGCTGTCTGGCAGCATACCCGTGGACAAGCCACTTAATGTCTTGAAACTCAGGTTCCACATGTGGGGGTAATAACACCCACCTCCTAGAGCTGTAAAGAGTCAATGAAACAATGGGATGATCAATACCTAGCAGTGTCTGGCAAGGAGTAGACCTTCAATGAATGTTTGATATTGTAAGTGATGATGTGATCTGTGAATTCTTTCTTTCAATCTGTCTCTGTGTCTATCGCTATTTCTCAGGTTTTCCCTCCATTCTCAGGACACTTTCAGAACTCAGATCTAGTCTCATTTGCTCTGTGTCCTGGGGAAAATATCCTCTAGTCTCTGGGCCTGCTTTTCTCATCTGATCAGAATGTGTCAACAGGGCTGCTGGAGTCCCATCTCTCATCTTTTTCTCCCTCAGCTGGACTTCCTGCCCCACCATCCATCCCCAGACTCATTTTACAGGTCAGTTCCCTTTAATTAGTGAGGCTCTGAGTCTTTTCCCTCACAAAATGGAAAGCACAGGTTCATCAAAATTTCATTAACCTCCATTCCCCCCAGTGGCCCTTCAGGGCTCAGGCCCGTTTCCAGCTGGGGGAAGCCACCTCCTAGGTTCTAGACCTGTCTGGGGCTAGGGTTAGGGAGGGGCTTCTGGTTTCTGGTTCCAGATAATATTCTGGCCACATCCTCAGCCCTACCAGTCCTTGCCACCTAAGGGTCAGGGGAGAGGGGGGTGTTCAGCACTTCAATTTTAAAACTTGCCAGGGGACTGAGGGACATCAGGGATAGAGGAAAACGGCTGACTTCAAATGAATTAATACTTGATTTGTAACTGGCAATTTTCTCCACTTTCATATCTTCGGGCTCATCTTTCTTCTTCTTCTTTCATTATTTTCTTACTTGGAGGGTAACACGGTCCATTGCTATCTCCTTTGTCGTGGTCCTAAATTTTAGTCTGGGCTTTGTCTGAGATGGGCCTGGGAAAACCAGCATCACCCACTGGCCCTGGTCCTGTAAGCAGCTACTCCAGAGGTGCTTAAGAGTTGGGTTCACCTTTGGGGGCTCTGGAGTCCCCCACTAACTGTGGGGTCTGGAGAAAATTGCTTAGCTTCTTCAAGTCTCATCTTCCTCGCCTGTCCTGAGAATAAAATGAGATCTTGTTTTCAGCATCTGGCAGCCACTTTATAATCATGCACTACATCCCAACAACCTCCATTCTATTAACATAGGTGTCCAGGAGAAATAAAAGTAGATGACTATGTGCAAATGTTTCTAAGAGCTGCATTCATCATCATCCCAAATGGGAAACAACCCAAAGGTCTGTGAATGGTGAATGATTGAATAATGTGGCACATCCACACATTGGAATACTACTTGGCAATAAAAAGAAACAAACTAGTAGAAATCGATATCAACAACAACATGGATGAATCTCAGTGACTTGCTGCTACATGAAAGAAGCAGACTTAAAAAGCTAAATGCTAAATGATTCCATTTAATGACAATCTGGAAAAGGCCAAACTCTAGGCACAGAAATCAAACCAGTGGTTGCCAGGGACGAGGGTTGGGTCAGGGGATCAATTGCAAAATGGCATAAGGCAACTTCTGGGGGTGATGGGGCTTCTGGGGGTGATGGGAATGTTCTGGATCTTGATTGTGGTGGTGGTAAACTGGTAGACCTATCTGTCTGCCAAAAGTTATCCAAATGCCCATTTTAAAGGGGTGGATTTTATTGTGTGGAAACTAACCTGTATGGAAAAAAATGATGTCAGCCCACTAAGATGCAAAAGAAAAAAAATCCCTGCACTTTCTGCCTGTCTTTTTGTGGTGGCCCAGATTGAATAAGGGATTAAAAAAACAGTTATAGCAAAAGAAAGAAAGAAAGGAAGTTACTCAATAAAAAATGTTTGCTCATTTAAAGTTTTATTTTGCTTTTCTGTCGAGGAATGGCACACAGATACTATTATACACGGTGAATTGCAACAAATCTCATGTGTTTATCTGGATGCCTTTTTACACTTTGTCCATCCCATTGAGATCAAGGCCACAACCCTCAAATTGAGCCACTATTTTGACTTCCATCACGCCAGGTTGATGGTGGGAGATTTTGGCTCTCATACATAGAATCATCCAGCATATAATCATGTGTCTGACTCCTAACTAATTATGAGAGTCATCTTTTAAAAACACAAAATCAGATCATGTCATTTTCTGATAGTAAGTCCACCAGTCTACCCAAGAAGCTTTAAATGAACTAAATGCTTATCTTGCTCACATGCTGTTGGTGGTCTGCCCCCGCTTGAGCCTCACTGTGAACCCCACTCCCCAGCTTACCCTTCTGACCACACAGGCCTCCCTTCCATTTTGTAAGCACAGCTGGCTCTTTCCAGCTGATTCCTTCTGCCTGGTATGTCCTGCAGGCCTGGCTCCGCCCTGCTCCTTAGTCTGCTTCTGAGTTATCTTTTCCATTCCTCAGATCTTACCCCAATGATTCCCCACTCCCAGCCCTCAGTTATCTGCCATCTCCAAGCTGTTGGCCTCTCTCTCACCCTCATCATGGTTGGAGCAGTCTGTTTGGAAGTTGGTTCTTGGCCTCTGCTTAGTCTGAGAGTTCCAGCCAAGCACAGGCAGGGTCTACTTTGTCTCCATGTCCTGGGTGACCAGTCCAGCGCGGGCACCTGTGTTTGCTTAATACATGCTCATGAAGTCAGCACATGAGCATCATTTCCAAGTTCATAACTGTTGGTTTCCTCCCACAACTTCTCATATTTGCTTACGATAACTTGACAGCAGGTATCACCAACCCCAATCCCGCTGAAGAACTTGGAGAAAGTGATCTCACATCTCAAGTCCTGGCAGAGCTGGGAATCACCACCACCACCTCCCTGTCCCCTTTCCCACCGCCCTGGGCCACCAGTCTGCCCCTGACTCACTCACCTTTTTGTTGTTAAAGTCAAGCTTAATAACTTGCCACCAAAACTGAGATGTACAGTTTGAAGAGTTTTTACCTAAGTAAAGGCATACCTCGGCGGTATTGTGGGTTTGGTTCCAGACCACTACGATAGCGCAGATATCACAATGAAGCCAGCCAGGGGAATTTTTTTTGGTTTCCTAATGCATACAAAAATTACATGTATGCTCTTACTCTATTAAGTGTGCAATAGAGTTATGTCTAAAAACAATGTACATATCTTCATTAAAAGTGACACAGAGACATGAAATGAGCACATGTTGGTAAATGGTGCCAATGAACTTACTCAACACGGGATTGCCACTGACCTTCAGTTTGTGCAAAGGTAACATCTGTGGAGTGCCGTAAAACAGGTATGCATGTGTACACTCCCAGGATCTCCACTGACACTGAGATGTAGAATGTTTCCAGCACCTCAGAATCCCCCTCATAATGGGCCCCTTCCCTGTCAATACCACCTCCCTCCCAAAGGCAACCATTAATCTCATGGCTATTACCAGAGTTTGCCTGGTTTTGAACTTCCATAAATGTTCTCATTCAGTCTGACCCCCTGTGTCTCACTTCTCTCACTCAGCACAACAGCTGGAGACTCATTTATGCTATTGTCTGCAGCAGTAATTTGTTCTTTTTAATTGCCATATAGTATTCCATTACACGACTACGTCACGATTTGTTTGTCCGTTGTATCACTGGACATCTGAATTGCTTCTAGGTTTTGACAATCATGAACACACCTTCTTAATGAACAGTCTTTTGGGAGACCTAATCACTTAATTTTAGAGGGAGCAGAGAAGTAGGAGGCATGTGGCAAATTTTCCCAAACACTGCCGAGCAGTTTTACAAAAGCGCTGTATCTTGCACACTTTAGGAACCCAGTTGCCGGAAGGCTCAGGATCGATTTTCCTGCAGCCCCCAGTCTTCCTGAGATTGAGTAAATCACAAAGCTACTCCTCTGCCCAGCGCTGGGGCCCTGAGCCACCCTGCTCCATTAGCAATCACAGCAGAGAGAGGATCAGGCTGAGTGGCTGTGCAGACCTTTTTGCTGGGAGGCTGGCTGGCTCGCTGAGCCTGGCAAAGGTTAGGCCGCCTTGCATTTTCCCCTCCAATGAGCTCTGCTCTTAGGGGCAATTAGCCATGAGCAGAGCAGGGAGCTCAGAATACTAACCAGATCACGCTTATTCTGGGGAGTATTCTTCATCTTTCACCGGGGCTCAGGCCCCTCCTGGCAGATGGAGTACCTGAGTGGAGATCCAGAGGAGAGGAGTGTCCTGTAGTATTGCCCCTCCACATTTTGTGAGTGTTCTCATCACGGGACCCTCAGCTGAGGGAGTGGGAGCAGCATGTGGTACAACACTGCTATTGCATGCCTCCAGAGACAGGGCACTCATTACCACTCCTGGATGCTGCTTGCTTCTCCTGGCGAATCTGCCCCTCACTCGGCACTTCTTTGCTCGTTGTAGTGCTGTTTGAAGCAGCCCTGAAATGAAAATCAGCTAAAAGTCCATTGGAAGGGGACCAAATAAGTAAATCATGTTGTATCTAGTTCAATATCTAATGGGTACTCTGCAGTCATTCTGTACGGGGATAAGACATAGCAACATCATGTGCCCCTGATCTGATGCCCTGAGAAGGGTACAATATAACCTCTATGCTATTCTTGTAAAAAACGTATACCCTCTGTCTAATTGTGAGACAATCTCAGACAAACCCAAATGTCTGCAAATTAACTGAGCAGTGCTTTTCAAAAGTGCTGATGGCATGCAAAACAAGGAAAGATAGAAATTTCCAGATTGGAGGAGATCAAGGAGACGTGACAATGAAATACAAAGGATGATTTGATCCTGGGACAGAACAAGTACATTCATGAAAAAATAGCAAAATTCCAATTGAATCTGAAGATTACTTAATAACATGATAAAAATGTTCATTTCCTGCCTTTGATAATTATTCTATAACATGTTGACATTAGGAGGAACTGGGTAAAGAGGACGTATTATTTTTGCCACATTTTGGGAAATTTTAAATTATTTCAAATAAAAAAATGTTAGGCATTCCCTGGTGGCTGAGCAGTTAAATCTGCAGTCTCTGGCTGGCACAATCCACATACATCCCAATGACCTGGGTTTGCAACTTAGGGTAGGTCTAAACAACTAAATAAAATAAATAAATGTTTCTTCTTCCTCTCTCTTCCTGCCTGCCTGCCTGCACCTTTCCTTAAAAAAAAAAAAAAAAAAAAAATTAAAACACATAACATCAGATGTTTAAATTCTCTAAGAAGACCAATTATATTAGTTACTAAAAGAATTTAAAATTTCCGATCTAGTCATATACAAGCTCTTTCATTAACATGTTCACTATTAGATCTAGTGGCAAGTGTGATAACGATTACAATTTCACAGTAGTGAGGTTCGTGAACAGTATCTGGAGATACCTGCAACAATTGTAATTTGATGAAGATGTTTATGATGACAACCGGTGGCAACCAGACACCGCTAATATTACTACGGCTTGTTGCCTACATTCAAGTGGAAGAAAATGAGAAATTTCAGGTAGAGGTTAGTGAAAATAAGGATATCATTTTTTCTTATTCAAATTCATGGACCCCCTGAATTCTATTCGCAGCCTGCCATTGTCTATTACATCCCTAATGTAAATGTATATTTATTGAACTGGAAAGAAGCTCATAATAGATTGGTAATGGGGGAAAAGAAGGCTATAAAGCAATATGTACAGTAGGATCCCATTTTTATAAATTAAAAAATGTGTGTGCATTACATATTCGTTCAACAAGCTTTCCATGATCATCTACCTTGAGCCAGACTCTGCGACTATAACAAAGAAAAAGACCGACATGGTTTTTACTTTCCCCCAGGGCAGCTAGAAGCATTAGTAACTCAATATGTTAAGGGATCATTTGTTGTTGCTTTTAATTCTTGCTTATTTGTCCTTTCAATTTTTTTAAGCCAACACAGCTTTTGAATGAAATAAAGCATTTTTAAATAACGATGAATTATGATGCAATGTTTCTTAAAAAAAAAAAAAAAAAGGTAAAGAAAATTACCTTCATCCCAAGGTGTCCCTGGTCTGTAGGTAACACACTCTTGAACCTAGATCTGCCTTTCTCATGTCCCATAAAAAGCACCCCTGCCTCAGTTCCTCACATTAGCACTCAGGAACAGGCAGGTCTTCCTTTTTTCAGACTGAAAATCCCCAAGTACTTTGATGATTCCTCACTCAACATCATCTCAAGCCTTTCCACCATCCCAGTGAACTTTGGACCCACCCTGCTGTTTCCACATTCTTCTTACAGGGTATATAGAAAACTGAGTTCCAGATGGCGTCTGCTTTACTTAGATGGTAAGGAAATTGTCACCTCCCTCCTTCTAGACTTCATACTTCTATTTATGGAGCCTAAGAAAAGAGTCATTTAAAAAGCAACTTTCTTGAGATGTAACTCACATGCCTGATACATTCATTTTCTATTGCTGTAACAAATTACCATAAATGTAGTGGCTTAAAATAGCATCCACTTCTGTAGATCAGAATTCTGAGTGGACCTCACTAGGCTAAGATCGAGTATCAGCAGAGCTATGTTCTTTTCTGAAGGTTCTAGGAGAGAATCTTTACCTGTTCCAGTTTCTGGAAGCTGCCTCTGTTCCTTTGCTCCTGGCTCCCTTCTTCTTTCTTGAAAGTCAGCAACTTCAGGACAAATTCTTAGGATACCCTCAGTCTGGTTCTCTCCTCAGATTCTCTCTTCCAATTTTTAAGGTCCCTTACAATTACATTGGACTTAATGGATAACCTTCCGATTTTAAAGTCAGCAGATCAATATGCTCAATCATAATTCCATCTGCCATCTTAACTCTTCTTTGCCACATAAACTAACATATTCACAGGTTTCTGAGATCAGGATAGAGGCATCTTTGAGAGGTCATTATTCTGCCTACCACCCCATACCACTCACCGTCTAAATTATAAACCTCAGTCATTTTCAGTATATTCCCAGAGCTGGTGGAAACCATTGTCACAGCCAATTTTAGAATATTTTTATCACCCCACAATGCCCCCTGCCCCCACCAAATTAGCAGTCACTCCCATTTCCTTCCAACTCCACATAAACCCTCTCTCCTTGGCAACCATTTGCTTTTCTTCATGATTGGCTTCTTTTACTTAGCATAATATACATCTATCAGTGCTCATGCCTTTTTACTGCCAAACTTTAGTCCATTGTATGCATATCTCATACTTCAATTTTCCATTTAGTGATTGATGGACATAGGGGTTGCTTCCCCTTTTTGGCTTATGAAAATGATGCTATCAACATTTGTGAAGAAGTTTTTTGTGTGATCATACATTCTCATTTCTCTTGGGTATATATATGTAGAATTGGAATTGCTGGGTCTATGGAAACTGTGTTTAATATTTTGAGAAAATTCCAGACTGTTTTCCAAAGCAGCTACATCACTGAGGAGTCCCAGCGGCAGTGGATGAGGACTCCAGTTTACCTGCATTCTCACCTACACTTGTTATTTGAATTTTTCATTATCCCTATCCTAGTGAGTATAAAGTGTTATCTTGTGTTTTTTATTTGTATTTCCCTTATGGCTAATGATCGTTAAACCTCATTTCATGTAGCTCTTCTTTGGAGAAATGCCTGTTAGATCCTTTGCCCATTTTAAAAATTGAGTTAGTTATCAATTTGACTAAGTTGTAAGAGATCTTTATATATTCTGGATACAAATCCCTTAGCAGATATGTGACTTGCAAATATTTTCTGTTGTCTTTTACTCTCTCAATGGTATAATTTACAGCACCAATATTTTTAGTTTTGATGAAGTTAGGTTTATCTTTTTTTTTTTTTTCTTTTGTTAGTTGTACTTTTGGTATCGTATCTATGATACTAACCCAAGGTGAGGAAGATTTGCTCCTAAGATTTTATCTTAGAGTTTTATAGTTTTAGCTCTTATATTTAGAGTTATGGTTCATTTTGAGTTAATTTTTGCATATGGTGTGAGATAGGGATCCAGCCTCATTCTTTTGTGTCTGAATAGCTGTTCCAGCAATATTTGTTGAAAAGCTGATTCTTCCTTTTGACATCTTTATTGCAAATCAATTTACTATAAATGGAAGGATTATTTTCTAAATTTTGTTTTATGGATATACATATCAGTCCAGTACCATGTTGTCTCGATAACTGTAGCTTGTTGTATGTTTTGAAATAAGGAAATATGACTCCATTGATTTTGTTCTTTTTCAAGATTACTTTGGCTATTTGAGGCCCTTTGAAATTCCATGTGAATTTTAGGATCACTTTGTCATTTTATGCAAGATAATAAACCACCCAGCTGGAATTCTTGAAATTGTTGTATTGAATTTGTATTTCAATTGGTAGCTACTGCCATTTCACCATTTTAAGTCTTCTGATTGTGTGAAAAACCCACAGTGCTTTCCCATTTGGTCTCCTTTCATTTCTTTCAATCCTATTTTATGGTTTTCAGACTATGAGTTTTACACTTCTTTTGTTAAAGCTATTCCTAAGGATTAATTCTTTAGTTGATATTGTCAATATAATTGTTTGCATGATTTCATTATTGTGTTGTTCATTGCTAGTGTATAGAAATACAATCAACCTTTGAAAATGGATCTTTTTATCTTGTGACCTTGCTGAATTCATTTATTCAAATAATTTTTGTAAAATATGTGTTTCTTGGGATTTGCTACATATAAGATCATGCCATCTGCAAATAGAGTTTTACTTCTTCCTTTCTGGTCTGAATGCCTTTTTATTTCTTTTTCTTGCCTAATTGCCATGGCTAGAACCTCTAGTAGAATCTCGAATAGGAGTGGAGATTGCAGACATCTTTGTCTTTTTCCTGATCTTACGGGGGAAATGAATTTGGGTTACACAAAAATGCTAGATGTGTTTGTTTTTTTTTTCTTTTTTTTTTTGTAGATGACTTTATCAGATTGAGGATGTTCCTTTCTGCTCCTAGGTTGTTGAGTGTTTTTATCATAAAAGGATGCTAGGTTTTGTCAATTTATTCTCATGCATCTATTGAGAGGATCATGTAGCTTTTGCCTTTATTCCATTGATAATGGGGTATTATATTAATTAATTTTCATGTATTAAGCCAACACTGATTTCCTAACATAAATCCTACTTGGTCATAGTATATAATTATTTTATATATTGTTAGATTTGCTTTGTTAGTATTTTGCTGAGGATTTTTACATCTATGTTCATAAAAATATTGGTCTATACTTTTCTTTCCTTGTGATGTTTTTTAACAGTAATTTATAAAAGCCATATCACACTTTTGACAGAAATTTAGTTGTCAGCAATTTTCTCCTGCACCAGTCAAGATGTTTGACAGCATGGACAGGTCCCAGCATTGACACAATCATATATCGCAATCTTGAACTTACCTTCTCTGGACCTCAGTCTCCTCTCTTGGAATTATGAGTGTAAATTCTTCAGGTCACAAGTCTCAGGGCTGGAATGGACTGCCGGTCCAATGTCCTTTCCCTGGGACCCAGTCGGAAAAGGTCCACATTGTCTCCAGTGACAAAGAAGATAGGTCAGTGTTTTAAAAACTATGTATATATGAACATGCATATGAATCACTAGGGAACCTTATTAAAATGCATCAACTGCTCCAGTAGGTCTAGGCAGGGCCTTGAGAGTCTGCATTTCTCACAGGATCTAGGGTGTTGCTGACGTTGCTGATTCATGAATTCCACTTTGAGTAATAAGAAATTAAAATACTGTTTCCTAAACTTTTGTCATTTAAGTGCTAGCTTCATATTTTTTGTATATTCTTCTTCCAGTTGTTATATATATGTGTGTGTGTGTGTGTTACATAGATATGTGTGTGTTACATATATAATCGTTGTCGTTTTTTTTTTTTTTTTGAAGTGGAAGGAAGCACGCAGGAATGAAGGCAAGTAGGCAGCCAGGCAGGAAGAGAGAAGAAGAAGCATTCATTTATTTAGTTAGTTGTTCATTTTTGTTGCTCTCCTACCCATAGCCCCAGGTGGCGAACTCCAGTCCTTGGGCTTTATGTGGCTTATGCCGCAGGAGCAGAGTAACTCCTGAGCCATTAGGGTGCTCCCAGTGGTATGTTTTTTTTAATGTTCTTTTCTTTTAATTGATTAACAGTTAAATGTTTTCTCTGGGTGAAATTTGGACTCATGCTAGGCAATGATATACATCAAATGACAGGTTTTATGTGCCAGTTATATTTTTTCTAATATACATTAGACTTACTTATGTAAATGGAAAAAAAGCCCACCTGTGTACCACCAGAAATGGTCTCATGTACCACAGCTCCACGCATCCCCATGGTCAGCACTGTGTTAGAACTTCGAAGGTGCCGAGAATATAGTTCTTGTCCTTTAAACTTCATCACACTTTAATTGGACACCTTGACTTGCGTCTCATGATTTTGCCCCATTTTTCTCCGCGGCAATTTGGCCAGCGATTCCTGTCTTTCCCTCTATTATCCACTCTGATTAACTCAGCTGCACCTGTCAGCCTTTATTCCTGTGAGCGCGTGGAGCCAGGCGTGCTGAAGAAGTCATTAAAATGCATGAGTCTGATGATATTCACTCCTTCCTGTCGAGAGCATGGAGGCTGGGTTCCTGGCTCCACACCTGGGCTCCTGCAGACTTGGGACCCACAGCCCTGACTGAGGACACCTATGGGAACCAGCGGGGCCAAACTGCAGGTGCCACAAGATGGCATTATTGGAGGTTTGGATGGGTCTTGAGACCCTGGGAGTTTCCTCTGGGGTGGCCCACACCATTGACCGCAGGAAGCAGAGACCGGCTTACTCAGTGCATTTATACTTGCTTCTCCACGTGGGTGATTATGAAGATGGAACTGGTGGACGTAGAGATGTGTGGTTCTTTTTTGTTTTGGCTTGTTTCTTTCAGTTCCTTGTAGAAGTCACTTAACCTCACTGAGCCTCCTTGTTTCCCTCTATAAAATGGGGCTCATAAATGACAGTCATGTAATAAGGGAGATGCAATAATTATGAATTCAGGTTTTGATGTCCAAAAGGCTGCTTCTGTCACTTATTATGTATGTGACCCAGAGCAAATAATTTTACCTGGATGAGATCGTTTTCTTCTCTGTAAAATGGAGAGGACAATACCGACTTCACAGGACAAGGGGAGGATTAAATGAGGTCGAGCTCATGGTTGATCTAGAGAGAGCACACAACAGATGACAGATCACTACAGTCATTGTCATCATCATTATTATCATAGAAAAGATTTAGCATATCTACAGCATTTCGATATTTAACATTAGTTTCCTCTTCCTTTCTCTCCTTTCTTCTTTCCCGCCTTCCCAGCTTCCTTTTTCTCCTCTTCTCCCTTCATAGATACATCTGGTGGCTGTTACAAAGCACATTGAGAGCTTGAATTGGAAAAATAGATTGTGGTCAGATCCTGGGGGGACTTGGATGTCAGGATAAGTGTGAACTTCAGCCTAAGGCCAATAGTGAGCCATTGAAGGATATGGAGCAGAAACCAGGTGCAGTGAAATGGGGAGATGAGTCTGACACAGATTGGGAGGAAATTGTGAGGTCAAGAGCTGGAGCCACAGCAGTGAGACAGCCAGAGGGTCCTGAGGTCCAGTAAGAAGGGGAGAGGCCCCACGGCTACCCAAAGCTTGGCTGGGCGAAGCACCCCATTCCCAACTCTCACCTTGTCCACATAACCCAGTGGAGCTCTGAACCAGCGGAAAGGTGACCGTAGGCCTCAGGGACACCTTCTGCCTTCCCAGTAAAGACCCTGATGGATCCTCCAGATTTCCATCATCTTCCAGGCTGCTCCCCGTTCAGAGATTAATTTGTTTACTCTCTTGCCTGGAGATGAACTGCGAGAACTAATCGTCCATCAGCCCCCGGCTCCCCCAACCCCGCACAGCCCCGCCCCGAAAGTCCGTTTTCTGGCAAAATATGTCCTTGCCGCCGCCGAGGCTGCTTGGAAAATGCTAATTTTATCCTGGAATTAACATTTGTTCCCTTACCCTCGTTTTAATAAAAATGAAGCGTCCGGAAACATTGCCATGGCGTGGAAGAGAAAGATCTGACATAATTTTTAAATGCCTTCAATCACACAGCCTTCGGAACGGTCTGTCCGCTTACCCTGACCAGCCCCTCCCCTCTGCCCACCCCCCTGAGGCTGCATTTACATTTCTTAATAACTCTTCATTAATATTCATGAGAAGGGGCGGGCAATAATGGCTGAGCACATCGCACTAATTCAATTTCCACCGCCTTGGCGTGTTTACTTAATCACCAAGGGATCCGGGTTACTCAGTACAATTATTTATTCGGAATTAGATCGGAGGCATCTGGACTGGAAACAGGCAACCAGGAGCAAAACATAGAAATCGAATTCTCTTTGTCTTTCCCTCCCAGCCACCTCCTCCTGACTGTCTGCCAAGGCTCCAGGCGGCCAAGCAGGGGCTGCTGGACAAGCCTCAGTGCCCGCAGGGCTGTTCCTGAAGGCGCTGCCATATAGTGGGCTTGACTGCATTCCAGGTGCTCTGGCCCTGGCAGGAATCTGTTACCAACGATAGCCTAAGAGGTATTTGCCAGGCCCAGAGTGGGGCCGGGCCAATGTCCCAGCCAAGAGTCTGTCCACGCTGGCTGGCCAGAGGATGCCGAAGGATTGGCCCCTGCTGGCTATGTGACTTGGCCAAGCACTTCATCACAGGCCCATGTAAAGATGAGAATTTATGACCTGGGACGTGGGATCTAAACAATGCTGCTGCTCATCATTCACCCTCAACGTAGCTGTCACCTCTGCCAGAAAGACTTTCCTGACCGCTGAGACTAGATTGGCGTCTCCTATTACACACTTCCTATTCCAACCAGGGCTTGGCCATGTTTCCTTGTGTACTGGAGAGTTCACACGTCCTTTCTGATTCGTTTTCTAGGGTCCGTTTCTCCCAACAGACTGCCAGCTCCACGGAGCAGGTCCCACGACTCTCCAGGTCATCCCTGTGTCCCCAGCCTCTAGCAGTGCCCAGCACAGAAGGGTACCCAACACATATTTATTGACTGACTGAATGACTGACTGACTGAAGTCCCGTTATCTGCAAAATGAAGATAAGAAATCCACTTTGCAGGGTTGCTGTGAGGAGGACTCAGTGACTTCAGTGTTAAGAGGGGCAAAGTGTTGAGCCCAGTGTGTGGCACCTGATCAATGCTCAGTTAACATGAGACATTATTGCAGATCTTTCTGATGTGATGGAGCACAAGGCAGACCTTTGGAGGGAGCTCTGCTCAGGATCTTGAAATGATTCCCCAAGTTCACACAGCTAGCTGGTAAGGTCAAACATTAAACTTGGCTTTGCCTCTTACAAGCTGAATGACTTTGGCAAGTTGCTTAACTTTTGTGAGTCTCAGTTTCTTCCTCTGTAAAATGGGAGTATAAGGCTGATCACCTATTGGATTGCTTGAGAGGATTCCGTGAGATCATTTATGCAATCTAGCATAGAAACTGATACAAAAACTCGATAAAAAGAGCTACAGCAGATTTAGTGAGAGGTGGCCCGAAAAGAGAGAATGGCATGCATGTATTTTGCTGTTAACTCATTTATGTATGCACTCACTCAGCCCATGTTCAGGAGAGCCTCTCAGGTGCCTGAGCCAGTGCTAGGCTCTGAGAGGGAGCTGAGGTGTAAGAAATGCAGCTGTCTCCAGCCAGGGGCTCCCGGCTGATAGGAAAGGTGAAGTAGGAGGGCAAGTTACAGGCACATCAGCAAATGCCAAGGCCACGAGGGAGTTTAGAAAGATGGTTTCCAACTCTGGGTTGTAGAAACAGTTGACTAAACGGTTGGTGGTTAGGCAAGAAGAATAATTTGAACCAATGCGAGGAGGAGCACCCTAACCAGCGAGACCAGCAAGAGTAAAGGCCAGGGTAAGAAAGAGTAGTTCCGATATTCTGTTGCTTGTAATCCCAGTATTCTTGGTTGATTCACTTTTGTGTATGTACTACTACTTAGATTGCACTTCTCTTCCTTGATATTCAGAAAACTTCTGTTCATCCCTCAAAGCCCAGCTCCCATGATGCCCCATTTTCTGCTTTTTCCTGGAGACCTGTGACTCTTTCCTGATGATCTCGCACTGTGCCTCTACCCCATCTTAAGATTTTAGCACCTCTTGTGTACCCCTTGGTCTCTAGTTCTTACTCCTCAACCACTCTGCTCTGTATTTCGGGGAGCTGACATCAGAAGGCTGCATTTCCCGGTTCCTACCTCCTTCTTCTCTGTCTCCCTCACAGCGTCATGTACTTCCTTATTCCATGAGTGACCCTGCTGCTGGGCTGGGACCCTCCACCCTCTGTCCCTCAGACGAGGGTGGTGGCCACCTCCTGCTATTACTAGTCTTTGGGCAACTTCATGATCTCCAGTTGACTTTGCAGTTTGTCTATCACTTTCTATTTCCTGGATTAAAATTCCTTTTTTTTGAAATCGATACACCAATGCACTTCCCTACCAGGCTGCAAGCTCCATCAGGGCTGGACACAGAGAAGCTACTGAAAGATGGAAGGGAAGAAGGAAGGGAGGGAGGGAAGGGGGTAGTGGGTAGGGGAGGAAGAAGGAATGAAAAGAAAAGAAGGGAGGGAGGGAGGGAAGGAGGGGTGAGAGGGAGGAAGGATGGAATGAAGGAATGAAGGAAGGAAGACTAAATGAGTTGATGGCATTACTTTTGGTAAGCTCTACTCTTAGCAAAAGAGAGGCAGCTTGGGGAAAGAATTTCTTGAGGTTAATAAATGTGTGTTAAAACCACATCAATAATAATATAGTGAAATGCTTTGTAAACAGGAAAGGCTTTATAAATAGTTTTAAGCCTGTAACGTTCTTTGTAAACTGTAAAGTTCTCTAATCACACTAGGTTGTCTTACTGTCTCACCCAGCTCAGTGCTCCTGCTGAGGTGGCCGTGGGCTGGGGAGCTTGAGAGAAGCAAGGGAAGAGAATGGATTGGAGCAGCATCTCAGCCAAGAGGAGCAGAGGGGACAACAGATAATTCAATCATTACAGTCTCATTTAGAGCAACCCTTTCTGCCTCCAAAACACCTGAACCCGCAGGTGCCCAGCCAAACCCTTTATTAAAATTTCTCAGGATGAGGGCTGTGCCGGAAGATGGTCAAGCCATTCAGTTTGTCTGCCTGACATGTGGAGAAGGCTGCAGGAGAGATACCCTCCCTTCTCTGGAAGTCACCTGGGCACAGTGGGGCAGGTGGAATTTGAGATTCAGAGAGGAAAATGAATGAAAGGGAATTTCAGCCATGCAAGGGAGCAACCCAGCTGTCTTGGAGTGGGTTCCCCAAAAGCATATATAAGGACTTGGGTACCAGGAATCAGCTTGGGAGGTGGTCGCCAGAAGCCAGAGTGAGGGATTGGGGAGAGGCAGATGGGGGAGGAGCTGGCTGCTGTTGTGAGCAACTAGGGTTCAATCCAGAGGGACCCCTGTGCACTCTGTGGAATGGTCCACCCACAGGCTAGGAGGCTGGGGTACTCATCCGTTAGTCCCATTCCCCTAGGTGATAAGTATCACCCCAGGGTCATTAACAACCTCACACCTCTAGGCCATGCCTCTGAGTGGACTGAGCAAGGGACCAGAGCTTCTGAGAAGGCCTTGAGTTGGAAAAGCTAAGGGGCTGGGTAGGGCTTGAGGGAGGACACTGCCAGAGTGCACAGGCACTGTGTGCCATGGCTGCAGCTCACAGGTGGGATGAGGGGCTGTGCCACTGGGCACTCAGGGCACCATCCACCCTCTACTGCCCCTGAGGCTCTCCAGCCTGCGGGCCCAAGCTCCATGGCCCACCTTCACTCCCTCCCCTCCCTTTCCTTCTTCCACGGACACTTCCCCACACCTAGTCTGTACCAAGCAGCTATCTACATGCTGAGAAGAGTGTGTCAATGAGGCCTGACAGGCCCCTGTCCTCGAAATGTAAATTTTTTATCCTAAAGAAAGGGGCAGGCAGGAATGAAGGTGAGCAGACAGGCAGGCAGAAAGAGAGAGGAGGAAGCAGCATTCATTTATTTTTATTTAGTTGTTCATCTTGGTTTTCCCCCCTCCCCTCCCTCCCCCACCGCCTATCCCCAGATCTTGGACCTGAGTCCTTGGGACACATGTGGACTATGTCTGGAGGTCTTGCCTACTAGGTCACCAGGGCGGACCTAGCGATGCATTTAACACGCACAAAAAGTGTGTGGACTTCCCCTCCTCCTACCACCACTTTCTCTGCTTGGTAAACATTGCTTCTACTTCCCAAAACCCAGTTCAAATATCCCCGTCCCGGACTTCTCTCTGCAGTCATTCCTCCTCTTGCTCCCAGAGCAGAGGCCTGGCGTGTATTGAGCACACATCCCCAGACATGAGGGGCGATGCTTTCTGGGTGGGGGGAATCAGTTGAGATAAACTTGTATTTGTCTAAAACTGTGGATAATGTGAAACACAGGGAACAGACAATTATGAGCAGAAGAGGAAGGAAAGCGGAGTAACTTTGATTATCGACAACATGCCTGCCAGAGACAGAGGTGTGCTATTTCATTTGAAATGCTTACTTGCTTAAAGACAGTCCCTCCCACTAACTGTCGCCTCTCACCCACCCCTGCGCTCTGCTCTTTCCAGCTGTGGCACCGGCCCTCCTGTTTCTCCCTCCCTTCACCCCCTCTCTCCTCTCCAGGTACCTCCCTCCTGTGGGGCCTGATTTTTCGACTCCACACCCAGGACCTGGCAGCCTGGGGGCTTGCCACTCTGCCTTCAGGAAGGTGGTTAGTGCCTCCAGGCCACCTGGTCAGGGCCTGTGCTTGGAGTTCAGAGAGAAAAATGCTCCAATGAAAAGACTGTTTTGGCCTGAAAACACTAGAATCCTTTAACTCAGATTCTATTGTTCCAAACTCTCAAGTTAGTTGCCGCTTTGTGATGATGGCCTTGGAATGCTTATTTTTCCCTTCCAAGATTCTAGAACTCTTTAGAAGCAGGCTTCTACTTTAGGACTTGAGCTATCCCTGCCATCTCTGCAGGCACCCCCAGGCCTCAGGACCCTACATAGGTCACTTGGGGCCAAGACCAGTGGGAGGAAAGCCCTGACTTGCCCCTCTCTGCTACCAAATGGAAGTCCTCTCACATAGTGGGTCTAGTTGCAAGCAGTAAGCTGCAGATATGTGGGGGCTGAGGGTGCCCCTGGATAGACCCTCCTTTCCCCTCTGAGGAAGGATCTGAGGCTGCCAGGCTGCAGGCCCCTTCCATGATAACAGCTGTGTGCCTCCCTCCATTTATTCTGTTTCCTTTTCTGCATTCTCTTGAGCAAGGGGCCAATTTTATTCAGCAAACTTGCCAACTACTTATGAGGTGCCTAGTGCTGGTTTAAGCACTTGGCATCTATTGCAGATTGGGATTTTGTAAGCAGAGTTTGGGTACAAGATATTTATTAGGAATCAACATCTGTGAAAGGGAACAGGGAAAGCAGGATTGAACAAGGGGAGACGTCCACTGATGCAAGCCCTGCAAACCTTCAGCCACCCCGGCAGGGCGCTCTGGAATGAGCAATGCCTGGCAGGTTATTCTTCAGCAGCCAAATTGTCCCAGCCTGTAAACCCCGGCTCACTGAATCTCAAAAGCAGGCTGTTCTGGGCCGGGTGTGACCTCAGGCCAGGCGGCTCCCTGCAGCTGAGGCAGCCTGGAAAGACTGACAGCTGGAGGTGGTCTGCTGATCACATTTCATTGGCCTGGCAGCAAGCCCTGCCCTGAAGGGGTGTCTGGGCAGCCCCTCCTCTTTGTCGACCACAATAGCCATGATCTGATGGAACCCCCCACCACAACCCATCTGTGCGGGCATTAGCGAGCCTATTTTACAGATGAGTTCACAGAGGTTGCACAGCTTGCCAAAGCAGCTTCCCAAAACGAAGTTCGTGTCAGAAGCCAGATCAGTCCGTGGCAAGGTTTTATGGCCGCCCACCATCCCACAGAAGTCCTTAGCCCTGAGAGGTACTTCAAGCCCGTATACATGCAAATGGTAGCTGGGTGGGAGGATCATTTTCCAGTTTCACCCCCACAAAGTATCCTAATACCCAGCCCTTTCCCTTGTCATCTTCCTGTAGGTCCCTACCACTCCGCCATCAGCCCACAGGGTCCACGTGGGGCTCCCCTTTCTGCTCCAGGACGAAGCGTGTTACCCAGGGTAAGTCAATGAGTGCGTCTCGGTCCCCCGGACAGGTAATTGGTTCCTAGCTGTCACGTGACCGAGGGGGAGCCAATCAGTGAATCCTAAGACTTCCGGCGCTGCCAGGGGCGTTTTGGTCTTTCTAGCTGCACTTGAACCTGGAGTGATATAACGGCTGGAGGTGGTGATGTATTTCAGTTTCATTGCTGTGTAACCAACCACCCCCAAAAGCCTAAAGCAACAATGACTTTCTCAGGATTCTGTGGGTTGACACGGATGCATCTGTTCTATGTGGCGTTGGCTGGGGTCTCTCATACAGCTGCATTCAGCTGCGGCCGGACAGGAGGCTCCAAGCCCGGACGCTATGGGTGGGGCGGTGGGGAGGTAGCAGCCCGTAGGGAGGTGGGAGTGGTCCGCTCCATTACAGGCAGTAAGGAGGACTTTTCTTTTTTTCTGCAGAGAACGTATCATGATAATAACACGGACTAAAAGTCAACCTTTTCTTTTTTTTTTTTAATCATCACTGATGTTGACAATTCTAACCAATCTCACAAGGGCATTCGCTGTCCCCCTTACTACAAAAGGTCTTTCTGGGGGTCTTAGAGCCTTTGTGGTGATTTAGCTAGGATACCTCATTTCTAAGGAGCCTTTTTTGCCATGTGACGTGTCACCTTCCCAGACCTCTCCACGTGGTCTCTCTCTTCAGTGAGATAGGTTAGACGTCCTTCCAGCATGGCAGCAGAACTCTAAGGTGTCAAGCACAGGACACTCACAGAGCCTCTCCTTGCATTACACAAGCTAATATTCTATTGGCCAAAACAAGTCACATGGTCAGTCCCAGCTTTCACTGGCCTCACAAGGGCGTGGATGCTGGGAGGTATTGCTCCCTGGAGGCGCCTGTGTAGCAGTCTACCATGTGGAACTTATTTGCCATCAGGATCCGGGTGGAGCAGAGCTGTGAGCTGCTGGGCGTGTTCAGCAGGGTCCTTAAGCAGCTGTACTTAAGCTGTAGTATCAGGAGAGTGTGATAAAGGGGCTATTTGCAAAGGTGTCAGTAGTGTTTAAGGGAGTCCCAGCAAGGGATGATGCAGTTCCTGTGGGGCTAGTAATAGTGGGGCAAGTTTAGCACCCCTGGTCTGAAGGGCAAGGGCAAAATGTTGCTACAAGAATCCAGGGAGAGTAGCTGTGGTCCCAAGAGAGCGCTACTAGGGGCCTTTGGAAGAAGGATCTCACATGGAGGGGCCCTGGAGGGAGACATACTCTGTCTTCACCTTTTCCCTCCCTCTGACCCTGCCATTACTTCCCACTCACCAAACCCTCCTGGAAGCCAGAGGACAGTGGAGTTTGCTGATGTCATCCATGCACATTCGCCTCCAAGCCGCAAGGCAGAGTGGACCAGGCCAGGGCGCAGAGCAGCGGGCACTGAGGAAGACACCCAGCACAGAGGGCCACCCTCAGGAAACCTGATAATGAAGCCAGCATAGCACAAGTCAGGGAGGTCAGTGTGTAGAAACTGGATTCTTAGTATATCTGGGCCCCTGAATCAGTAGCACCTTAAACATTTCTGTTCCTGGGCTTTTTAGCTATGTAAACTATTCAATCCTCTTTTTGCTTAGGCCAGGGTGGGTTGATTTCTGTTTCTTTTAACCAAAGGTATCTTGATTAATATACTCCCACTGAGAGTTGACCCTTTAATGGAATGACTATAATTCACTCTTGCAGAGTCTTGAGAGGTCTGGAGGGAGATTGTAGATGAGCAAACCAAGGCCCAGAGAGGTTAAGGGACTTGGTCTAGGTCCTCTGGCTCATCAGTGACAGAGGTAGACCCAGGCTCATTGTTCCAGTCACATTGAGCCATTCTCTGCCCTCTGAATATTCTGTGTCCTAGGTCTATACTGGGTTGACTAGTGCTGATCCCCAACACACACATGCACACACATCGTGTATTCAAGTGCTAATCCCAGGTCCTTGCAAATATGACCTTATTTGGAAACAGTGTTTGAAGATGTGATTGGATTAAGGCTCTTGAGATCATCTTGGATGTTGGGGGGTCCTAAGTCCAGTCACAGATGTTACAAGAGAGAAGAGAGGGAGACTGGAGACTTGAGACTGACACAGTGGGGAAGACAGAGCCATAACAGAGACTGGAGGGACGTATCTGTGAGCCAAGGAGCAGCAAGGCTTTCCCACAACCAAGAGAAGTCAGGGAAGAGACATGAAAGGGGTTTTTTCCAAGGGACTCCAGAAAGTATGTCTGTCAACACTTTGGGGCAGTTAAACAAATGTGCAGAGAAGAAAGGAGAACTTTCAGGGGATCGCTTACACTTTGCCCTCCTTCCTTCTTCCCCTCTTTGTCCTACAGGTCTCAGCTCAAATGCCACCTCTTCCGGGAAGCCTTCCCTCTATTCCTACCCATCACTGTGCTCCGGTAGTCCCTTTGACTGCCTCTATTGCTGATATGCTGGCACTCTCTGTGGATCTGATTTATTCTCCACTTCTCCCCTGGAAGGGGCGTATCTAGGGTAGGGACCGTGCATGGTTCCTCTTTGTGGCTGCTGCTGTACCTAACATGTCAGGCATCATAGAAACACTCAGCACTGTTTGCCGAATGAATAAATGAATGAATTTTCAGTACTACCAACCCCCGGTTCTGCTCCCCTTCCAGACTCTGGCCCAGGGGTAGAAACCCCTTCTGCTAGCACATGAGAACTAGCTGGAGAGCCCCCATGCAGGTGGGGGTTGGGGGGACACCTACCCTGGAGTCCAGTCACACTTTAGCACAGCCCTCCTGCCCGAGTTGCCAAGCCCCTGTCAGAGGTGTGACAAACAGCTTGGCTGATGGCTTATAATGTCAGAGATGATGGAAACAGGGAGGCAACGGATGAAAGAATGGGTTGGGGACGCTTGTCATAACTTTATTTGTGGGAGGTGAGTTCCTGTCGTCTGGGTGATGGATGGCGGCAGGGCAGGAACAATGCAGACCCTGCCACTGCATCTCCCCTGCTCTATAAGCCAAATGACTTTGGGGATGAAAAATGACTTTCTTAGAAGAACCAGGGGGAGGGGAGCTTCAAGGGAAGGGGACTGTGTGGTCAGCACCTTGGAATGACTTTTGCTTTTCTTTCTGAAAGTTGAGTTTTGCCCTAGTCCAGCCTGGTAGCTTCTTTTATCCACCCCACCCCTCTTTCCTCTCAGGGAGATTATTGATAATAATTCCAAATTACCTGACTGGATCCTCAAAATTGCCTAAAAAGGGATGTATATTTTACAGATGAGGAAACTGAGGATTGAAGAGAAGTAATAGACCCAAAGTTCCCTGTGAATGAAGTATAGATCGGGGATTTGAACCTGGGTCCAAAGGTTTATCTTCCTCAGCTTCACCTCTCTCCATAATGATGTAATAAAGATCATGTTAGTAGCACGTGCCCAGTTCCTTGGAAGCTCAGTGAAGAGAGCTATTAATCTGTTTGGGAAAAAACAGGGATACCTGACTCTCTGGAAGAAATATTTGAGTTGGTTCTTGAAGGGTGAATAAAATATTAATTGGTAGAAAAAAGTGAGTATTAGGGATTGAGAAAAGAAGAGCATATACATTTTTGTTTCTTTAGTCAAACCAGTCTCTGTCCTCTTTTATCTTTCTAATCGAACCCCAGTGTGGGGGGCAGTAATCCAATCTACAAAAGACCATTATCAAGCCATTCATGAAATCCCATTTTCCTTGGGAGTGATTGGTTTAGAAACAGAAATGCCATCAATTCTGGCCAATGAAATAAGACAAATGTTGGCTCAAGGGCTTCTGGGAAAGATTTTTTTACTCTCAGAATGTCCCTCTTCTTTTGCTGAATGTGGTCACTTCTGTAAGCATTGCTTGGAGATGTGGCAGCCATATTGTAACCAGGTGGGTCAACTATCATGCTAATGATAATGCATTTGGAAGAGGGAAGGGGCATCACAGAGTCGCTAAATTAACGTCTCCTGCAGCCATCTACCTTGAAACTTGATCTTTGAATTGGTAACATTTTTCTCAGAGCTAATCAGTAAGTTGGTGGATTCATTTTTGCAGCCCAAAGCAACGTGATTCACACAAGAGGTAAAGAGGATATCAAGAAGATGGTGGCAGCAGACCCTAGTGGAGCAGCGGATAGCCAACCACCTTTGGCTGAGAGCGTAGGCCACACATCCCAAGGACCTGAGTTCAAGACCTGGTGCCCTGGTGAAAACCAAGATGCATAAATAAAATAAACAAAGTGCTCTTCCGCTTGTCTCTGCTCACTTCATTCCTGCCTGCACTTTTCTTTTTCTTTTTTTTTTTTTTAAGTGGTTGTTTTTACAGCACAGGTTATAATGCCTGTGAGATTCAGTTCCTAAGGATGGAAACAATATTCAAACCACAGGACTTGATGATAAAATAAGGTAAGGAACAAACAGGGCTGTTTAGCATAGTGTATGGTGCATAAGTGATCACTCTATAGTGGTGGTAGATGCTGCTGCTTTCACTATTTAATTCTTTTGGTCTCTGCAGGAAGGCTCTATTTCATCCCACACTCACCTTCAGTTGAGACTCCTCTGATCCCCACTTGCCCAAACCCAGTTCCCATACCTTGGGAGTCATGAAGGTTTTGGAAGTCTTGGAATTGCCTTCCTGAATCTGGAGGAGGAGAAGGGAGGTGCTGGAGTGAGCTGGGTGCTCACCACATCTTGACATGCTGGGGCGGGAGTCATCATGGGTGGGGCAGAGGGTCTGCAGCCAGAGGACAGCTGCGATGAACTGCTATGGGAAGCTTTGCCCTTAACCAAGGCTGCTTGGACCTTGCACACTTCAAGCCACTAAGTTATTCTGCATCTCCAGGTCCTTCCTTGGTGGCAGTAAGAAGCAGGTGTCTCTAAAGGAGAAGAAGCTCAAGTCCACCCCATCCTGGGCCTTACCCACCAGACAGCCAGCAGCTGGTAAAGCTTAGTCCTGGGCCCACCCTGATTGTTGGAGCCTCTTTGACTTGTTTTGAGCCTCTTTGCTCTCTTTCATGCTCTGCTTTGTACTCCACCATGGTGGTTTTCATTTCTGAGAGGCACCCCTGGGGTTTAATGCTGAGCTTGGCATTTCTGGGTGTCAAGGGTGTCCCTTGTACTGGACCTGCCATCCCTGCACTAACTCCTTTATGGGATGCATGTCTCTTCCTCTACCCATGTGGTCCTCAAAGGAGTGGGCCTGTTTTTACTCAGCTCTACCTCTCTGGAATTTGTCGACTGGGCCAAAGGTAGACACCCAAACCAAATTGAACCAATCAAAAACTTTCCATTGGACTTTTAAAGCTAGACTTTTAAAGCTATTTTTCCCAGGTACAAATTTATAGCATTTAAATCTGGAGACTGCTGGTCATCATGGTTCCTACTCCATGGGAGGAGTCAGAATGTATAATGAGAGAATGAAGGAAACAGAAAATCATGATGGTGAGACGGTCCCAGCAGCCTCTGAGCCCACAGTGCCTGGTTTCCCGCCACCTGAGGGCACCAGGGGCCTGCCTAGGCCCCGGAGTAGTCAATCTTTCTTAGATTGTCTTAGAACTAATATTCTCCTTTTGTCTTAATAGGTCAAGTTGAGTTTCTGTCCCAGTGATAGGAGCCCTGACTCACAACCTCCCAAGCCTACTACTGTCTAGGGCCTGGCTTGCGTTCCCAGTTTCAGAGTCTCTGCCCCGAAAATGAATTTGTGGAACTGCCTCCTTTTCATTTCCAGCCTCACCCCGGAGACTCTAGCAGTCTTCATGGGCCTGGTGTGGCAGCCTCGGTTCTTGTCACTCCACCCACTCTCCCTGGGGGACCTCATTCCCTCCATGACTCAGTCTCAGTTGCCCTAACATACTTAGGACTTCCAAACACCTTGCTCTGTTCTGGACCACATCACGGCTTTAGCTTTCTGGAATGTGATGGGGACATGATGATCACCTTAATATTTTCCTGAAAAAATTGTGGGTTTGGGTGGGGGATACCTCACTAAGCCTCCTGAGGACAGGTGAGGTCAATTTGGGCATAAATGTGAGCAGCACTGGGCATGGAGGTGTCCCATTGGGTGACTGAAAGGCGATGATATGGTGGTGAGAAGTAGCAAGTCAAGGTCCAAAGGGAGGAAAGTGTCATCAGGGCCGGAAGGGGTTGGAGGAAAGAAGTGAAGAGTTTGGAGAAGAGGAGGGCAAGGCAGAGGGGGAGAGAGAACATAGCAAGGCATGAGACTGGATCTGTATTAATCTCTGATCTTTCAAGAAAGAGGACCCTCAGTGACATGCGGATCCCTCCAATACTTTGAAAAGGAGGGATTTCTGAAGGAGAACAGCATGCCATGTAGCGGTACCTGGCTGTACGGTCCCGAGTAAGTTACCTGACTCCTCTGAGCCTTGGTTGCTTCATTTATAAGACAGGAAGAAAGGAGTTGTTAGGATTAAGTAAGTGCTAAGACAGTGCTGGCCTGTGCTGAGCCTTAGAGCAGCAGCAACAACAACAAAAAAGAAATTTCAGAGTGTCCAGGACTTACCCAAGGTCACAGAGTCAACAAGTACGCTGGAGTCTGGCTGCAAACCCAAGGTTGCCTGATCTCAGAGCCCCTTGTGTAACCATTGCCTCGCCATCCGCTCTGAAGTAGCTTCATGGATACTGACTCAGGCCAGAGCCAGAGCACAGGGCTGGATTTCTGGCAACTGAATCTTTGCTCCCAGGGCTGGCTCAGCCAACTGTAGCTAAGAGTTGATTCTGCTTCCCCGCTTCCCCCACCTTCCCTCCTCCCTGCTCTCCTGGACAGTATTTCCCTGGGGCTCCCGTTACCAATTTGCAGAGCAAAGGCACGCACAGGCAGTTCAGGGGTGGCGCGAGCTAGCAGCTCTGGTATTGTTTTTAATTCAATATTTTGTCCCTGTGCGCCGGCCTCCTTTATTGGATGAGAACACTGTTATTGGCTCCTGCCCTGAAGGAGAAAATGCAGGCTTCCCCGGACAATGGCAGCTGAGTTGTTCTAGAGTCTGATGAGTCAAGACAGGGCGCGAAGACAGCAAACAGTTCCAGAAAAGCTGGCGGTTACAAGCTGTTTTGTGACATCCACAAAAATATTAACATATGTATTCTTGACCTTTCTCCTTGCCTTCCCTTCTAAGGAGAACAAAGCCCAGGAGGCAGCCTTCCTATCTCCCTCATCCTTTTCCTGCACATCCATTACATCTCTTGGTCCTGCTGATTTTCCCTCCACTGTTCTCCCTGCCCAATGACACTCTGTCCAAGTCCCACGCATCTCCTGCCTCGACAACTGGTTTACCCCAGGTGTCCTCAAACCCATTGTCCTATGACAGATTACCTTATTTAGGATCTCCTTTTAAAAGCCTGGGGTATCATTTATTTGGGAGTGGGGACATTCCCACAAAACACTGGCAGGAGAGTGAGAAAGTGAGACAGGGAAGGAAGGGTGGGCAGTTGGGGGTTATCAGCAGGTTACACTGTGAGCACCTGGGGCTTGATTTCACTGGGGCCTTTGGGAGTCTGTGAACAATGTGAAGCTCAGAGTTATCCTTGAGCAGTGAGGGAGCTGAGCCTGCATCTACTAAGTCCTGTCCAGCTAAGAGTTTGCCCCAGGCCACAAGTGGGGAAAGGAGGCTTCATTCTCTGGCACTTCTGACCAGCTGCACAGGGAGGCAAAGCATAACCACAGGTCGGAGAAAGTCCCCAGTAAAGAAACACAGATCTGACATTTGGAACTGGGAGTCTGTCCAGTGTACCCTGAAATGTAAGGGCCAAAGGTCTGGGCAGGAGGTGTAGACAGAGTGTCTTCTACACAAACATTCCTTGACGTAAGGCCTTCAGGTGGTTTTCCTTTGCTCTTTGGAGTCAAGACTCAAATCCTTTTCTCTATTCTACCAGGTCCGGGTGTGTTGGGCTCTGCCTACTTCCTCTGCCTCTCCTTCCCTCAGTCTCCCCATCATTCCCTGGGCCCTAGGGCTTGGCCTTCTCTCTGCTTCTCTAACATGCTTTCTCCCACCACAGGACCTTGTAAATGCTACTCTTGCTGACTGGCCTTTCCATTTCACCTGGATAATTCCACACAAACTTCAGCTCTCTGGGAAGCCCAATGCGATCTCCTAGACTGGGGTATGGCCCTTCAGTTCTCTACTCAGAGAACTGGATTTCTTCTCTTTTGGTCTTTACTTGATTGATTTTGTGATTAATGTCTATCTTCCCCACCAATGGGGATACATATTTTGTTGCCTGATGAATACACCAATGAGGATTCTGTGGAAACCTATCCCTGTCAATTTCAATATTGGGTTCAGAGATGAATTTTTTTTAAAAACAGATGAAGAACCAAAATTGATTCACATAAGCTGGGAGGGAGGGTGGGAGCGGTGTGGCAATAGAGAAGCAGGCTGAAATTCAAGATAGAAGAATAAATGAAGCGAGAGACTTGGGTTGGTGGGGTATAGACTAGATAATGGGGCTAAAGAGAGGGGAAGAAGACTGTTAAGAAATTTTAATGCTTGTTTTTTCAAGAATGTCCCTTTGCTGTTTTGCCAGAAACTTTGAAGGTTTTTTGTTTTGTTTTTGTATGTGTGTGTTCCTTTTGAAAGTGACCTTTTATGAAGTCTGTCCCATGGCAGCCTACAGGCCCATACCTGTGTGTTCTGCGTTCTCCATTGGTGTCCTGATTTGGGGGAAAGATCATAGGTTTTTGACTTGCACTAACTCAACTCTGAATCCTGGCTCAGCTCCTCCTGGCTGTGACCTGGGGCGGGCTGCTTACTCTCTCTGAATCTTGATTTTTTTTTTCATCTGTACACAGAGGGTAACCTCCTGGCCTTGTGTGATTGTTATGAGACTTGTGAATAGCAGGCAGAGAGAGGAGGAAGAAGAATATTTATTTTTATTTAGTTATTCACAGTGGTTGTTTTCCCCCAGACCCAGGACTCACACCCAGGGGCATGTGGCCTGCACTCCTTTGGAGGTGATTGAGCTAACTGCTTTCCCACCAGGGTGCATTGGTGTTTGACTTCTTATAGCAACATTAGCTGAGCACTTACTCTATGTCAGGTTTATTCACTCATACTGAGTCCTCAGCAACACAGTATACTATGTGTTTGAGGCAGAGACAGGTAAGAGTGCACTGATTCTCACCATTCTTCTTGGGTCATTGCTCAGCTGGTTTCTGGACAACGGGATGAGGGTAGATGTGAAACAGACTAGGCCCTAATACATCTCTCCTGTGATCCATCCTCCAAGCTCCTTTTCCCCACTTCCAACTGGAAGCAAAGGTCTTTGAGGCTGATGGGGGAGCCACAGAATGGAAAGAATCTGGGTGCTTGAGCAGCCGAGTGTAAGGTCACGTGCAAACGTAGCTCAGACATCTGCACTGGACTGTTGTACAAGCACAAATAAAATTTCTATTTGTTTGTGTCTGACAGCAGTTAGACTGCCTTGATTAGCACGGTATTTTTATTCTGTTTGATAGATGATGGAAAAGAGGCTCAGAGAGGTGGAGCGATTTGCCCAGAATTGCACAGTCAGAGGTAGGGAACTGGGCTTCTGACTACAAGACTTTTGCAGAGTGTATTTGATGATGCTTTCCACTTAGTAGGCCTTCAGTAAATGTGTGTTGAATTAATGCAATAAAGGGTCTTGATTCCCCAGCTTTTATGTTTTAACCTCGGGGAGAAGTGGTTAAAAATAAATCACAGAATGACCAAAAAAAAAAACAACACCCATATATCTCTCTCAAGATATATGATTCTCTTCCACTATATTATAAGTTTGTGGATAAGTATATACTTTATTGTACTAATTTAAAAATCTTTCATGGCTCCTATCACAGTGCGTGGTACATTGTGGGTGCCAAGTAAATTGTTCCAGACAGCACCAACTTTTTCAGATAGAGAAGTTTCTTGAAATTTTTGTCCTTCTTGAAGAATACCAGGAAATAATGATAAATTAATTTTAATATGAGTACATAGATCATTTCTTTGCTAAAAATCAAATGCCACACCAATACCGTGCTATGAAAAGTGCAAGCAGGTGCCAACGTTGGGGGAATCAATGCAAATGAAGGCGATTTCACTTCGCAACTCTTCCCTTCACAGACTGGCCAAGATTTCCAGTCCTCCGCATCTGGACTTCAGAGCAGCCAGGACAGTTCATGAACATACTCCACAGAAGCCTGGTTTGAAAGCCACTACATGAGTGACTGGACTAAGAGGGACCATTTCATTAATGGACAAGTTTCTGTTTTCATATTTCCTAGTTAGCTGCTCAAGACTAACTAGCAGCCTCCCTCAAGCAAGAGGCAGGACTCTGTGTAAGCACCTGTCTACTAGCTTCATTTCTAGGTCTGCTCTCTGCCTTCTGCATGTTTACTTTTTTTCACACCTTCTTTGAATTTATGCTACCCTGCTGTGCTTTATGGACCTTGGTAAGCCACCTTAAATCCTTTCTTGGAACAAGGTGCTGTGATAAATAAAATCATATAACATAAATATAGATATAAAACGGAGCAAGCTCTATAAAAACCTACTCCTAAAATACAAAAAGTAGTTGTTTATCATGGAGAGCAACAGGATGACGAGAGACCTGTTGGGGGTGTTATATCTCTGAAGGGTGTCCCCTTGTATGTAATTTTACAGGCCCAAGGTGGTGCATTACAAATAACTTTAATAAATAGCATGAAGATACAAAATTAGTTTTATTTATTACTTGTAGAGCTGTTTCTATTTTTTATTTATTTTATTCTTTACATAGATGAAACTTGTTCCAAATAGAAGTTGAGAAAATATTAAAACGAAGAAAATTAAAGCCACTCATAACCCGCTACTCAGAGATCATTACCACTAGCACACAGTTGCAAAACCTCTGCATCTTTTCCACATAAGCTTTGGAGGTGGGGGAGGGGGTCCCAACAGATCTAATAGGGCTTAGAGTCTGGTGAACTAATATGCTTTCCACCAGGTGCCTGGGAGGAGGAGGAAGCAGGGGAAGGGGAGGGGGAGGAGGAGGACACAAACATTAGCTTCCACCTTGATCTCACTTGGATTATTTGTACTGGGGAAAGCCAGTCACTGTTAGGAGAACACTCGGGTCAACCTGATAGAGAATTCACAAGGCAGAGAATAGCTGTCTTTGGCCAACAGGCAACATCAACTTGCAGGCTGTGAGTTACCTTGAAAGTGACTGACATTTTGGCTACATCCTCAAGTGAGGACCTGACCCAGATCTCTCCTGCTAAGCTTTTCCACATTCTTGATCCAAGAAGCTGTGCGATAATAAGTGTTCTTGTTACTTTTCATCACTAAATGTTGTTCCACAGCGATAGGCAACTAATACACATTCCTTAGAGCTACGGCTCGACAATAAAAAGCTCACTGGTTAAGGAAACTGCTTCCTTCCCAAGGAGAAGTGGTCTTAACCAATGTCCTTTCACTAGCCCCCAAATGGTGGCATAAATAGTTGTCTTCATCCCTTATTGTGAGAACATCTCTGGAAGACCTGACTCAACAGGATCACTGAGGATGGGAGCCTCTCAGAATTAGGGGCCTATGAAAGGCATTGCATTCTTAGAAGCCCTTGTGAGTGCTGGTTTTTAGGTTTTACTCCAGGCATCATAGTTGATCATGGAGTCCCTTTTCCATGCATTGGACACTGTGGATCTCTATCTGTATCTGTTCTTCCTTCTCTCTTCTTCCTAAGAGAAAGCATTGGAAAAAGGGGACTCACCCCACCCCCGCCGATTCTTTTTGATGATCTTGTGCCTGAAACTGCTGCTGCCATCCTATTGCCAGGAGAATAATAATAGGACTTGCTTTAATGTTTCCATTACTCAGCTTCAATGATCGTCAACTCACTAACAACCCTCTGGTTTACACTTCTTCCTACACCCACAACTACACCTACATCAGATTTTTTTTAAAGCAAAGTCCATTTCTCATGCTAGTTCATATATACATTTCAGAATGTGTATTTAAAAGATTAGGACTTTTTACTGCCATAATTCAATTCTATTATCACATGTTAGAAAACCCCCGGATAATTCCTTATCACTGTTGAGTTCTGTCTTGACTCAAAGTGGATCTCAGAACATAGTTAATGGAGACCAGTGCCTGCTGGGAGAGATAATTACTATTTAGGATTCAGTAATCACCTGTGCCTGGATTGTAAGTGCAGTACTATTTGAAAGGTTAACTGAACCCAAATCCCTACTGTGAAATGAATAGTCAGATAGACTTGGGTTGGATTATTGCCAATGACTAAATATGGTCACGAGCAGTAACTAAATGCTCTACATTTCTGTTTTCACAACTATTTAAAAATATTTGAATAGAGAGAAACCAAGGGACCTGGATTTTGAGGATAAGAGCCAGAGGGAACAGGGATTCCTCCTGAGCCCCAGAAATTGCTTTCTGCTCCCCAGGAAAAATGTCCCCTTTTCACTGCCTACCTTGTGACTCCCCCAGTGGAGTTATGATTTTTCTGGCACTGCCATGTTTCAAATCAATCCAAGATTGCAGAGTAGGAGCTCAGTATTGGTGATAAATAAACTTCTTGAGTGTTTTTTTTTTTTTTTTTTTTTTTTTTTTTTTTTTTTTTTTTTTTTTTTTTTGAGGATATTTCCTTAAAGGATGTTCTAATAAATAATTTACTGGGGTGATGAAAGATGGAGCAAGGGGTTCTGATTACATCTTGAAGCAAGTAAAGCTTGAAGTTTAAGGAACGTAGGCAGCCCACAGCTATTTAAAAACTTTCTGGAGGCGATCATTCTTCCACATTAGAAATTTTAAGAGGGCTACAGCCCAGCAGTTGATTTGGGTATTGCCTTTCTCTCTTTTCCCTCCTGGGTGCCACTCTGAACTCATCATCGTGACACGTTTTGGGACTACTTGGTGCATAACATAGTTCCTATGAACTTCTACTTCCTCATCTTGAAATTTTGAATAGCATATATTTGAAGGTATTTGATAGTATTGTGTAGAACTGCATGAGTGAATCAATCAGCAGGCTGATTGGCTCATTTATTGAATAAGCAACTATATTAAGTGCAAACTCAGGGCTAGGTATTGAGATATTCTAAGATTATTATGGTGAACAACAGAGCAATCTCTGGCTTTTGAGAGTTTAGGTTATGGAACGGAACACAGGCTCCAAGTGAGCAAAAAGAAAATAAAAATGGAAAACACCACTCACAAATATTCTGAAGATAATGATCAGGAATGCTGTTAGAGTATCCCACATGGAAGGAAGTCTGCCAGCACCTTAATTGTGGTCCCAGTCTCCAGAACTGTGAGAAATAAATTTCTATTGTTTATAACCCACCCAGTATATGTTTTTTTTGTTATAGTAGCCAGAACAGATTTAAGACAGATATCACAAATGCGGAGGGCAGGAGATTAGTGTCTAAGGGGGCTTAAAGAGAGGCTTAATACCCTCTGAAAATCAAGCCTTATTGAAATCCCAGGAGCTCAGATGCACACTGTGAATGATTCTCTTCCAATGAAGGTCAACTTTCTCCTACAGAAAGGCTCTTTTATATTAGGAACATAGATTAAGAAACAAACCCAGGATAAATGTAATCACCAGCAGTTCTGTAGTCACAGTTATGGTCTTAGGCAGCACTGTCTGTTAGAAATAGAACACAATGGGGGGCCACAAAGAAAGAAACAAAGTGTTTTACATTTTCTACTAATATCATTTAAAAAGTAATAAGAAACATGTGAAATTAATTTTGTAATATATTTGATTTGGCTTAATATTCCAAAATATCATTTCAACATGTCATCATTGGAAGTCTTAGAAATCCGGTGTGTATTTTTTTCGCAGTTATGGCACATTTCAGTTGGATTAGACAAATTTCAATCCTCAGTAACCACATGTGACAAGACAAACTCAGGATAAAATCACCTAGGGCACCGGAATCGGAAAGCACACGTGAAACTGCCGGCACTGCGCCGTGCACAGAGCGGCGCTCAAAGAAACCTTGGTTCTTTCCACTCGCGGCACCGCCTCCCTTCAAGTCTCCACCCCTGGCTCCGCCCCCTCCAGGCTCTGGGCGGAAGCAGGACTGTCGCAAAAGCCTCGCGCTTTACGGCGCCGCCGCCTTTTACCGCAGTGTGGCTGATCCGCGCGTCGAGCGCACTTTTGCCTCATTGGCTCTGAGGCCTCGCTCACGCGCTTTGCGATAGTGTGGCTGCGGCCGCCGCTGAAGAACCCGCGGTGTGGACGTGAGTGGACGGAACCAGAGTAGCCGGTGTCGGCTGGGCCTGGAGCCATGGACGTGGGCGAACTTCTGAGCTACCAGGTATGAGGGCCGGGGACTTGCCCCTCACCCGGGCCGGAGTCGCAGGTCGCAGGACCAGTCTCTTCATTGCACTTCACTCCCGGCCCGCGTCCCCTCACTTCTCCTGCCACCGGGGTCCCCGACTCTGATTTCCCTTCACCTCCGCGAGGCTTTCGGGTCTCTTGCAGCTCATTCCGTCTCCAGGCCTGAGTGCCCTCTCGCCGTCACAACTGCGGCGTGGGCGCCTGCCCCCCACGCTGGGGCCTGGTCCCTTCCGCGCCCCCAAGGCCCGGTGCACTCCAGCCCTCTTTGCAGCGCTCTGCTCCCCTAGTCGTGGAGTTGTGGTTTGGGTGTGAGGACACTTGTCTTTCTTGCATTTGAACCCCAGCTTCTCCACACTAAGGTCTTGGACAAGTCATTTCCCCTCTTTGAGCCTCAGTTTCTTGTTTGCATCAAATGGGGACAGTGGTAAGTACCTAGTTAGAGTGGTTTGAAGAATATAGACACTGATGGGTGTGAAAGCCGACTTTAAGCGTAGAAAGCTGCATCCATATTAGTTGCATTTGTTGGCAAATGTTTGCAATTGCAGCATGGAATGGGTCCCAAGGAATCTTCTGGACCCCTTTGCTCAGGGGAGACAATGTCTCAGAGGGCAGAAATGACTTGTCCAAAGTAAGTCAGCAAGAATCGGGATTAGAGCACAGGTGTCCTGGTTGTCAGCTTAAAGCACCCCGCATGCCCCCCCCGCTCCCCCCAAAACCCCAAAACTTTTGACTTCCTAAAGACGCGTCTTGTGAGCAGTAGAGCTGCGCTGTCCAGTATGGTAGCCATTAGCACGTATTCCTATTGCAAGTTTGAAATGGGAAGAGTGAATTGAGAGGTGCTGTAAGCATGACCAAACTTACACTGGATTTTCGATACTCAGTATGAAGAAAGTATTCATATTATATGATCACTGATCATATTAATTATGTGGATTATATTCAGTAAATGATTATATTATGGTAATGGGTGAAAGAAAACATTTAAAATAAATGTCCCCTGTTTCTGTTGACTTTTTAATGTAGCTGCTAACCTTTTAATGTGGCTCCTAAAATGACACATCTGCCTTGTATTCCTATTGGACAGCTCTTCAGTACAAATTGGTAATTAAGAGCCATGAGTCTGGTGCCCATGTTGCTTGGAGTCTCTGTTTTGCTGCTAACTGGCTACGGAACAAAATGCTTAACCTCTTTGTGTCTGTATCTGTAAATGGAGGTAATGGTAGTACCTACAACATATTTTGTTGTGAAATGTAAAGTGCTTAGACTGATGCTTATCAGAGTAAATGTTCAATAGTATTAGCAGTTATATTCACAGTACTCCCTCAGCTAATAGAACTGACTCAGGACATCCTGGGAAAGAAATGGAAGCAATGGGAGATATGTAACCAGAGATTTCTCGTTTTTTCTTTTTTTAGACAGTAATTGAATGTGAATGAAGAAAGTAAATAGAGTTGTTGAATGAGTGGCTGTGTGTTTGGGAGTTGTAGAATGGGTAGCTTATTGACACATAGAATATTAAAGCTAGAAGAGGTTCATTCATTTGCTCCACCAGTATTTAGTGGAAACCTACTCTGCACTGAACAAAACAGACAAGGTTCTTGCTTTGCGGTGGGAAGTAGCAAGATAATGAATACATAGTAAGAAATTCATGTTGTGGTAAGTACTTTGAAGGTGAGAATATATTATGCAACTGCTGTTTGGTGTGATAGCCATGGCTCCTATGACTATTGAACGTTTGAAGTGTGGCTAGTTTGAAGGAAGACTTATTGTGGGTATAAAATCCACAGTGATTTCCAGGATTTAGTATGAAAAAATATATAGTGGTCTTTATATTGATTCCATGTTGAAATGATAATACCTAGTATTTATTGGTTTAAAGAAAATATGTAATTAAAATTAATGTCACTTTCTTTTTTTTGAAGTAATGCCAAAACTTTTATTAATTGTATTTATTCATTTCTCATCTTTTTCACCCCTACCTACTGCCACAAATGACTTCAAGGTTTCCCTAAGTCAGTTTGCTGCATTTCTCAGAATAACCTTAATGTCACTTTCTTAGAAGCTTTTGTAATGTGACTACCGGAAAATTTAAAGTTACATATGTGACCGTCAGTATATTTGCACTGGGCAGCACTACTTAAGAAAATAGCCTCCGGGAGTAGGACACAGGATTATTACTTCAGATAATATGGTCTGGAAAGGACTATGAGGAGTAGACATGAAAGGGCTAAAGGTTGAGAAGGAGCCAGCCAATCATGTGAGCAGAGCAGAATGCTTAAGGCAAAGGGAACAATCTGGAGCAGCCTGTTCAGAGGAACAGAAGAAGGACTGTTGCTGGAGCACATGAGTGAGCAGGGGCATGACTGGTAAGTAATGACAGTGGAGATGTAGACAGACAGAAGACTGTAGACCTTCCTTTAGGCCGTGATAGGGGTTTGAATTTAATTTTAAGAGATTTTGCAGATAATCTCATTTAACTCATTTGTTTACAGATAAAAAGTGAAATCCTTTCTGGTAAAAGAACTTTCCTGAGGTTGTGGCCCAAGGTAGTGGCAGAGTTGAAACCAGGGTCCTGATCTCCTTATTTCTAGCTATATTCATTCCTTACATTCACTGTTCAGTTTATTTCTGTGAAATCAGTTTCTACTCCAGTTTCTAAAAGGTAGAGCTGTCTGGAATCTAGTCAAATGCACCCATCTTCTTATGAAAAGTCATGAGGATCATCTGAGTTAACCCATGTAAAAGCTCTTTGAAATCAGTAACATTTTGATATGAAAGATGCATTAGTTACCTGTATCACCCTATAAATCCTTAAAACAGTCCTATGAGGAAGGTACTGCTTTTAATTCCTGTTGCACAGATGAGGAAACTGAGGCACAGAAAGAGTGCCTGCCTCATAGCTGGGACTGTTAAATCGCTGCCTTCCTGCTGTGTTAGATGCTGAACTAAAATATTTTCAGATAAGTTCTTTTAATTCTCAATGCGCTTTGAGATAGGGGGCGTGTCTATTTATAGCAAAGGAAACTCAAGCTAGAGAGGCCACTTACTTGCCCAACATCAAATGGTAGGGTGCAGAGATAGAACTGTAACCAGTTGAGACTCAAATGTAGGCTTTTTCTTTTTCTTTTTTCTCTCAGATTTTCAAAAACTTAAAAAAATTAAGTATGGTACATATACAGAATAATGCATAAATCTTAAGTGTAACTGATTATAGTTACCATTTTCAAAGTAGATTTAATATGACCACTGAAGTCATTTCTCAAAGACTTAGGGAAACTAAGTTGTCAGATTTGAACATTTCCCACCCCCAGAGTTTGATTCCATAAGTCTTCCACGGGACCGTAGAATTTGCGTTTCTAACAAGATGCCTGGTGATGTTGCAGCTGCCGGTTTAGGAACCACACTTTGCAAACCCCTGGTCTAGCATGGTGTATATTCCTTGAAAAATTTTCGCTAGCCGAGGCATTTTCCACCCTCCTCATGGTCATTAGTTTGCATTTTTTTGAGCTTAAGTTATACTTTTCCCTGCCATCCCGAATATTGAGAGCAAATCACTTAATCTTTCTGGGCCTCAGTTTCCTCATATGCCTAATGAGGGGATTAGGTAAATCTTCTGAAGGCCTTAGCATTAAAATTCTGTGATGCTAATTATTTAGGCCAAGAGCTCTAGAGATTTCAAGGGATAAAAAAGCTCTTGTGTAGTAGAATGAATGGGACTGAAAATCTGGAAGATTAGAATTTTACCTTTGCCTTTACTCACGTGAGTGACTACCCCTTTCTGTACATTATTATTATTTTTTTTTTATCATCGATTAATGAAGGGTTTGGGCTATATGACTTCTGATTCTTTTCCTAAAATTCAGAGACTAAGTAAGATAAACAATAAAATGTGTAATGTTAAGACATTTTTATTAAAACTATTAAACACTTCTGGATACTTTCTAAATTTCATTTTTGGGTCAACTTGGTGGGAAGAGTCCAATTTTCTGCCGAGATTGTTTCTTCTAGTAATAAAGTTAGGCAGCAAACGCCTCAGTTTATGCCTTAAATCCTTGACATATGTTAACTATTCATTTGAGAAGACAGGAGAATTGCAGTGTGGACAGGAGGTGGTAGAAAAGTCTTGAAGAGGAAGCCAATTTTATTCCCTATGTGAAAATGTACTTTTTTGATGCCTTTAGGCTTAGACATCTCATCAAGAAGTATGCCCAGCAGTTCCTTGGCTGAGAACTTTCTGCTGCATAGGCGCGTATATGAACTCCAGGGCATTCTCATTAATGCTAATTCCACAGATGTCTGGAAAAAGTTCTTACCTATGAAGTTTTGCAATAAAGAATTACATTGAGTGCAGCCTGGCTCAGTGGGAATGGCTTGCTTTGTGACATGAGAAGCATGCTCTTTGAGGCAGATTGGGGTCAGGGACCCGTGGTTTTGGCAGTATTGCAGACACCCACTCCTCCTGTCACTATCAGTGATAGCATAGTGTTTTCTTGGATTGCAGGGGTTTACAAGAGTTTATAATCTTGCTCCTTTCCCCTTATAATTATTTTTTGCAGTAAAAAATTTTAATGACTAAACTGACAGGAACAGTATTAAAAGAACTGAGAAAAGGAAAGCTACTATCCTAATCCAGTAAATATTTTTTTAATATTCTCACAGTCCTTATGTATTTTGCATGGCTATCACTATTATTTATATACTGTTTTATGTTCTATATTTTTAAATTTAACATTGCCAATTTTTTTTTCTGTGTTTCTACATAGTTTTTGAGTTGTTTTTAATGTGTGTGTACTTTTTGCTCAAGGGATAGACCATTTATCCCTAAATTTGTTCCTCTATAAGTATTTAGCTGGTTTTTAGGTTTTTGTTCTAATTTACTTATCCTTGTATTTTTGCCCCTCTTGTCTGTTGTCATTACCATGTATCATCTCTTGTGCTAAGTATTACATGTAGTAAAATGATTAAGGCATGACCCCAGACCATAAAAAAAAAAATAATTTAAGGAAGGAGACTTTTTAACAATGGATAACGGCATGAATAATGTATTATGGGCACACAGTGGAAGGAATGATTGGATATGTCTGGCTGTGTTGATGGAGATTTGATTTGGTCATTGGAGAAAAGGGAGATGACCTTGGAATCCCAGCTTTAATGAATAAATAGGAATTCTCTGGGTTGTAAAGGAGGCTGAGGAGCGTCACTTTGGACTAGGATTAGTGAGAGCAAAAGCAGGGAAGTGAAATTTTCAGAGCATTGAGTAAATGCGGGGGAGTGGCAGGAGTTGATGGGGTCCCCTCAGCTGCAGATCTGTAAAATAATACATGGTGTTCAGTTGGAATGAGTCCTTTGTTTGCAGGGCTAATAGCAGTGTGTGCTCCCATGCAATGTTGATACTACTGCTTGTCACAATTTAATTTTTTCCCATTAATCTAGTAGGTATATAAAATGTTAGTTCAAGCCTGCTTTTAATCAGTTTTTATCTCGTGTGTTTATCATTAGTATTTTTTATTACCTGCTACTTCCTCTTAGGCTAGTAGTTGTAGGTTGTAGTTGAGCTTTTCTGTTGTGTTTATTTTATTTTCTATTGGTGTGCGAGTGATAAACATCATTGGACACCTGAACACTTATGTTCAGACATATCTTTCATTCTCTAGTGGCCCCATTTTACCTGTAACAGGGAGGGTATTATCCTAATCTTGATGTCATTTTGTAGCATCATGAAATAGGCTCTTTTTGCATGACAGTTTAGACTGATGCTCTTCAAAGTTACCTTTTTTTTTTTTTTTTTTTTTAGTAGTGAAACTATAAATACATTTCCATTTCATTGTGTTTTCTGTTTCATCTTTGGTGTGATTTTTCTTTTTCCTTGTTAATTTCCTCCCTTTGCAGCCTCCTCCTCATCTCTCTTTTCCCCCTGCCACATTCTTCTGGTACTCACATTATATAAACATATTATTTTTATGTGGCTCCTTGCACTCTAGACTGTGAACTTAGAGGCAGGAACCAGCAGAAAACACCTGTAATTGATTCCTAATAAATAATTGTTTAATGATTGAGTGAATGAATCAGTGCATACCTTCAAAATGTTCTGGCTGTTGACCCCTTTAGGAAAACTTTTGTTCTATTATTTTGTTAGCTTGCTGTCTGTATCTAGAAAATAAGATTTAAATCTATTATTATTATTATTATTATTATTGTTGCATTGTCCTCTTCTTCCGTATCATCTTGCTACTCTTGCTACAAAACTTACTTTCTTTTTTAACTTTTAATTGTGAACTAATCATAGACATCCAGAAAATTTGCAAAAAAAGGTGAGAGTTTTCATATACTCTCACCAAGCTTCCCCTAAATTTAACATCTTATATAACTGTTGTATGATATAAAGCCAGGAAGTTAAATGTTCATATACTAATAACTAAACTACAGATTTAATTCAATCTGTCAGTTTTTCCATTAATGTGCATTTTTTTCTTCTAGGATCCTAGCCACAGTCCCACATTATGTCTAATTGTCATTTTTCCTTGTCTTTTACGATGTTGACATTTTTGAATAACTGTCCTGGTTAATTATTTTGTAGACTGTCTAAAACCTACACTCTTGAAGGTTGTCAGTGCCCTCTTGGACAAAGATTTTCCTGAGCTTTATTATTCTTGACTCCTCACTAAAATTTAATTCTATAACCTTGTTCCTAATTGTCGTAGAACTCATTCATTCTTCTTTCAGCATCTTTATGTAGACAACTCTTAACTCACTAGCCCTGATTTAGGTTTCAAGTGTCTAACGAATGTTCTGGCCAGATATTCTGGTATCACCTCATTCTCCAGGTATTACTCTTCAGCAGGCTTGAAATAAGCCTTGGAGTTATTTTTCAAAGATGAGGGACTCAAAAGATGAAAGATACGGTTCTTTTCCTCATGGATAATATAAGCTCAGCAACAGAGAGAGGGCTGGCTCCTCTCCCAGGAATCAAAAAGGTGTTGGATGCTGAAAATGGTGAAGTCACAGTTCTTGCTCTCATGGAGCTTGCAGTCTGATGGGCCACCCACAGATCTGAAAACTCATCCAGGAACAGTGCCAGTGCTGTTAGAGAGGCATGACAGGGATGTGGTGTGGCAGAGGCAGCAGCTGCTCTGCCTTCGGGAATTGGGAAGGCTTAGCAGACAGAGTCTTCTGTCCATCCTTTCCTTTCTGTTTCAACCACTCCCACCTTGGTGGAGACTCTTGGGATTTTGTCACATAAGTAGCCTTGTAGTTGGTGTTACTCCTTATTTCTGCCGCACTGGTGCTGTTGAGTGTGGGTTCATTTCTCCTGTAGACCAACAGTGTACTCTTCTCTGATCACAGACTTCGGTTCTACCTATTTTAGCTCCATTGGAGATAGGTCTTATTAAGATGCCTAATTTTGGAGATGATCTTAAGGGAGACAGGAAGACATCTGTAGATTTCTGCCATCTCTTACTAAGGTTTTGTTTAATTGGGGGAATTGAATTAGAAGATCCAACAGAGAAGTTTTTGTCTATAAAAATGACTACTTTGGAGAATGTAGGTGGCTCAGAATAGCTTATTAGCATTGATGCAGAGAAAATGAAGCATATACCCTTTTGAGTTGCCCGTTAGACATCTTTTAATGTTGTAGTAGTGAATGGACTGCCTGTGTGTGAACTCCACTTCTGCTCCTTGCTAGCTGTGTGACGTGGGCAGTTAATTAACTTCTGTAAGCCTCAGTCTTCATCTTTAAAATAGAGGTTAGATAATAATGTCTATCTCTGTTGCATCATCTTAAAAAAAAAAATATCTCCACTCTACCATCTTTTTTTTTAAATAAAGGATTAAAAATGGAAGTGTGGATAGTGCTAAACAATGTACTTCCTGACACATGGTAAGTGCCCGGTAGGTGTTTACTGTTCATTATTATTATCAGTATGCATACAAAAGCATACATGCTACAGCAAAAGAAAAAAAAGTTTTTCTTGAATTCTGCAAGGCTGCTGAAGTTCCCAAGGTCACTGATCCCTTGGGGATTCAAATTTAAAATGTGAAATGAGAAGAGTTTGTCACCCACCCACACCCGACAGTATAGAACTATTCTCAGTACCTTAAAGCACAACGCTGTTCCACCATAGTTAGCAGTCATTGATCTCAAGAATTATGTCATCAGCACAAGTAATTTTTTCCTCAGGTCTCTTTAATTTTACCAAGATATCTCAGTTTTCCTCCTTTTTTTTCATTCCAGGAATCTCATTTACAAATTACTGCTTTTTTTCCACCCCACTGCAGTTCCTGAAGGAATATGGTTGGTTTGCGTTTGAGTCTTGTGTAAGTGTAGATCAATTAGGAGAAGGTGTAGCAGAAATTATGATACTTTTCCAAGGTCAGCCATTTGATTTTAGTACAGGTTTTCCCCTGCTATCTGGAAACAGAAAATTTATTTCATGTGATTTTGTAGGGTTTTTTTTTTTTTTTTTTTTGAGTCTGAGAATGCTGTTACCATTAATTGATGTGGAAAAAGTTTTGAGAATTCCCATGCTTCTCAAAAACCTACTAAATCATACTGATGTTACACTTTTGGATAACAGGAATCCTATATTTCAACAGAGTAGTTCAAAACTATTTTTTTTTTTTCATAGGGTTTCAGAAGTGACTGATCTGAGAGTGTGTTAGCCTAAACTTTAGGATCTCAGTTCCATTGTGGGTTGGTAAATAGAAAATAGATTATCTTTATCCTTAGTTCAGTTGAGACTACTGCAGTGCATTTTCATCTCAACTCATTTTACATTAAACACCTGTTAGCTGATTATCTGCTTTGGCTCCTTAGCGTCCCTTCAACTACCCTGCAATATCCAAAGTCACTGACTTAACTGAGAAAGATTTGAAATCAAGCAGAGTATTCTGATGCTGCTCTCTGAATGTGCCTGCCTGTGTGCCAGAGTCATTCATGACAGTTTGTTTGGCATGTACTTATCCTGTTAACATAGAAAATTGAAGATTGATTATTACATTTTTGTTCAACTCCCTTCCCTCCCATCCATAGAGCAACTGAGTTTAAAATTACTTTTGGAATCTTTAATAGATGTAAACATTAGCAGTATGTCAGTCTTCTTCTGGTCTGTCATGTTGGAATGCTATTTGCAGATTTGGATAAAAGAAAAGCTACCATTGTCATGCTGTCTTTTGCTAGTCATTTTGAGCATTGATGCTTCCATGGGAACAGCTAATATCTTCTCATATTAATATCAGGGAAACTTGAGCATTTCAGGGTTATATAAAGATCGACAAAGAAGCTGAAACACAGAGTTTGGGCTCTGACTAGGAGTAACCCTGCTGGACAGGAGAAGGTGGAGATTGTTAGGGAATCAACAGAATGATGAAACTCAGCAATAAAGAAAGACAAGAAAAAGACATTGCCATTGATAAATTTGCATTGTAAGTGAAAGAAACTTATTGTAAATTTCCTTTTTTAAAAAGGTGATACAGGTTGTATTGAATTGTACTAACGCCTCTTTTGTCTGGTGTCTTTATAAAATGTGTGGTCTTCCTCAGACAGTTTTTTCCAGCTAACTGAAGTTTATAGGTGGGGTGATAGTACTAGAATAAGAGGGACCTAGAGATGACCTGCTCCATCCTCCTCTTTTGACAGATGGAAAAATCAGAGCACAGCAAGAGAAAGGGCCTTGCCTCAGAATCCCAACTAGTTGGTGATAAAATGGGGTTCTCGCCTTCCTCAGTAGGTCATGCAGTTGTCTCAGGATCATTACAAACATGTTAATTGCACCCAAATTCTCCTATGACCTTTCGAGATGTGGAAAGCTTTTATTTGCCATTAAAATACTTCAGAGTGTTAGATTTTGAGTTCTTGTGCCTACTTTTGATAGTTTTTTTTGGTTTTATTTTTCGTCGGTGTCAGTTGTCTTTCCTTAGTGTTATTGTTTATGTGAATTTTATTTAACTTCTGGGGGTTTCTGTTTTTGTCTTTAAAAAATTGTGTCATAAAAATTGAGGTTGTTGGATGATTGAGGCATCTTTGGATGAGCTGTAAAACTCTTCAATTAGAAAAAAAGTCTCTAAGATACTAGAAATCACATTAGTGTACCCTGTGTAGCATTTCCTCTGACATCTCTTTGTCCACCATTATCATTTTGAGGGTCTTGCGGGTAGAAGATCGTCTGAGTGATTACTGTTGTCCACTGATCACGAGTCAGAAGAAACGAGCACTAACACACAGGGACTTAACCTGGCCTGTGGAGTGCCCCTTTCTTTCATGACTGCTGGGCTCTCTCTCTTTGTCTCTCCGTTCTCTTCCAGTGCACGCACGCACGCACACGCTAGACCCTCAAGACCCAGTCCTTAGCTTCAGCCTATGGAACGCCATTGCCAGCTCATCTGATCCGTCCATGAAAGAACAATGTGGGCAAGGCCCTACACGAGACTTGCAGATTTTCCAGTTTGCAATTGGAGAGTCTGTAAATTCCCATCTTGTCCTATCTCCCTTTGCCATTGTTTCCTAGACATTCACCAGGGGTTGGCAAAGAACCAACCAGTGTTTCTAGGACCAATCCAGACTTTTTGAGGGTTAGTAAATTTCATTTAGACTAGTGATCTGTGTTGAAACTTTTGTTCTTTAATAATTCAACAAATATTTATAAATGCTTACTAAATGGAAGATGTTATGCTAAGACATTGGGAATAAATTGATCACAAGACAGTTATAGTTCTTTGTCTTTATGGAACTTATGTAGGGAAGCAAGACAGACAATAAACAAAACCAAATACAAATACATAAGGACACCTAAATAAGCAAAAAAAAAAAAAAAAAAAAAAGTTAGACAAAAACAAGATCATTTCAAATAGGGATGTGAAGGGGGTAAATGGACTGATATAATTGAGCGATATGGGGTAGCACCGGAAGCTTCTAAAAGACCCCTCTGAGGAGGTAACAAGTGAACTGAGAACCGTGTGATGAGAAAGATCCAGCTTGTCAAGTTCTGGGACTATCAGTGTAGGCGTGTAACCAAGAGAAAATCCAGCACAAAAGTCCTAAGGTGAGAACAGCGTGTCAGGTTTGAGGCAGTATGGCAAGAGCTTATGTTGTGAGTGAGGAGGGAACAGTTGTGATAAAGACAGGAGGAGGTCACCAACGGCAGGGAGGGAAGCCCGAAAATTTTTACATTTTATTTTCAGTACAATTTGAAATTATTAGGGTTTTAAGCTATGGAGTGACATAATTTGCTTTATGTTTTAAAAGGTCATCGCATCTGTAGAATGGAGACTAGATTGCTGGAGTGCAATCTGGCCAGTTTCGTTTTCAGGGGGTTAGAATTCACCTTTATGCTGCAGAGGTCCACAGCTGAAACTGTGGTCTCCCTAGGATAATTGCTTTCCCGCCTAGGTTGTTTTCACAATCTCCCAGTTCTAAACATTTAATCTGTGTTCTGGCTTAATCAAGAAGCAGCACTCTCCTAGTGCCAGGCTTGGCACAGAAAATGTGGGCACGATGCCTTCTGTTGAGCACCCTGGCCTGGAAAGAATGAAGACGGCAGCCCCTGATGGACCCGAGGACAATGCAACTGACCCTCAGCACCTGGAAGCTTATAGGAAGCTTTGGAATCCATAAACTTTATGTGCTTCTGCAAAACAGTTGCAGATGGTCTGGACTGATGATTAAATATCACTGCTGTTTTGCCCAGATCTGCTGTGGCCGTGCTCTCCATGTCTGGTTTTACATTACAGTGGGTAATTAAAGGGGCACAGCAATTTCTGGTTACTTACAGGACATATTTTTCAGTTGGCTTAGGGGAAAATTTCAGTTTTAGCCAATTACGTAGGTGCCTGCAGTGAGCAGTGACTGTGAATGGTTACTTTTTTCAAAATTAAAAGGAAATAAACACCACCCACCCCGCCCCAAACTGAAAAAGAATCCGTAATGAAAGGGAATAATTGCCTGACTTTGCTGTCTCTGTTGATTCTCCAGTGGGAGTTCTGCCAAAAGACTTGTCAGAGTTGGTTGGCAGGAACTTTTTCTCCTGAGTTAGCACGTAGAGATCTGAATGGGTAGAGATAACAAATTAGCAATGGTATAAGCATATCTGTGGAGGAACAGATTTCCTTCTAACCAGACGTGCCACTGGTGGGCACCACCCTCGTTCTCCATGTGTCTCTTAGCACTTTTTTCATAGGACTTTTCTGCAAATATAAGGGATTGCTTAAGCACCACCTGAGCTGGGCAGTTTTTACAAGACTTTAGCGTTTCAAAGGCCCTACGACTGCTCGGCCTGCTGATATAAAGTCCCTGAATGCTACCTCCTTGGCTTCTAAATGGGGATCCTTACATCTCACTCAGCATAATGAACTTAGGGAAGCAGAAATTCTGAATCTTCTACCTCATTTTTTTTCCCCCCCCTAAAGATTTCTTTTTCTAGTCCCATAGAACTGAAAAGTACACAGAAGGCAAAGTAGGGAAAAAAGAGATGGTGTCTGCCCTCTGGCTGACAAGACTTGTGCCAGTGGTTGCGTGGGGATTTCATAATGCAGATTGCAAATCACTTTCATCCTCTTGGAGCCTGTCCTGTAATTAGAAGATTAAACATTTTGTTTAAATTGGTAATTTTTCTGCTACCACCTCTGTGTGTTTAAAATCACCATTAGAGCAAGATGGAGACCGGTTAACTGTGTGATATGAGGCTCCATGTTCTAGTTGTGATTGTCAGCAGGAGGTCGAGGAAGTCTTATTTTAATTAAAATAGCAATTTTAGCCATGATTCACTTTGTGTGAGACAGAGGCACTTCTGACCGTATGAACTTTCGGTGGCTTAGTGCAGTGAGTATAGCTTTTTTCAGAAGCATGACACCAACCTAACAGGGTAATGTTGGGAGGAGGGTATCCAGCTGCTCTTGGAGTATTGCCTCTCTTAATGGCAGATATGCCTTCATTTGACAGATTGTCTTTGTGTTTTGGGGAGAAGGGGATCTTTTATACGGATAGTTCCTGATTTGAAGTGAATGAAAAACAGCTTATATAGCAGCTTGTAGAAATTGTTATACTTTTAATGAAATTTAAAAACATGTGTTTTCTCTTCTCTGTGCCGTTAAGAACAAAGCAAAAAGTTGGGACTTCCAGGTTTTGAAGCCCACTGAGATCCAGGTGTTGTGCTATTTGGTTTCTATATGAGGAAAGGAGTGAGGAAAGGAAGCTCACAGAAGCTGGGTAACTTGCCCCAAGACATCCAGGAAGTAGAAGGTGGACCCTTTCCTAGCAGAGTTCTGATGGATGAAGAAAGCTTGAAAAAGAAACACCCTGGAGAGTAGACTATGGTAGAATGCTGCCGTTACCCTGCCTCTGCTTGCCTCCAGTCTACCAGAGGTAGAACACCACACACTGGTTTTCATTCCCAGAGGAGGGCTCCAAACATTTCTCGGATGCATCTTGGTGGTGGAGTTGCCAAGGAGAACACAGCACAGTCAGGCTCTAGATGGAACAGGAGTCACATAGAGAAGAGACAGGGCAAGATCAGCTCCACTTGTGTATGTCAGTCCCTCAGGACTAGCAGGTCTCCCCAGCAGCACCCTTTTTTCTGCGGCTTTGCAGGGCAGTTGGCCTACCTTTCTCTGGCCTACCCTTCTTGTGGCAACAGAAGGCCCCTGAAAGTGTGGTCTGTGGGCCAATGACGTAGAGGTTTAGGCAGAACAAAGAAACACTGACTGAACCTGAAACAAGGAAAGATGTTCCCATACAAAGTGGTAAGACTGACCGAGGCTGTCTGGGCTCCTTATCTCTTGGTAAAGATGCATTCTAGGCCAAAGATTCATTTTCATATGTCTGACTGGGGGATTTGAAATGTAATACTCGTATTAGACACTGCCTTTCTCAGCAGTTCTTTACTGGAATTACTTGATTACAAACCTTTCATCTAATTCGACTATGATTTCCTCAAGGGCAGTGACCAGGTCAGTGCCTGCCTTATAGTAAATGCTCAAGTAATGTCTCTTGACTAAGAAAGGAAAGAATGAAAGTGAATCAGTGAAGCAGTGAATCAATAATCTCGTGATTGAATTTGGATTTCTTTTAGCTATCTTTATGTTGAGACCACCTTTTCAATTGCCTTTTTGTTCTTGCGTCTCTTTCTTTTTTAAATTAGATTAAGCTGGGTTTGTGAATGATGGTGGCCCAAGTCATAGGAAACACTGGGTTGGGTGAAGCTTGCCTTAAATAAAGTCGATGACTTTCCTAAGAGCTTAATTCTATTACTGTAGTAACCTGAGAGTCGCCTTTTTCTTTTTTTAAGGCTGTCTATCATTCTAAAGCAGGAGATTGACCCATTTATTTGCCAAGGATTTACTGCAAATCTCTGGGCCATAATTGCTGTTTTCTCTACACAGGCTTACAGATAAATACATGAGATAATATAGAACAGTAATTAGTTTTTATTTCATTGAGGTTGTATTTCGTGTTGGTTGTGTCTAGCATCCATTTTTTGTTATTTTTCTTATTAGAAAAAAATTTTTTGTTTTCTTATAGTAATATCAACTATTGATAGTATTTTCTTATTAGCATCTATGGAATATGTTTTCTGGCTTAGGCACTTTACCCCATCGTCCCATGAGGACTTTTTCCAAGGAAGAAGGCTGAGACAGTGGTGACTGGTAACAAAAGCCTGGATGTCTACTAATTGACTGCTAAAGTCCGTTCTCTTCTCACTGTTGAGCTTTTGCATGTTTTATGTTGTTGTTGTTTTTAATTCAGGTAATACTGGTGTATAATACCGTGTGAATTTTAGGAGTACAGCTTCACACCTCTTCACATGTGTGCTGTCACACCATGCCCACTATCAAAGTTCTGATAGCCTTCCACCAATATCCTGTTGACACCTCCACCAGTTCCTCCCTTCCCAAACTCACTTCTACTCTGGTAACCACATTTTTCTTTTTTAATGTTTGGTCATTTGCTTTACTTCTTACATTTCTCTTTTTAAGTGCAATCAGGAATAAAGGTGAGTAGGCAGGGAGGAAGAAAGAGAGAGGAGGAAGAAACACTCTTTTTATTCTACTTAGTTGTTCATCTTGACCAGGACATGAGTTCAGGTCTTTGGGACGTATGCGGAGTGCACTAGCCAGAGGCGGTGGACCCAACCACTGTTCTACCAGGGTATGCCTGCTTTGTTTCTATGTATTCCATGTGTAAGTGAAGTCATCCTGTGTCTGTCTTTCTCTTTTTGACTTTTTCATCACATCACCTTCATTTTCATCCATGTTGTCCCAAATGTCAAGATTCATCTTTGCTTTTAATAGTGGTATAGTATTCCGTTATGTATATCCCCACATCTTCTTTATCTGTTTATCTGTTGATGGGCACTGAGATAATTTCCATAGCCTGGCTATTGTAAAAAGTGCGACTGAACATAGGAGTGTAGTTATCTTTTCGATTATTAGTGTCATATTCTTCAGATGGATACCTAGAAATGGAATTACTGGATCATACGGTATTTTCTTTGTTTTTTTTTTTTGTTTTTGAGGAACTGCCATACTGTTTTTCAAAGAGGCTGCACCAATTTACATTCTCACCAACGGTGTACCTGGTTTCTTTTGCTCCACATTCTTACTGACATTTCTTAAAATATGTATGTGTGTGTGTGTACACACCTATATACATATATGTATATACATATATACATATGTATGTGTGTGTATACATATATATGTGTGTATATATATATATATATATATATATATATATATATATATATATAAAGGCCATTCTTACAAGTGTGATGTCATATCTCATCATGGTTTTATGTTTTGTATGGCCTGGGACACATTTTAGTTTCTAAAACAAAATAGAGCTGCTAAAAGTTGGCTTCAGTTTAGGTCGTCTCAGGAAACAGATCTGTAGTAAGCACAGAACGTACTTAAGGCAGAATGATTTCCCATTCTCATGTCGTTGTATGATATAGTGGACAGAGCAAGAGTGTTAGGTTTAGATGATGGACAGCATTGGAATCCCATCAAAAGAGCTGTTTTCTGAGCTCTTTGACTTTAGGCAGTTGGCCTAGCAATCCACCTGAACCTGGGTTTCCTCACTTGTAGAAACAGGGAATGGTATTATCCACCTAGCAGGTTTGTGTGAGCATGAAAAAGATAATGAATGTTAAGTTCCTGGTACATAATAAGTTCAGTTAACTGTAATTATTATACTGCTTGGATAAACATTTGGTAAGAAAGCTGTAGGAGGAATTATTATTTTCTTTCCTTTCCCCTGGCCTGGGTCTTGAACCCAGGTCCTTAGGCTTTACATGGCCTGCACTTTAGCTGCTGTGTCACAATTCTTTGAATTCTGTGATTCTCTGACCTCAGTGCCTCCTAAGAAGCTCTGTGAGATTTATTTGACTTTGCATATTGAGGCCCATCATAGCTTACTTAAGCAGCTTTTCTTGAAGGAAGTGGCCAGATTCGCTTGTGTACAGGTTTTTTTTTTTTTCAGCCAGTGTGTATCTCTCTTTTTTGTTATGTTTACCAGGATTTTCAAGTTTCTAAGTAATTTCAGTCTGAGACAAGTGAGTAGGATTGATGTCAGGCTGCTTTAACACAGGTGTTATAAACAAGATTAAGAGGTTGTTGAAAAGATAGCAGTGGCGCTCTGGGGCTAGCTTTCTGGAGTCATTCTAAATTGACAGCTAATGGGTAATTCGCCTGATGGCTTTCTCTGAGTTGGTTGTAACTGACTAGAGATTCATCCACAGAGGAAACCTGCTCATGAAAATCACTTTATTTTCCTTTTCAGAAAGTAAAACTGTTGTAACATATAATAATGACTTTGTATCATGGAGAAAATAGTTGCCTTTACAGTTTGCAGATTTTTTTTTTTTTAGGTAGTCAATTCTCAAGGTTTTTGTTTTTGATACTGTAAGCCTGCTAAGCTTCAAAGAAAACTTAAAAAGGGGGAAGTGTTTCAAAATAGCAAGTATTCTGTTACTTTTCTGATTTATGTTTTAACCCTTGATAGTTTTTTCTTCCACCCAGCGAGGTAATGTGTTTTGCCTTAGCTGGTCTATTAGATACTGTTGCTAGGAAACTGAATGTCCTAAAACGTTCTTGAAGTGAGCAGTTATTAGTTTAAAATCACTTTGAGATCAACTTTATAGCCTCCCTGAGAGAATTGTGGGTGGGGATAGAGCTGGTAGGGGGAATTGTAGTTGCACCACCAGAGAATTCCTTTTGATCATTTCTACTTGGCAAATGTTGGGAGTTCTCTTTCCATTTTATTTCTGACTCTAAGAATAACTCATTTGCTATCCTTGTCTTTATTGGGAAGAGGTATTTTGCTAACTTTAGTGGTTTGTGTAGCTTCTAGAAATGGTAAAACCTTTGAGTTGAGGAAAATAAAGTACATCTTAGACAAAAACAGACACAAAACCATCTCTCCTCACTGTTTTTGATGGACTCATCAACAGGCATGTATTGAGGCCATAACACCAGATACTTTATTCAAGCTGAGAGAGGGAGGTAAATCAGCACTCAAGTGCTGAAAAGTGTATAATACAATCATGCCATGTTTTCAAACTCTAAAGTATTACCCATAATGTTGAAAAATACTCTTTTTAACAAATACTCAGGGTAAAGTTTTATGAGTTCTGTCTGCCTTAAAATAAATGAGGCAGCTATTGCATAACAGATTTATGTGGGTAAGTTTTAAGTTTTAAAAGAAATAATGATAATAGTTAATGTCCTAGTTTCCTGAGATCAAAAACCAAATCAGAATCTGTACAGAATTAACGAGCAACTGTGAAAGACACAGATTTTTGAGTGAATGAAATGACTAGTTTCTTACTTATGAGCTTGTTCTCACTCATTTAGTTTCAAGTCTTCTGTTTCTCCCTTTCTGTTTTCTCAAAACATCACTTTTCTCTTCTCTTTCCTTTATGTCCTCCTGCTAGTATAACACCTTTTCACCTCAACCCCCCTTTTTTGAAAGAAGAATGTAGTTTTGAGTCTTGGAAATGACCTCAGGGCAACTTATGGAAAAAGTAGTTAAAGATTTCCTTGCCCCGCTTTAGTTTTAATGAAATTGTCCACTGCTAGAGGCAATATTCCCCTGGTTGGAGACTTCTGTGTCAGCATAATTAAATGTAACAGGTGTGCCGTGTAACTTGCAAAACCACTTTGTGGGTCTGCTGGTTGCTAAATGCGTACTCCCGCCTCCCCCCAACCTCTGTGACACACACTTATAAAATATCTAACCTTTGTGTCATCCTAAAAATAAAGCGAATTTATTGTATCCGAACTTTCGTTTAAAGCTATAAAAATTTTAAATAGCTTTGCAATATTAATTTATTATTTAATGTTTAAAGATTCAGAATGGACTGGTTTTAATGGTAGGTTCCCTGAGGCTCCGTGTGGGTTCCTCGAATGATTTGGGGAGGAAATTCTTACTGAAATCTCCATAGACAGATACCACTAAGCTCTTCTGGAAGTGAAAGTCCAAACAGGCAAGGAGCAACTACAGAAAAGTGCTTACTTACCTTGCTAATTGCAGACATGGGCAGAAAAATAGAAGAGATTTTAGTTGTTATTTCAAAGATGGTAGCAGGAAGAGGTGATGCAAGTTATACCTTTGAGATGATGGTTTTGAGATTGTGGCTACGGAAAGGGGTCTTGAGGTTGTTGTATGTACTGCTTTCGTGAAGTGTCAGTTTCCCATCCAGTTTTAATGGCTTCAGGCACAATCAATTCTTGTCACTTCCTTGAGTCTTAGTTTACTCATCTGTAAGTGATGATATTGTACCAATATTCTTTAAATATGAGTTTAACTATGTTTATCCTCTGAATATCACCTGGTACCACAATAAAATTTGCTAAGTGTTATAGCCCAGGGTGGCATAAAGTAATTAATTGTTGGTACAAAACAGATGACTTCTGCCTGGCTGCAGTCACCCTAATGACTCAGGCTACTTTGAGAATATGTATGCATTGTATACACTTGCTGATAGTAAATTATGATTCCTGGGTAGTTAATTGGTTTCTCTATCCCCTTCCTGTGTCTCTTTTTGGTTTAGCAGCATGGTTAAATGTCTGCTATGAATTAGGCTTGTTAGATGCTGAGGCTTAGAAACAAAGTAGGAACAAAGGTTCCTACCTTGATTTTCATAGAAGAAATGGAGATTTATAAGTCTGTATGTTTTGTGCTGATAGAAGGATGATACACTACTAAGGAAGAAGCTCAGAGGTCTTTTTAGAGTATTTGGAGGACTCTTAGAGAAGGTGACCTTGAGCTGGAGCTTAAGGCTAAGTAGAATATCGCTAGCTTGAATGAAGCAGGGAAAGAGAGGTGATATGCCATTCAGGGTAGCACTTTATACATTTTCCCCATTCTAAAGAATCCTTTAAATAATGAAAAGTAACTTCCAAGTCCTTCTCGGAATCTTTTCTGATTCCCTTATTGTTTTTTCCTATAGTAAGGTTTCTAGACCCTGTACTATCCTACTCATGCGTTATCTAATGCCTCGTGAAATGTGGTTAACTCATTGCCATGGGACTCTAGCTGAATTGGATGTTATATTTTTAATAATGCACTATTAATGTGCATTAGCTTTAAGAAAAATTAAAAATTGATCATTCAGATAACTCATTGAACTTGAGATTTACTAAAACCCGTTCTTTTCTGAATGAATTGTTTTAAAGTCACATTTTCCCGGGCAAGCACTTTATATATTTGTTATTTTTTAATCTAAACAGATTCTACACTTACTTATATTCTTCTGGTTCAACCCATTATACCTGTACTACTACCATTCACCAATATGTCTCTTTGCTTGAATAATTTTATGAAAGATCTTGTGATTAAAAAGATACTCTATATGTATTGTAAACCCTTAACCTAAATTAGCAGTTAAAATGTCAAGGGACTGGACTGCAGGCTGTTGACATGACTTGTTCTGAATGATTCCTTGTTACCTTCCAGTGATCCTGCCATTCCCCCCCCCCCCAACCCAAGTAAGTACATAAGCATGTTATTTTGCCAAATTTACTTTAGATCACTTTTTAAGAAATGAAATAATATACTGGAAAGTTCCCTGTCTACCCTTACTTAATCCCATTTCATTGTGTGCCCCTTCCTAATCCAATTTCTTCATCATTCTTTTTAGAAGCAATTATTCTTCTGAATTTGGTGATTTAATATTCCCATGCACTTTTTTTTTTTTTAAACCATTACTGCTTAGTGTGTATCCATTGATCACTGGAATTTTCTATTCTTTTTTATTACAAATGTGCTCTAGTTAATATCCTTTAAATAGTTCCTTGTGCATATATCTGAGAATTTCTCTAATGTGTGTATACCTAAGAGAATTGCTAGGGTAATCTGAATACATGCATCTTCAGTGTTACTAGATATCACCATTTGCTTCCGTACTTATACTATTATCAGATTTTCTTTTTCTTCTCCCAATTCTTTAGTACCCTGCTTTGAATTTTCAGACCTCAGTCTTGTGCCCCAGAATTCAAATGAAGCACAGATAGGTGAAATTTTATTGGAAAAAATTTATTGCAAGCACAATCAGTGCAGGTGTATTAAAGAAAGTACATCCTCAGAGAGGAGGATGGGCTGGACCCAGGCGGGTACTGCAGCCCAGGTGTATTCCTTCTTGGGGTTTATGTTCTCCTGTTGTCCTCCCTTAGGCCTTCCTTGGGTGACTTCTGCTCTTGTCTTTTGTGTTGATGGGGAAATGGAGTTGTATGGCTAACTCTCACTGTGCAAGTTGTTTACCATGACCACCTAAGCCAAGGGGGTGGGGAGAGGGCAAAACCATAATAGTATTTTATTTTAATTAGCTTCTTAGGTTACTTTGGTTTACAACATTAAGTCTGCTCGTGCTCAAGTATTCAAGAAAGTTCCAGAGCTTGAAAGTTGTCTCTGGCCTTGAATCTCCTGAGAAGAACAATATTTTAGTCCCTGGCCTTGAGAAGGTTTTTTTAAAATAAGACAGCCTTAGTTTGTTAGGGACCGCCACGGGTGCTTTCATCTAGCAGGTGTTCCTTATTAGGACAGCCTTGTCTGTTAGGGCCCGTCTCCCAGTGCTGCTGTATAGCTGGCTCCCTAACACAGCTGCCAGCACGTTTTAGCAGTGCTGTTCTCTACATTTTCACCAAACTTGGTATTCCCATATTTTTATTTTTTCATTTTTGCCAATCTGATGGAGTCACATGGTTGAATGTGCATTCTCCTTATTTCTAATGAGATTGGGTTTCTTTTTGTATGTTTCTGACCTACTCACTGTTTTTTCTTTCATTATCCTAAGTCGTCAGTATTCCTGGTGAAGAGCTGATTTTAAGTATTTCTAAAAATCTGTTGAATATATAGGACTTAGAAGTTTATAATCATTAATTAAAATTGAGCCATCTTCTCCAGTATTTATTGAGGTCTCCCTATCTGTAATATTGGGGGGAATTAAGTAAATAAGGGTTCTGTTTTATATTCACAATAGCCTTGTTTTGGGATTTTGAGGAGTTTTTGTAACCCCCCCCCCCACTGCCTATAAAAAGAGAGCCAAGGGCCTCTGTTTGCTTTTCAAAATGCTGTATCATTTTAAATTTTAATCTTAGGTCCCCTTATCTTACTAAAGACAATGTTATGAGATAGAGCAAGAGCAAAACATTTTTATAAATGCAGCACTTGTAAGTCAAATGACTTATTTAAGGTCATATGACTATGAAGTGATTTACTGGAACCCAGATTTTTCTGATTATTGGCGTACTGCTTTTTGCATTATACTGTGTTACTTTTTTTTAGATCAGTGCAATTCAGTTGTTATTGTTGTTGGATTGATGTCTAATATTCCCTCTAGCATCTAATAGAGTGATATTCAGGTTCTATTAGCTCAGTAAACACTTCCTGAGTGAATGAATGAATGAAAGATGATGGTTTTGGTGTAACTGACAAACATTCATAATAAGTCAACTAAAATGGAGGTAGTTTACCTTGCAATGATTTTTACAAGTATCTCTGCCTCTGTTAGCCCTGATAAATAAAGAAACTGAATCAACATTCAGCTTTCTGATGCAGCTGCAGAATTAATCAGAGAAGATGTCAAAGTAAATCATGGGTGCTAAAGTATAGTTTGTATTTCAGAAAAAGGCATCTACACACCCTTTGGAGGTGAGACGAATATATATTCAGACTAACAAGCAATAACTTTTTGGTAGGAAAAATTGATTAAGTAGAGTCTTCATGGTTAGTGATTTAAATCATAAATCACATCCATCTTACTTGTCGGCCTATCAGTACAGATCATAAGTGAGATTGTTGGTGATTTTGAGTTCTGATACGTTGATATTTTTCCTCTCACGGTGAACATTGATAAAGCTCACGTTCAGTAATAAAAACCATATTCTGCAGGATTTATTGAGGTCTTAGTATCTGTTATTTGGGGAAGAATTAAATAAATGAGGGTTCTGTTTTATATTTACAATAACTTTTCTTTGGGATTTTGAGTTTTTGGCACCTACCCTCCCAGGCCCCCCCCACCCCCCCGCCCCGCAGAAAAAAGCTAGTAAATTGGCATGATTCATTGCCTTTTTTAAAAAGCTTTTAAATCTTTCAAAGGCATGCCATTATATGTGAACATCTGGAATTTTCACTAAGCTATTTCTTAAAAATATGATTATTACCCATTACAATGGATAACACTGCAGAGTTTAGATAGGGCCCCTTCGTAAGGTGTTTTGTTTAATCATCACAGCACCCCTTTGAGGTGAATTTTCTGTCTCTGATGACTTCAGTCCCTAATTATGAACTTTGGCTGATGGTACTTGTAGCTTAGATTGTGAGCTTTTTCAGTTCTGGTGCCTTAAGCAAGTTTGCAAGGGAGCCCTGATGTTAACTTTGGCAGGTTTCATGCCTGCAAATATTGATTGAGCCAGAAGTCCTAGTTGTAAAATGTCACCAGTGAATGTGCAGCCAGCAAAGGCAAGGGAAAACTCATTACTGCAGCTCATCTGTAACTTCTGGGTCAGGCCACTCACTACCACCTGGTAAAAATGAATGTTTGAAAACTCCCTTTTACTCTGACAAAATGTAATCAGGCGAGGTTAACAACAGATGATATCTGAGCATTTCAAATTGGTTAGACCAGTCCATCTACAAGCTTGGATTTGTGACATTCCATATGTCTAATTATCTTAAGAGGTGGCAGAAAACTTTAAAATTATGAAATCCCAAAATAATGGCAGAGTTTAATTGTGTATCTACCTTCCTTGCTCCCTTATGTTTACACATATCCCTTTCTCCCCTCATTGAAAATGTTTATTCTGAAAAGAAAAAGGTAAGGAGAGAGGAAAATAGAAATAGGATTACTGTTTTGAAATCATCTAATTTTTTTTAATGAGAGAATAAGTCTTAAACCTGTTTTATAGTGCTTTATAGACAATGATAAAGGACCAGGGAAGAAAATTTGTAAGTTGAAAGGTTTCTCCTCCATTTAATGAACTCTGAATGATACAAAGATGGAAGGGGTGCCCTAGGAGGAAGTAAATTTCTGGGCACCAGAGGTGTTAGGAAAGTTTCAGCCTATGTGGAGCAGAGGTGTTTTGTGTTTTTTAAAGGAGAGTCAGCCCTCAGGTAGTGTTGGCTTATACTAAGATTTCCTAGAGTCTGGACTGTCTCTGGTGCTTCAAAATCAGTATTGCAAGAGGTTGTGGGTCCAGATGTGCCCAAGCATTTCTATAGAATGAATTTTATTTGGTCTCTCAAAATCAGTGCCTCCCTAGCCCTCTCCAAAATGGGGTGTTAAAGTTCGTTGTCACAATGTCTTTTTGCCGGGATTGAATGCTAAACAAATGCAGAGTTGGGGGTGTGGTCTGTCAAATATTTTGACATTGATCTTCATTTAAAAACCTATTAATGGTTAGCACCCTTTCCAACCTTGAGGTTTGATTTTTGAATCAGGTGTTTGTGGGACTCAGGTGTTTGTGGGAAACTACATGTATTGTCTTTTATAAGCCAAATTGTGCTGGGCTCTTTAGCAACACTAGTCCTTAAGTGATATATACATACATGTCTGTGTGAAAATGGTTATTGTATATAGTGGAGAGATTGAGAACATTCACGCTTAAGGAGGATAAGTTGCTCTACAGGGCTAGTAAGTACAGGGACCAGGATTTGGAAGGCAGTCATGCTCACCACCATATCCCCCTTCCCAGTAGGGACCAGGATTTGAATTTAGGAAAATCTGGCTCCAAAACTTTTTCTCCACACAGGAAATCACTATTGCAAATAAGTTAGGATGTCTGGCCCAACCATGGGCCTAGAAGCCTTTTTCTATTAATGGCTTTTGGTTATAACTCTACTTCCTAAAATTGGAACTAGTCTGTGTTCTTAGATTTTAATAGTATCTCTGTTTATTTACTAGTAATTTCTTCAGCATGCTCTTTATTTTTTCCAGTCTTGAGTTAGTATGGTGAAGAAGGAGAAATGCTGTATTGGAATTTTGAAATCTCATTATTGCCCTCCATGGGTAAGTTGCTCAAGCCCAGTGGGTTCAGCATTCTCTACTTCTAAAATGGAATAAACCAGACTCTCCTTTTTTTTTCGGTTTGGATTTCTTAGTCTTTCATATTGCTTGATATTTAGAAACAGCACTTCATGTCCCAATTTTGAAGATCTATTTCTGAAGTTATCTGAGCTTTCTAGTGCTAGGTAAAGAATCCTGGTTTATTATAAGGTTATGAAAGTTTTTTTTTTTAAACTTTTCATTTCCTTAATAGAATTGAACATGTATGTTCTCCCATTAATGTGAAAGTACCTTTTATGAAAATGACCCCCTTTCTTAGCCACGTAACTTGGAATGTTAAGCTAAATTTAGTCCTATACACACACTCTCCTCCCCCATATGCATATCTGCACTGTTATATCCTGGTACAAATGTGCTCTTCACATTAGTAATTGCACTATGTGTTTTCATAATTTATCATAATGATACCATTATTGCTTATTATAGAAATCCCCTTTCTTAGTCCCTCCACCCCCAAGTCTAATTGAGGTCGAGACAGACCATAAATGTGATAATATAGATTGCATGCTAAGAGGAAATGGAGTTGGTTTCATAGTGGAGTTTTAATTTAGGATTCGTTCTGGTGATGTAGCCTCTTCCTATGGTACATTGCTTTGAGCCCAATACAACTGCGTGTTCCCACAGCCCCTCATTATAGCTACAGCTTCTCACTGCTTTTTAATTAAAAAAAAAAAAAAAAAAAGATAGGGAGAAAGGGAAAAATGAAACCTAAAGCTTAGGTTGGATATTGTCTGGGTACATAGGGAGTATCCTAGAATGACTGCTTGTTTAATTTTTTAACCCTTTCAAAGCTTTCGTGGAGATTTCTTGATTTCTATTTCCAAGGGAACAGAATAGAATATAAAACCCATCACATACACATGCACATAAAATCGGCTTCAAGATTTTTGGAAAATAAAAAGGCATCTTATATATATAATCCTGACGCTTACTCTTAAGTGTTGAGTCAGTGGGAATCCTTTATGTCACCTAGAAAGGCTACCAACTGTGTGGTTGACTGGTGGCCAATGCTTAGTGAGCATTTATACTGCTCACCACCTATTGGGAGTAAGGAAGGGCATCTAGACGGTTGCAAAAATCCTTAAAAGCTGATGTTCCGGTACATCAGAAGTTAAGTTAAATCATTTTTTCTCTAGTCCTGTGGGCCACAGAAGCAGAGAAATGACTTTATTAAGAACATTTTCTTTTGTTATTCCTTCCTGTTGAGGGATTCCAAACACCTTTCCAATACAAAAACAAATTAATCTCCAAAGGTGACTGGTAACAATACCTTAAACCTCTGGGATTGGTTGTATAAAATACAAGGAGAGCTCTGACCCGAGCTACTGACCTCTCTGACAGACTGCGTTATATTCCCTTTCTGGACCCAGAGCCCTTTGCATCTTCTGTAGTGAAACCAGTTTGGCACCAGTTTCTTCTATATATTTTTGCTTTGTTTGTGTAACTGATGACTCTCTCAATAGTGAATATTAGAAATACAATCTAGCAGTTTGTTTCTGGGTCAGAGAGTTGTTAGCTTCACAATTTTTCATGGGGACCAGTCAGGACTTCAGCTTTGTATAAGTTCATTTCATTCAATGTTGCTGGAAGAATAGTCCCATTTTGACCTTGTCAGGGACTAGAAACCCCTTAGAGGAAAGTCCCCTAACTCTGAACTGTCCAGTATGTTAGCCATTAGCCTCACATGGCTGTTGGCACGTGACTTGGCACTAGTCTGTGTTGAGATCCACCAAGTGTAAAATACATAGCAAGCTCCAAAGACTGAGTATAGAGGTAAAAAATGTAGACTGTGCCATTCATGATATTTATATATAAAATATTATGTGTTGAATGATATTATTTTGGATATATTGAACTAAATAAAATATTAGCATTAAGTATTTCTCTTATTCGCATTTATGTCTCTAGTACAGGACTTCTTACATCGTTGATTTTGCTAAAGAAATGAATTCTAATCTTTATTGTTCAGAGTGGTCAGATTTCAGAAATGAGTAGAAACGTCTCTATTTAGAGTATTAGTGTTTGAAAAAGGGACAATTAAGTGTTGAGAAGTAAATATTTTTTTTCCCTAAAATTTTGCCTTAGGAGAGAAGAATGCAGAATTGAAATATATTAGGGCTTTTGAAAAACTTACACAATGTTGAAGAGGGAGGCGGGATCTGATATGCTGGTGAGGAAACCATGTACGAGCACCCTAATGGGTTCTGTGTGTTCTGCCACAGAGTTTGTCATGAGAAGAGCTAAAGTGAATTCCCTGTGCAAGGGGGAAAGAGTTGGAGAACCTTCAGGTCGCCCGCTTAGGGATGTTGCTCTTAAGCTGTATTCATAAAGGTTAGCAAAGCTCTTCTTGTCTCAAGAAGCCATACCGGCTTTGTCTGTGTCTCTATTTAGCTGTCACCATACTGCAAGCCTGGGGATTGCTGCTGGTTACTTAAGGACTCTTTGAACCTTGGAATTCCTTAGTTCTTTTTTGAATTAATGATTTAGCAAGTATTATTTTAATTTGACCCAGGTCTTATGTCTATATTTATGGGAGTATGTGTGTTTGCCAGAAAGACCCTCAGATATGTCTTACTTAGGGTCCTGGAGTCATAGTAGATTAGCAGACTTCCCAGAGATCAGGTTCAGCATTTAGAAGGTACCAAGTTGTATTTTTCAGAGTTTATTAAAGGATCTCAGGCATCCTCTTTCCTTGCTAATAAAATTGAACTGCTAACTACCTCTCTTCCCTAGAGATGTGAAGATTAAAAGAGGTGCTTTAAGTTCTGCAGTAGGAAAGTGCTATTTCGTTGGAAATTGTTAAAAGTAAAAATGAAATTTGCCAACTTCTGAAATGTTTGTGTTAAAGTAGTGGATTGGAAGATGTATTCAGAAGACTCTTTGCCAATTTTATTATTTTGAATTAATTAACTGTGGCAGTATTTAGCTTTCTTCTTTTAATGTGGTCCACTGTCTTATCTTTTCTGCCCTCAGAGATAAACAATCCAGAAATCTCCTTTCCACAGAGAACTATGGATCTCATGCCTTGACTTGCTGCTGCAGAAGGTTCAAGCTAATCAGAATCTCAGCAGGGCTTGCTTTATGAGCCTGAAAGAATTAGTGCTCTGAGGAGGCTGAAGTTCCTTACCTGCTGGGGAGACATACAGAGTTCTTGTTTGAAGCCTGTCCTCCTTTAGGACCAGCCTACCTTTCCTTTCCCTTTTATGAAAACGAACTCCTCCTTTTCCTTGTAGTCTGTGGTTACTGGAATGTTGATTTCTTCTTTTCATTTTCTTTTTTTCTCTCTTACTTCGAAATAGAGTATGAACATATGAAATCATAATCTATCCCAGGGAGACTAGGAAGAAGGTGAAAAATAGAAGGCAGTAACACACAAACCGAATTGTCTAATGTGAGCTTTCTAAGCAATGTCATGTGCTTAGATACCTAAAGCACCTGCTGTGTGGAACCAGCAGGGTATGTGAATACTGAGGGTCTGACTTCCCACTACTGGGAGAGTGGATTTCAGTGACAGAGTGGGTTGCAAGTCCCAAGGTAAGATGTATGAATTGTATAATATAGGAAGTTGTCTGCTACAACTATAAACAGTTTAGCAGACTGACAGCAAATGTGACATTTTCCTCTGTTCGGTACTATTATATCACAGCATACCTACCACTGTTGGTGTGTGCAGTTATTAGAACAGATAAAGAAAGCCTTGTTGCTCCTAATACAGTTGTTTTGTGCTGGGAAAGACAGAAAGATACGGATTACCCATAGTAATAATTTTATATGCTTGTTTACTATTGTTATAGTTTAAAAGCAACTTTTTTTGAAGTTTCACTTTAAAAGCAACCATTTGGTACATAGGCACTTCTAGTAATAAGATGACTAAGTTCTGGCGAGGTAATGTATAGTATGGTGACTATAGTTAACAAAATTGTGGTATATACTTGAAATATATGCGGCTGAGAGAATAAATCTTAAATGTTCTCATCACACACACACACACAGAAAGGAATCTTGTGAGGTGATGAAGGTGTTAACTAACATGATTGAGGCAGTCATTTCACAGTATATATGTGAGTCGAATAATCACATTGTACATCTTAAACTTACGCGGTGTTGAATGTCACTTATCAGCAAAGCTGGGAAAGAACCAGTGAACACACACGCACCACACACGCACACATGCACAAAGACAGCTTTTTGAAGTTCACAGGAAAAAAGGGTTATAATTTCCATTTTCAGATGAGGAAACTAAGGCTTAGGGAGATTAAATGACATGTCCCACATCACTTCAATAGTACCCTAAACTGAATATAATGCTGTTTCTCTGCAGCCCATTTTAGTGGTGCCCTGTATTATTCCAGTTTTATGGAAAGTGACTGTGAGAGCTTCTCCACAGCTTGTAGTATCAAAGCAAAGTGAGATCCTAACAGAGTGTGGTGGAAAGAGCCCTGCACAGGAGTCAGGGAGTGTTAATTCTGTTTTCACTGCTGCTGCTGATATTGTGACCTTGGATAATACTTGACTCTTGAGCCTTACTTTATTCTTATGTACAAAAGGAATTTGGAGTGCAAAAAAGGAGTTTGGGGCCCTTGAAAATTGCATATGTAATGTTGTCTGTTTTAAATCACTACCTGTGAATGAGTGTGATCTTTCTTAGCCATAGGTTAAAACCGTGTGCTTTTTTGGTATTGGTGTTGGAGACTGTATCCTAATGAGTACTTTGAGCCTGACCCAGAGTCCTCATCTCAAAAGTGATTTCTATACACATAGGAATTTTGTGAAACGGCAGAACTTTGCATACTGCAAAAATGCTGCCTACATACTAGGTTAACTATGTATTTACGGAAATACAAGGATCTGAGAAATAACCACTCACAGAGTTTTGCTCCATTTTGTGGGAGAAGTTGTGTCCTGTCACATTGGTCACTTAGAGAATTTTTCAGTGTTGAGAGTGTTTGCTGTCTATGCCTTCTTGTCATTTCCAGCTCTAAAAGCCTGTGTTTCTTTTCTCTCTTTCTCAGCCCAACAGGGGCACAAAACGTCCACGGGATGACGAAGAGGAGGAGCTGAAAACGCGACGGAGACAAACTGGTTCTCGAGAACGTGGTCGTTACCGGGAAGAGGAAATGACTGTGGTAGAAGAAGCAGATGATGACAAAAAAAGGCTGCTTCAGATTATTGACAGGGAAGGAGAGGAGGAAGAAGAAGAGGTAAGATGACAAAGATGACTGGGCCTGACACAGTATCTGTAGAATATAATTTTGGGTCAAATACTTAGTTTCTCTGAGCTTCCCATAGCTTCTTCTGTAAAATGGGATCAAGAACTCTTACTTCACAGTGTTGACATGAAGGTTAAGTGGGATAATGGAATTGGGAAAGCTTTTGAAAAATGTAAAGAACATTGCAGATAGAGTTTTTAATGAAGTCTGTGCTACTGAACCTAAGCATGGGCCTATTGCTGACTGAGGAGAGCCAGGGGAGAGCCCTGGATTGCTCAGAGGACACATAGAAGGCACTTCATTTAAAAAGAAAAAAAAAACCTTTACCACTTATATTTTTGAATACAGCTCTTCCTGGACTTATTATAGAGTTAACATCCCAAGAAAGCCATCGTAAGTTGAAAGTATCTGAAGACAGAATGCCTTAGGACCTTCATTTCCGTCTGTATTTTTTAATTTAACACACCTAACTTACTGGACTTCATCGCTTAGCCTACTATACCTTAAATGTGCTCAGAACACTTACATTAGCCTACAGCTGGACAAAACCGCAAAGCCTATTTTCTAATACAGTATGCGAATGTTTATAATTTATTGATTACTGTACTGAAAAGTGAAAAAGTTTGTTTATTCTCACGGTAACTTGGCTGACTGAAAGCTTTGTTACAGCTGCCAAGCATCACGAGACAGAGATGCGAGACCTGGTGAAGATCAGAAATCAAAATTCGGAGTATAGTTTCTACTGAACGCACTACTGTGCTTTCATGCCATTGTAAAGTCTAAAAGTCAGGGACTGTCTGTATAGTAAGTTAACAGTTCTTGAAAGAGAAGTGGAATTTTATCAAACAAGTGGAAGGAAGAGCTTTTCAGGTAGTTGAAATTGCATTAGCAAAGAAACAAAGGTGGAGAAGCTCAAGGGCAAATTAAGCAGTTAGGTATTTAAGTGTGATTGAAAAAATTCAAGTTAGGGAAGCAGATGCCAAAGGGGTTTTCTGTTTGACGTTCCTCGAGATGTCTTAGGACCATCATTACCATCTCTGTACCTTTTTACCTCTGTGCCCTCTGCTAGAATGTTCTCCTTCCCCTAATGTTTTGTTTGGCAGGCTGGTTTCTTCTCGTTTCACTCAAATGTTCCCACCTCTGAGAAGTCTTTTCTTTCTGGGAGGTAGCCCTGCAAGTCATTCTCTGATTTCCTCATCACGTCATTCTGTATATTGTCCTCGCAGCACTTACATGATGTGGTGTTCCCGTTTGTCTCCTTTCGTCATTTGTTGCCTTCTCTGAAACCTCCATGAAACGGGCTCGGGCTCTGGTTTCTTCACAGCTGTGTCTTCACCTATTAAGGGCAGGACCTTAATCAATGAATGAATCTAAAAAGAGTAGAGGTAAAAATATCAGTTTAAAAATAAAATGACCTTATCTTGGTGTCTTTTTAAATCCTTAAGTGTTAACTTACATGCTATTTCACGCTGGCATTTTGTTCAGTAGAAATTATGGAAATAGATTCTTAAGAGCCAGCTGTTTTTTGGTTCCCTCAAAGACATGATGCTGTTTGGATTTTAAAAACGAAGTTGTAGTATGTATCTAAGAAGAAAAAAACCTAATTTATATTCCAAAAAAGGTCTTTACTGTATTATAACCCTGTCGTCATTAGAATTTATACCAGTGCTAATTTGGGAGTCTACCCCTAAAGGAGGGTGACATTTTGGAAATCTGTGGTGAGAGACAGTCCTGAATTTCCTCTCTGAAGGCAGCAATCCAGCCAGGCTTAGACAAACTGGGTGTAACATATCCGCCCTCCCTCCCTCCTCACTAGCTTCTGCTCAATCTGTTAGCCCCACAGCCACAGTTAATTGGCAGGTATAATTCCTGTGCAGGTCAAGGCTGGTACTGGAGGATTAGGTTAGTAGCTGTCATGGGTTAAGTGTTTTCTAGCCTGGGAGACAGAAATGTAATGTGGGACCAGGCCTTCTGTTAAGGGACAGGGAAAAAGAGATCGCTTTGTAAAAATGACACATGGAAGGCTGCAAGTCCACGAGTTATTTTCTCCCTGCCACCAAAGTCCTATTTGATGAAAAACAAGTGATACTTGCTCCTGTGAAGTCACGTGAGCCTGTAAAATATCATTGTCCTTTTTGTGCTACATCACCAGCATTCATCTTTCTGAAATCTCCCTCTGGTTTCTGACGTTGAGCTATTGGAGATACTGCTGTGGTTGATGACTAAGAGTGATAATTCCTTTTCCCCTGGTGGTGGAGAGAAATTAAAGGAGGGAAAGCCAAACCCTGGAGAGGCTAAGACTTTGGGAATCCTATGAGTGCTGTTTTAACACTAACATGTTTTTTCTATAGGGCAGGCAGAAAAGCAGTGAATACTGAGCTTGCTTAGAAGTTATTTGACCCTTTCCTAGAGCTCTAGATTGTTCTAGTTAAATCATTCTGGTATGTTAAATATATTGTGCCTATTGATAATAATGACAATAATACCTTACATGAATTATGTCTCATGTATTTTATAAAAAAATTTTATATACACATATCTCTTTAGGTCAACTTTATTGCCTTGAAAGATACATGTAGTATTTTCTTTTCCTCTCCTTTCCTCCCTCCTTCCATATCTTCCATAGGTGTTGTTGTGTGCCAGGCACTGTGATGGGCACTGGAGAGTCAGCAATGAACAAGCAGACGCGAGCTATCAACAGGGGCCCAGGGTTTGCCCTGTTTTGGGTTTGGAGCGCTTATCTGAGCCAGGTCCTGCCAGCCTTACATAGGTCTTGTGAAGGATTTGGGATTTTATTCTAAATGCCGAGTGGATGAATTCAAATAAATACTTAATGAACTAGAATCAGTTGGACTTGAGGGTTTGAGCGTTATATTTAGCTAAATAGCATTGCCACCTGACTTAGAAATAGTGAAGCTAGACTTTTGAGTCCTGACTGCATCGGGACATTAATTTCAGTTTTTACCATGTCAGGGTACCTCCCTTTTTTAGGCTGTAGACATTGGGGAGGAGGTCGTGGTCCATAATAGTATCTCAGTAGTTGTCAATGAGATCCAAGCAATGTATCGTGCCCAAAATGAAGTTATAGGTATCTCCTGCTTAAAACCGATGTATGAAAATAAAAATTTAATACAATAATAACTAACATTTTTGAGTACTTCCTAAATTATGGGATGATTTAGTGCTTTTCAAGAGGATCCATTTCAGGTTCTTTAACAGATTTCTTTATTGCTGTTAGATGTGAGTTATGGGCAAGGACTGGAGTTAGAGAGGCAGAGTGCGTTGCGGCACATCACTTTAAATCGGAAAATAAACCAAGAGGAAAAAACTTCTGAAATTTCAGTATACGTTTTTTGAGGGAAAAGTGATTGTTTTCAAATAATTCATTTATTTACTTTTTGTAGGTATTATGCCAGTATATAAAGTATATAAAGAAAACCCTGTTTGGTCATCTAGTTTTTTATGCTTCTTCTGAAGAAGGTTACTAAATTCTTGATGCTGTATCAGAATTCCAGGTATTTGCCTGATTCCCTTCTCAGCACCTAGGGGGACCAGGTCCAGTGATATGTAAGAAACACCTATCAGTGACCTTTGTGATTAACAACTGTTTTTATAGTCTCTGAAAACACTGCATTCATTTGGCCTGTAGTTTGCTGCTCCTTGTGGGGACAAGATTGAGGGCCTCTGTCACTGACAGGGTCTGACCTTGAACAAATTCTTTTAAATTCTGAGTGTTATCGTACCTGTACAATAAAGAATAAGGGAAAAGTTAATATTAAATAATATTATCTACTGGTGTCGCTATTCCATACAATACAGTATGCTTAAGAAATATTTGTTCAATGAGTGAGTTTTAACACCATAAACTGAACTTTCTCTGCCAGATGTGAGACACCCAGAGTGATACAAAGTAGCATATGAAGTTGACACTTAACCTTCATTCTTGTAGGGGAGATAAAATATGTACTCTTCATTTAACCTGGAACAGTGAGTGACAGAACGGCATGTCAGAGCTGAGGGGAAGAGTTTGTTGAGAGTAAATAAGAAATCCCTTTGATCTGATGTTGTTGCATTCGTCCCTGTGTACCAGGAGGAACCACTGGATGAAAGCTCAGTGAAGAAAATGATCCTCACATTTGAAAAAAGGTCATACAAAAACCAGGAGTTGCGGATCAAGTTTCCAGACAATCCAGAAAAGTAAGGCTCTGTTTTGCTGATACCTTTCTCCTCTGAGATGTTGTGTTCACTATATTTGTTTTGTTTTTGTGCTTTGGTTTTTGTCATTTGGTTTAGGAATCCCAGGGCCACGCATTTGTTTGGGAAGTCACTAGAAGGACTGTGAGGACTCAGAGTCAGTGGTATTCAGGCGTATTCAGGAAGATCAGCCAGGGGAGAAGAGAGCTCAGGTAGTGTCTGGAGGAACTTACATGTAGGTCTTTCTATGTTTACCTCTCACTGCGAGGGGTCATGCAGACATGTTCCTTTCTCCACCACTGAAATACTTCAGCATATGTACATTATTTCTGTCTGTGGAAGCCTGTTTAGGACTCAGAGTCCAGAATATTTAATCGGGGACGGGCTATGTAGTCATTCTTGGCAGCAACAACTACCAAAATGCCAGACTTCTAGAAGGAAAGCAAATGTTCAGTGCCTCAGGTGGGCAAAACAACCTATCAGTTAGGAAACATTTCAAAAGCCAAGTTCCCAAGTGCTAGCCTAGGATCAGGCCCTCCTAAAGATCAAACCTGTTAAGTCTTTTCTTCGTTGTTCTTCTTCAGGCCCAAAGAGAACTGACTTGCGCTGCCATTAGCGATAACGTTATTGTCAAGAAAGCTAAGAGACTTTGGGGTTAGATAGATGTGGGTGTGACTCCCACGTGACCTTAATACATCACTTCTCCTTTTTTAGCATCAGATGTTTGATCTGTATCATGAAATAATACCACTCTGTCAGGGTTGTTATGAAGACTGAATAATAATGGCAAGTATTTAGCTTAGAACTTGGCACATAGTGCTTATGAAATGGTAGTTAATATGATTATTACTAGATAAGCACAAGTAAGAACACTATGAAGTGCTATAATAAGAAATCTAATAACTTTCATTTTTAGTCTTAATTTCTAGCTAAAGGAATTTTCATATTTATACAGATTTTAATGTTCTAAATCTCTTCCCCTCCCTGTCTTTTCCTCTCAGGACATACACTTTTAATGACTCTTAATATGCCCAAGGCCCCTAGGCAATTAAGAGTTGAACAGCATAGTCTTTGCACTCAAGTTTATAGGTTACTAGGGAGACTGGCTATAAATGTGTGGTAGAGGGAACTACTCCTTAAAAGAGATACAAGCAGAGTGCTGTGGAAACATAGTAGAAGAAACAGTAACTACCAAGATGGGGAATATTGGAGTGGTCACAGAAGAGGTGGTATTTTAAAGGGATTTGAATGATTTTGATTCTGACGGCAGAAAAGAATGTGGAAAGGCATACCAGGCAATGTAACTAGCATGAACTTGCACACAAGTATCAGAGGACATAGATTCCTCTCAGCAGTGGGGTCTGCTATGTTCTCTCCATACTGTAGATGAGGGTGGGTAAAGAGAAGAGAACCTGCGAACCTCAGGCCACAATCCTCTTTGATGATAGAAGTAGCCTGATTGAATCTCAGCTTTCCCTGCACCTTTCAGGTCTTGTGCTAACCTCCATCATGCAGTAGCACTGGTCATATTGCATTGTGTGTATGTGTGTGGGGGTTTGTATGGGTGTGTTTGGTTACACACGTAACAGATGAATAGATTGTCATTTAAAAATAGGCATGAACTAACCTGGAAAAGTCTTATTGCCCCCCCAAATCAAGATGCATAATATGTACTCTATGATTGAAGTAGGGGGAGAGATAGCATAAGTAAAAAGTGAAAGTTCTCTGTAAGTATACTGACCTTCTCTTCCCCTACCAGAGATACCCTCTGTGAATACTTCTGTAAGTATCCTTTAAGTTATTTCTTTGTACTTACGTACATATGTATGTAAACATGGGTTTTTTTCCTGAGCTTAATCATTATATGTATATTCTGCACCTTGATTTGTTTTGTTTTGTTTGTCACATAAAAGGAGATCTTTCCATGTTAATACCTACATATTTACATATTTACCTTATGTTTTGTGATTGGTACATAGTATTTCATGATTTGGAGATACTATGATTTATTATTTTTCTACTGATGGATATTTGGTAATTTTGAGTATTGACTTATGAACATTGTTGCAGTAGGATAAATATCTAAAGTTGAATTCCAAGTTTGAAGGGTATGTACATTTTAAACTTCAATAACTACTGTCAGATTCCTCACTGAATCCTTTTATTCTCCCACTACCAGGTTCTTTCCCTGTGTTCTTGCTCACAATGAATATGATCATCTGTCTTTAATATCTTTGCCCTTTGTTTTTTGTTATTTCTTTCTACAGTGGTCTGGTCTTCTGTGTTAGATTCTGTATCCTTTTGGGTGTTGAGCTTTGTCTTGTTTGTCTCTGTTTGTAGAACCTAGCACAGTACCTGCCTTACGGAAGGTGCTCAGGAAATACAGAGATCTTGTAGAATTGATGATGTCTTTTATTACATCACCATTGCTTAGAACCCAAGGGTACATTATGAGGAAGTTAAACCATAGGTTGATAACACCGTAAATTTAAGAAATCTAGTTTGCTTCTTTGAATGCCAGTACTGCCTTTGCCTCCTGGCAGGTATACTTTATCAGTTTAGAATTGCTGCAGGGTCTAGTCACCATCTACTTCTTAGATCCACGGATGCTCTTCATTAAATCAACAGTGTTTTTCTTTCAGACTATTTATATATTAGTTTTTGAATCAGAACATTTGAAAATTGAAATTATGCATAGAAAGCATTTTTTATTCGTGTCCAGAAGCAGTTAGGAAACTACATCGTGTTTTAACCTTGAGTTCTTGAATTCTTACTTGTGCAGTATGTTTTATAATTCTCTAGACCAGCGAGGTGCAATTAAGATGAAAATTGCTAGAGCATATTTGAATGAAACTTTATGGGTTGAGATCAGAAACATCCAAATTTATTTTCCCATGTATGTAATTGTCATTTTGATTGCATACCCAAAAAGTCTCTCTTCATTTGCTGCATTTCAGATTCAATTGACAATTCTTCTTATGCAGCCTCCACTTTGCACAGTGATCTTTCCCCTAAACATCACATTGAGTCATGTGTGCTATTTCCCTAGTGAGTAGTTCTCTTCATGTTTGCAGGGGTAGAATTATTTAGTTTAGTGGTTCTCAAACATTTTAGTTTCAGGCTCTCTTGGCACTCATAAATTATTGAGTACTCGAAGCAGTTATCTTAGAAAATTATAGAAACACAAGAAAACACAAGCGCAACTTCATTAACCATCAGGGCAGTGATGCCATCACATATTTACAGCTTTCTGGAAAACTCCACTGTATACCTTTTAGAGAATGAGAGTGAAAAGGGCAAGTAATGTCTTGGGATTATCATAAAAATGGTTTATAGACCCTGGCAAGGATCTCCAGTCACTTCCTACCCACCTCTGGGCTCCCAGGAGCACACTTTGAGAATTGCTGGTTTAGTCGAATGAGGGAAGCATAATGCTCCCTGTGATGGCTGCTTTTGTGATTTCAGGAGGACTCATCAGTTTCAGTCACTTTTCCATTATTTTTGAACTTTGCTGGTCATTTGCTAATATTCACTCTTGTGGTTGAAGGAGAGCATCCTGCTGGTCTGAAGCAAATGTACATGGGCAGGCTAGCAGAATCTTCTCTGTCATACCAGATGGGATCCATGACCCCATCTCAGCCTGGGTTATTGTTTTAATATGTTGCTGTATTGCTTTTCCATTGACCTCTAACTTGATCTTTTCCCCCAGCTGTGAGTCGTCTGTTGCTGAGGGTATGCCTGCCTTCTAGACAGCCCTCTGCAAATAGCGTAGCGTGTGCTTTAAGTGAGTAGGCTTCTACTTTGTCAGCAAAAAGAGAAGACATGTTCTTTGTTATAAATTAGCAAACTTTAGGGCACTTAGATTTGTTGAGCACCTATTATGTGCCAACTAGTATTAGGCACTTTGTGTTTTATTATCTCTTTTAATCTTTTTTATAATTGAGCTAGGAAGACAAGGAAATTGGGATTCAGAGACAGATTCATTAATAATCTCTGTCTTCCTTGACCAGATTGGAGCCTCGTGTTCCAATGGCAATTGTCTTGAGCAACACCGACATTCTTACAGTTAATTATATGTGATAGGTTGTTTATATATATTTATACTTGTCCTAGACTAGAAGTGAAATGAGTACAGCGACTGAGATTATTTTGTTATCTGTTGTAGCCTTAGTACCTAGCACTGTAGCACCTAGTATGTGCCAAATAGATCTTGTTAACATATTGCTGTGTTATATAGCCAGCAAATGATGTGGTCGAGAGTTCGATCCAGGCCAGTTCTCATTCCCAAGTCCAGGCATTTCCCTTTATAATTTACCATTTATGTAACACCGGGCCCCAGTGGTAATCTTTATGTTTCCCTGCTCACAGTTGACTTTCTGTTTATTTTGTTTTATTTCGATAGTTTTCTGACTTTCCAAACTTAAAAACATATGGGGTTGTCTGTATATTTGGAAAAACTTCAAAGTTGGGAGAAACTGACAGGTGTAGTCCATTCTAGTTTTTGGGTTTTTTCTTTTTTTTTTTTTACATTTTTATATTACCCTTTATGAATTACCCCCAGTGACAAGGATCTCACTTTGCACGTAAACTTATTTCATCATTTGGCAGCTCTGATTCTTAAGAATTCAATTCAGAATAAAAAAGAATTTCAGCAAATTCTTAGAGGTTTTCTAGACTCCAAAGAACTATAGTTACTTCTCTGAGCTCGTTTCCATATTCCTACTGAAGTGTGGTTCCCATAACAGTTGTTGGCAAACTTTTAGGGTCACTAATCACATTGTCTTCTTTTAAGTAATCAAAGCAGCATTTGTAGCAACTACTTTGCTCCCCTCCTTCATTTGACAGGTATCTATTGCATTTCTGTAGTGGACCAGGATGTATGCCTGGTGCTATCTGTCCAGAGATAAGTGAAAGTAGCCTCTGTCCTGGCAGAACTCTCATGGTCAGATTTGTACTGTGGTTATAGTTGACTAAGCCACTATATCCTTTCTACATATGTGCTCTTACTGCACCGTGTCTTTCTTGCTCCATGTCTTTGTACCTGACTCTTTAGTTAAAATTTAGTTCTATATGTCGATCCTAGAAGATTTTCCTCCTGTAGATTTGGCTCATCATCATTTCCTGTCAGGAACTTTTTGAATTGATTCTGTCAGTTTCTGTCTTCATTGTTTCAGTAAACTTTGTATTATGTGACATTTGTTAAGTTTGCCTTTTATATATCTTCACCCAACTCATTGATCAGAAAATAACAATAAAATAAAATAGTCGCTCTAAGCAGGTCTAAGGATAGAGCCCTCTAGGTGCCTCCAGAAGTTATTTCTACTCTGATTCTTTCAGTCATTCATTATCAGCAAAAATCCTGAAATCCTTTCCTTGTATTCAACATGATTTCGTTTAGTGCCCAGTCTCCTTTGCCAATTCTTTCTGGTGAACTATAAAATTTTTTTGTCAAGTTATTTTCTAGAAATCAGATTTTTTTTAAAGAAAATACCCACGTAAGGTAGATAAGCCTTAGACGTTTTCTCAGCCCACTGGGTTAGGAGATTATATTGATCTGCTGCTCCGTGGATTCTCTGAGTTCTGCCCCAGTTCTTCAGTCATGATTCTGATTTGGCTTCCACACTGGCTGGAAACTAGTGATCTAAAAAAGGCAATCTATTGCTAAAAACTGTAGATGAAACCTTTTTTAAAAAGTGCTGTGGGGGATGGTATCTTGAGATGATTTTGAAATTTACTGGCAATAATAAACATGTGAGTATAGGTAAGGAAGCATTGAAATAGAAGAATCACAAGGAAGCATTTAATTTTTTTTAAAGGAAAAGTACTGGCACGGAGGAAGGCAGGCAGAGGCAGGTAAGCAGGAAGAGAGAGAAGGAAGAATATTTTATTTATTTTATTTAGTTTTCATCTTGATTGTTATTCCAGCCCCAGGATGTGAACCCAGAATCTTGGGATGTTTGTGGACTGCGCCCAACCATCACTATTCTAGGGCATACCACATGGAAGTATTTTGCAATAACAGACAAAAATATGCTGTGATAATATGGAAGTGTGGTCCTGGTTCAGGAATTTGCAGATGAATAAGTGAAATATCCTGAAAATACCACAAGCCAGATTGAAGTACATGTTAAAATGTAGCATATGATAGAGTGACATTTCTTCAAATCTGTTGAAGCAGCAGAGATTATGGTTTTGGAGCAAACAACCAAACATTTGTAGAAAATAGAGCTAGATTTTTCCCCCCCTATATCATATGCTAAGTAAATTTTAAATTTATTTATTCCTGAACATTTAAATATGTATAAACATAAAAGCACACCAAATAGCTGGTCTTAACATAGAAAAAGCCCTACTCATTATGCATGTAAAGTAGAATTCTTTGTTGGTTTTTTCCTCCAAAGGAAAGGTACAGGCAAGAATGAAGGCCAATAGGCAGGCAGACAGGAAGAGAGAGGAGGAAGAAGCACTTTATCCATTTTATTAGTTTCTCACATTATTGTTCCCCCTGACCCTGGCCCTTGAACTGGGTATATGTGGTCGGTGCCAAACCTCTACTCCATTGCAGCACATGCTGCTTAAAGTTTTAAAACTGTGTATCAACAGTGAAATGTACAAATTAAAGGGAAAATATTTTACCCTGGTTTATTTTGTGTGTGTGTGTTTTTTTTTTTTTTTTTTTTTGGTAACAGAGATCAAATTCCTTAAAATATATGTCAATAAATATAAAAATAATATAAATCAATAATAAGATGAGTACCCTGATATAAAAATGGGTCAAGAAGAAATGCAGATAGCTAGTAACATTAACAAAATTGTAACCATCTTAGTGTCAGAAATGCAAAATAAAAAATCATTGAATTTCCCATCTCCAATTATTTAAGTCGATGATATTGTTTTTGAAGAGAGTGACAGGAACCAGGCTCTTCATACAATGTTGGTACCTTTTTATCTCAGTATATCGAAATCTGTTAAGTTATGCAGTCTTTGACTTTGCACTTTCCTTCCTGGGATTTTTTTTTTTTCCCCCTAGAGGAAAGATGTAGGCTAGAATGAAGGCAAGTAAGTAAACAGGCAGGAACAGACAGGAGTAAGGTACATTTTATTTTATTTCTAAATTAGTTGTTCACATTGGTTGCTCCCCTCTCCCCAGGATGTGAGCTTGGGTCCTTGGGATGTATATGGACTACACTTGATCAGATGTGTTGGGCCTAACCACTATTCCACCGGGGTGCGCTGCTTCCTGGGAATTTACCCTAACACAACGATTATGATTACATGCATCTTCATGTCATTAGGTATAAGGGAAAAAATTGGAAGCTGGCCAAATGGCTGACAAAGCGGGAATTGGTAAAATTATGGTTAGAGCTATAGAAGGAAGTACTATGTGGTACTTTTCAAATGCATTGTTTAGAACAGGAATTTCACATAGGCTTAATCTTCAACACTCACACCGTGACTGGTAGTCTCTTCTTGGAACACTATCTGGAGGATTCTGAAGTTCTCTTTGGGCTCAGCAGGGAAGAACTCTGTGCTCAGAGATGAGGGATTTTGCTAATAGAGAGGAAGGACTGATCATGGTGTCAGATACTGGCTTTTCCTATTGTAGAAGAATGATAGGGGAAATATGTTAACAACAAAAGTTGACTATAGAATCATATACTATGCAGGCTACTTTTAGGGGAAAACGGCTGTGAATTGAGAAAGATGTCTTAAAAATATCAGAGTTTAGCAATGATTATATATGGTTAATAAGATTATGGATGATTTGTTGCTTTTTGAGGGCTCATTTCTTTCTAGTTTTCTATAAAAAGTAGTATTTTAAAATCAGAAAAATAAATGTAAATGTTGATTAAAATTTTAATGGGGAAAAAAAAACAATGATAAGGGATAGTGTTTAAAATGTGATCATACTTTAAATATATAATTCCCGTCATTAAGAAATTTACATTCTAGAACGGAAGGTAGACATTAAAATAATAGTAGGAAAAGAAATGAGAGAAAACAGTGCTTTTTTTTTTTTTTTTAAGGAAGAGCATTTTATTTTTATTTAGTTATTCACCCTGGTTGTCTTCCCTTGGACCCAGGACTCACACCCAGGGGTTGTGACCCTCACTCCTTCAGAGGCGTTGACTGAACCAGTACTCCACCATGGTGTACCACATCATGCTTTTTATATGCCAGACATTTCTTAAAGTGCTCTATGTATATTATTCATTTATTTTTCACCAGTAGCTCTGTAAGATGGCTGACCTTGTTATCCCATTGCAAGTGAAGAAACTGAAGCCTAGAGAGGCTAAGTGACTAATTAGGCAGACTGACTCTGGCGTGTTTAACCACTGCTTCCTGGAAATCTCTGTTGTTCAGTTGCTTTATATGGACTCGCTCATTTCCTTCTTAGAACAAACCTTCCCACCTTCTTCATCAAAGGCTTAGTGGGCATGTCTTATATGTCAAACACTGGGTGAAAAGCATGCAGAGGTAAATGAAAAGCAGTGATTTTGGTGCCTGGCCATAGGTTTTTTATGAAAGGTTCAGATAGGGAAATGTGAATGGAATTTCAGCATATATAAGGTATGGTGGTGATTACAGGGTGCCAGAGAGCAGATCTGTTTTGCTTTGGGATCTGCCTTGTGGGGATTCCCTGGTGGGGTTCTGGGGAGGGGAGGATATTTGGAAAGGCAGCAGAATCTCAACATCTTCCTTTGGGTAGGAGGAATAATTGACCTATGTTCTGAAGTGACAGGTACGAGAAACACTTTTTGGATTAGTCGATGACTGTGTTCCGGGCAACAAAGTGAATTGCCACAGCAGTGGGGAGTGGTAGCTGATTCACAGGACTGGTGGGCAGGTCATTTAATGCTGCAGAATGTTTTGGGAGCCTCTAAAAGGCAACTTGTGACTGCAGGAGTAAGGGGAACCCTGTAATGAGATCTGAATCCAAGATTGATTTTTGTAATGAGACAATCGATTTCCCAAGGAAATTGTGTGACAGTACGATGTTTGGATGAGTGTACTTCTTGGTTGGTCTGTTGTAGACACTTTGACAGATTGTCTCTCTCTGGATTGTATTGCAATTTGTTCCTCAGAGCTGACAGTACCCCCTTCCCTTTCAATGACGGTGTCTTGTTTTCCTTCCTAGGTTTATGGAATCCGAGCTGGACCTAAATGACATCATTCAGGAGATGCACGTGGTGGCCACCATGCCAGACCTGTACCACCTTCTGGTGGAGCTGAATGCTGTGCAGTCTCTTCTAGGGTTGCTTGGACATGATAATACAGATATCCTTTCAGATCTGTCTTAAGTAGGAAGTATGACATGGTGGGGGAAGTAGGAAGTATGACATGGTGGGGGAATGCTGTTTACTCTTTCCTACTGTCTGTCTCTACTGATTTCTTCTGTCACGTCTGGTATTCTCTTTCCATTCTAATTATCTCCCATCTTGAAACACGCTGCTCTTTACTCATTTGAAATCTGGGGGTTTTCTATTAACAGGTGTTGGGCAAACCTTAATTGTCCTATTTGCTCTCATTAGTGCTAAATTTCATCATGATGTATCTATTCAAACATTAGCAGCATTGCTTTTTCAGGATCTTGATTTGGAGGCTCATTATAGAGACAAGGCCAACAGGATTCGAACCTGTTCATCTAAACATCGTTCTACTAATAGATGACCCAGTGGAGTTAAGATTAGAGAAGGCAGTGAGCATTGGAATATCCAGAGAGGAATTTTTATGTTTTGTCTTCTGCTGTTTTTTCAGTTCCTTAAAAAAGACTGGGTGCACAATAGCATTTAATATTTGTTGAATGACCATTAGATCCAAAGAGGAAATCTAGTTTGACTCCCAGCTTCATTTCTTGTGTGAAATTTAGTTTCCCTCCTGTCCTTAATATTTTCATCTGCAAAAGTAGAGTTAATAACCTGTGCCTTTCAGCGTTATTGAGAGGGTTAAAGGAATTTGTATGAGTGCTTAGCAGTTTCTGATGCATAATAGGCAGTTAGTAAATGTTATTTCTACCTGATTTTGACTCATTTTAGTCTTGTCTTTGCTGTTAGATGTGCAGCAGCTTTAGTGCAAGGGGTTTTGATTTGTTTATGGTTCATTAAAGTGAATTCTTTTCTAATAGCTGTTCTGTTTGATTCCAGATTTCTGAAGCTAAGAGACAAATGTAGTTAGTCTACCTGAGTGATATTCATGGGGAATCTGCTGATGCTTCATGCTATTTTCATTTTTCTGGTAATACCTCTCTTGAGAGCATGTCTGACTTGGTTCTTTCTTGCCTGTAATTCTCTTAGAAATAAATCAGTGAGTGATTTTAATATAGGCTCCTGGAAGGGGGATCTTAAGCAGTTTCTGATACTTCTTGTAATATTAGACAGTACTAAGAATTGCTCTCTGAGTTCCCACCTTGATGAGTGTGCTCCCTAGGGTTCACTGTGGGGTTCTGGGATGTACAAGAGCCTTGCCAATTAGCTTGTTTCCGGTAGAGCTTGGTATAGGATCTCATGCATTCAGTCAGTAGATGTCCTTATGTGCCTTCCGTACCAGGCACTGTGCTAGACCTTGAGGAGCTGTGGGTTCTACTGTATACTTAAGCAGTATATAGTTATATGTATACAGAATGTATGTTTATTATTCAATAAGGTTTATTGAATAATAAACATATATTGGGTATCTGCTGATGATTAGCCCTGTTCAAGCTACTAACTGTTGCTCACAGAATTAGTGACTGAGAGCTCTGGTTGTGACTTGACATTTCAGCTGACCTCCAGGACAGTACAATCCTAACAGGCCTTCCACATGACTTTATCGGCACCTTATTCTTTGTTTAGTGACAGTTATGAGGCCCATCTGCTAGACAGCTAACTTTTGAGGTTGAGGCTGGTTCTGTAGGCCCTTGATCGCCAGCCCAGCGTTCCTGCTAGTGTACCGTGCTGTCTTTTCCCTGTAGGATTTACTGCATCCCTAACCGAGTTGCGAAGTCACTTGTTTCCTCACATGTAAATACAGGAATCACCTGTTTTATTGCAGGAAGCACAATCTCATTCCCCCTTTTTTTTTTTTTTTTTTTTTTAAATTTCTACTAACTCAAAATACTAGTAGCAGCTTTCAAAAAATACTGACAGTTTACTGATTCACCAGCTTGGTTCCTGCTGGGGAGAAGACTGACATAAGAAGTGCTGTTTGACATCAGCATACGTGGAAAAGGCAAGGGCACAGATGTTCCAAGTTGTTAAATTCTGGTCTTTCAAAGGAAAAAAACAAGTCCCCCTATAATAATTTTGACACACTGCTATTTCCCTCCTGTTTTCTGAGAGCTAGCCTCTTTCTCCCTCTGCTGTGCCAACCTCACCCGGTTGCCCTAATGACATTTCTTAAAATCTGATTTTTTAATTATGCCCTCCATCAGATTGCAAGTGCATTTGAATTTTTTTTAATTACTTAATTTTAATTAGAGGCAGCAATTAGGGTAAATGTCATCCTTTTTCAGAGTACAGTTTTTCTTGAAAGTGGTTCCGGGAAAGGGTAGGCCCTCTTGACTTGCATCTAACATGTCCTCTGTCGGCGGGAGCGTTGATCACTCAGCAGCATCACACACTGCTTTTCGTCTTATCTGTGATCTATAATGGTAATTTTTCTTCAGGAAACGGTTGTTAACAGTTTACTGTTGTACAGCTGTAACTGCCCGAAACACCCTACCACGAATAAACAATTTCATGGCAGTCATGACTTACATTTTTAATCATTTTTAACTCTTCATTTATCAGCCAAGACCATACATGGCCGGTTATGTTCCCAGCAAGCAGAGGTCATTTTTGCTTTGTCCTTTTCTGAGAAAAACATAAACTATGGGGATTTTAATTGGATCAGAATCTGGTTTGTTGTGACCTTAAGAGGCAGAGGATGTGAGAAAACAGCTTGTGCCTCATCCTTTCAACCGTGAGCAGCAGCTTCGGAGTTTATTCTGGCGCTCTGCATCACTGCTGCTGGTGAGGGCTTGTCAGCGCTTCTGTGCCGCCTTTGCCCTGTGCAGGACTGGAGCCCAGCCAGTGCTGGGCTGCAGGGTGCAACTCTGGGCTGGGAAGAGCACCTCTGGGGGTGAGGGTTGAAGAGGGGGGCCACATCCCTCTCACAGTAGGAAGAATCACTGAACGCAATAGGAGCAAACAAACTGCTGCCTTTTAGAAATACTGCTTTTTAAAACAAAATTTCCTTTCTGATAAATCATTGAAAAATATTTAACAAGTTCTTTCTTTTTGAAAAATGCAAACCCTTTGGAGGAGTGTTTCTACAGAAAAACAAACTAAAGATACATTTTAGGATACTTTCTTAAGGTATTGCTAAACAAACAGTTTTCGTGACCTGGTTTAAGCAAAATTTAACTCATTTTGTCTAAAGGAAGAAGAAAGAGCAAGTGGAAGGTAAAACCATGCATTATGACTGATCACCCCTTCTGGAAAAAAAATCAAATTATCACAGCACTGAACCCATAAATATCCTGTTTTTGAATGTCATTTACTATTAATTTGAGTGACAAGTCAAAGAATCCTTTCCTTTCTCTGGTGCTGATGGAATGATCACAAACACTGGATTCTCCTCACCTGTTCGGGTGATAGTAGGAACATAAGAAATAATTCTGGTTGATGGCAGAACCACTCAGATTACTGTGTTACATCTAGGAAACGCCACTGGTGTCTGAGAAGTTGTGGGTCACCTCTGGGTTGGGGACGATTAAGGAACTGGACCTTGGAAATGGTAAGCTTTGAGAAATGTGAAGATTAGCGTGCGTTTCAGATTTATTCTCATCGTCTCTGTCTTGGTGATGGAAATTGTTGTTCCTCACATACTGGAAGCTGACATGCTCTTTCTGGCTGCTCATGTAGTCACTACAAATTTATCCAAATATCAGGTCCCTGACTTTATTACTTAAAAAAAAATCAGGACTACTGCTTCTCAGTTAAGTACCCTATTCTTTAATGAAATATATCGAGTAATCTAGACCCAATTTATTTAAAGTCTACTTTCTCTCTATCCATTTGTCATTCAGAAAAATGAAGTCTCATTGTAGTGTTAACTTAAGGTGTCAGTACAGAGGGTTGCATAGGAATATGCAGGAAGGGAGAAATTTGTCTTGTTAGTTACAGAGCACATTATTGGTGCTGATGGGACAATGTTTTCTTGTCTGGAGTATTTAGGGAGTGGTCATTAGCACTATTCTAAATTACTGCTTCGCTTTCTCAGACTCTAGAAAGCCACCAGGACTTGCAAAGTTGTCCTGTTGGATTTTGTGAAGAATGACTGTGGGCATAAGAAAATGAGGAGCAGACAGAGCTGTTTTTTTTTTGTGTTTTTTTTTTAAGACCAGCAGGGATCAATTGAACTTGAGCAGTTTGGGTCTGAGAATGCTAAAGTGGAACAAACTGACTGCGACAGCATATTGTCCCAGAGGGTGTTTACAGTAGTCAGGATGCCTTGTGTCAGAGCCCCAGTGTTAATGAGCAAGAGTCGCCTGGGAAGGGTTTGGGCCTCTTAAAGGCTTTGTTCTAATTGGGCTGGGAGACAGTTGGCTACTGCTCCAGTGCTTTCCTACAAACACTGTCTAACAAGACTTGTGGATTTGAGCTATTGTTTTTTAGTGCTATTCTCATTTTCATATTTCAGAGTCAAAATTACATTGAAAAGGACTTCTTTTTCTTGTTAGTATCTTAACTTCCCTAATCATCTGTACTGATAAGCCACCCATTTTTTGATCTATTTAAACATGATTTAAAAGAAAGGCAGATTAGGTAAAAAGTACCGAAATGGCACTCTAGGAAAAGCCCTCTCGATGTAACTTTTGATCTTATTTATGAGTTTTAGGTGAATTCCGTGCCTCTGGAAGATAAGGGTGATTGTAGCCAGATCTTTCCCCTGTGTCATAACAATGCCCACTAACATTAGTAGGTATTTAATAAATGTTGAATGAGTGCATTTTCTCCTCATATTAGTTTGCTCTAGGATTAGAATAAAATTAAGAGTCCAGGTTCATTCTAGGTGACTGCCAAATTATAAAAGGAGAAAAAGGCCATTTTGTCCATGTTTTGAAATTTATCTGCGTTATGAATTATATCTAATCATTATCCCAGTCTAGAATTGAAAGAAAAAGTATATTTTTTTAAATCTCACATTTGTTCCATTAAATCATTTGATTCTATACTTGTTTATTTTTCTAAAGGAAGCCTTTTTGAAATGACTTTTTAAAAGTCATCTGCTTAATACATCCTGTTCGATGTAATTTTTTTTAAAAATAATTTTATTCCTTATGGGAACATCTCACTGGAGATTACTATGATTAATGCTCAGTTTCTGTACCAAGATTCTACTTGGGATAAGGCCAGAAACCAGTATCTAGGGCCAAGAAATTTAAGTAAACATCCCTCTTTCCAAGAGCATTGTGTTATGGGACATTGTGGTCCCAGACGTTCTTCTCTACTTCACCTCTTATTATAGTTGCTTATTGTCCCAGTAGTGGACAGGTACAGAGAGCGAGTAGGGTGGCCTTTCTACTCAACATGACAAAATAGGCTATCAAAAACTGTGTTTTAGTAATTCTCAGAGAGACAGCCTCTCTGTTTTCCTATTATACTTGGACGAGAGAGCCTTTTACCTTGTGAAATGAAATTGTAACTACAGTGGAAAAACCTATCACCCATGCCCAGAGTCTGCTTGTAAAGAAATGCTGGCTGGGTGGCAGACCATGCTGAATTTTCTCATCAAGATTGAGAGTTTGTCTCTGTTTAGTTTCAGTTCTCATTCTTCTTTCTGGTCTTCAAATGACCTCTGTCTCCTAGGTCATGTATATTTCTCAGGAATTGATGATTATAATTATGGAGTCATTGCTGCTTTGCTGAAATGGTATTTGGTGAAAGTTGAGAGTTTACGTAAGATCAGTTAGTGATAGGATTGATGAGATGTTTACCAGACCTGGTAGCTGGTAATTTATTTCTTGTTTGACTTTTCAACTGAGGCAGCATATTAGGCAAGGAGATAACCAATGGAACATAATAAGAAATGACTTTTCTTGGCAAAAGTTAGGCATTTGTCCTGTTTCTATATGAAACCACCGTCATTGTCAATTCCACCCCCCTCCTTTTTTTTTTAAAAGTTCCTAGGTTTAGTATGACACTGTTGTGAACAGGTATAAGGCTAGTCAAAGAAACATAAGACACCTGGTCCATAAGACCTTAGAGGCTGAAAACAGGACTTGACCCATCTGAATGTCTGTCACATAGCTGCAATATAAAATTAGATCTTCCAACCCATTGTGACCCAGAAAGGGAGGCCTATACTGTTTTTAACTTAAATTTTAGATTTTAGAGGCTTTAGGAAAAATGAAGGCATCAGCGAGGGCTTTGGCCATTCTGTGGGAGGACTTGACCATCTGTTTATAGTTCTTCCCATATTTCTCAGTTACTTACATGACCTTTGACATACATGATCTCATTTATTATAGCTACTCATTGCGACAGGCTGTTGCAGAGACCATTACTGCTCTTTATAGATGAGGAAACTAAGCTGTAAGGAAATAAAGGGACTGGAGCAAGATCACATGGTGTTATGTTTTGGGATAGTTCAGTTCACTGAAGATATGAAACAGATGCGCTCAAGTTTGCTCTGACTCCACCTATTGTTCTTTCATATATACTGTACTTGCCTCTTAAGGCTTTTGTTTAATTAATAATAATCACATACTACTTACTAGGTACTTAAGGGATGTAATGTTATATATATTGCATACCTGAGTCATATCCTTGTTTTATAGACATCTGACTGCAGATGATGGATGGGTAGATGGAATGTTGTGCATATTAAAGAAACATGTGAATAGTAATAAGATTTTTATGTCATATAAGAACCTTTCAGGAGAATATGGGTGTTTCTTAGATGAGGAGAAAGAGGGGCATAGTCAGCATTTTGCTTTTTTTCCTGGAATTTTTCATAACTAATGGTGGAAATAAATGACTTGTGTAATGTGATTACAGTAGAATCAATAGTTAGAATTTACCTGATACTAAGCTTATTTAATCTTAATATAAATCTCATTGTACATTAATATATGTCAAAACTATTACTTTTGCAATCAGATAAACCTAACATTCTCCCTTACTGTAGCTATGACCTTTGGGTCGGTTCCTTCACCACTCTAAGCTGAACTTTCTTACCTATAAAGTGGGATCACGCTTATCTTACAGCGCTGTTGTGGGAATTCAGTAGCATAGCACTTGGCGAAAATGATGACTTTTAAAAAAGATAAGTTATTATGATGGTGTCCACTGCAGTCTGGAGAGAGGGAAAACGACTGTTTCCTGTTAGGGTTGCTCTAGGGCTTTTAGGGGTTGGTTTGGTAGGCTGTGTTTTGTTTATTTAATTCAGACACCTTATGTAGCTTGGTTTACTGTATGTCAAATATGATCCATGGTCTTTGTGTCATAGTTATCTGGTTAATAAAGACTATAAGCATGAAAGTTCTGTCCAAAGACTTTTAAGCTCTTTATACACATTGAGTTTAATAGCGTTCCCACGTTTTGCGTAACTATTACTTTAAAGACTAAAGGGATAAGACACGGAAAGCCTCATTACTTATTCATTATGGTCAACTGGTCAGTTGTGGATGAATAAAGCAAGCCTTCAAGTGATTTTTCTTTCAGCAAAAGGTGTTCATAAAATGCCTGGAGCATTAGTTGGCAGTTACCAAACTTCCTCATTCTTGTTATTATGTTCTCTATCTTTCCTTTTATTTTTCCTTTCCAGTTCTAATGAAAATGCCCAGACGCTAACTTTGGTGTCTCACTCTGGACTCTCTTGTGTATGGTAGGTCTTCCTTCAGGCCTGGTTTTTCCTTCCAACCCCCAGCTACCCAGTCATTCCCCGTCCCGTCTGCCCATCCACACGCCCACTGCTGACACCACTTTTTGTGTTCTTCACACAGCTTCTGTTATTCCTTCAAAATGTTCCAGGTGTCTGGTTTCCCTCTCTTCCCCTCTTCTCTCCTTCCTTTCCTTCCTTCAATCTCTTTCCTCTCCTTTTCACCTGACTTTGTACATTCCAAGTCTCTCTGCCTTTACTCCTGTGGCTTTGCTGTCTGTCCTACTTTCTGCTCTCATCTCTAGATGGCTGTTCTCTGAGCAGTCTTCTAGCAAATCATTCCTGTTTCCCAGTTCAGTTTGCTTGCTCCTTTTTCAGAACATCTGCAGTTCATATTGTCTTTATCCCTCATTTGTCAGTGCTGGTTAGTGACTTTAGTGTGTGTGTGTGTATTTAATCTCCTCATTTTGTAGACAAGGAAACTGAGACCCAGAAAGAAGAATGGCTTTGTCTTTGTCAGCGTCACCACACTTTGCTCACTAAAGGCACTTGATGATAAGTTGTTGATGGAACAAGGGGTGTGTGTATGTGTTTTCCAAGTATGGAAAGGGAACTTAGTTTGGTCTTGCCTTCCATTTTCCAAATAAACTCCTTTTTTAAAAATTCCTTTCTGTTTTTCTTTCTCTTGTGTTTCCATCTTTCTGTATTTTTGCCAAGTGTTTAATTCTCATTGTTTGTCTTTTATGTCCGAAGCAGTTTGACATTTGAGGGGGAAGGGTGGTGGGGCCTCTTGCAGTCCGGAATAAACTCTTCCCTCTACGTTTTAAACAGATTAGTTTTGCCCCAGATTCTGAAATCTCCTTGGTGAGTACTTGCCGTCTCATCTCAGAAACCATTGCTGCCTGCGAAGGAGAGCTGTGTAAGGTAGGAAAGCTTGTACTGAATTTCAAGAATTTACATTGTGAGATGAGGTTAAGGTTGCTGGCTTATTTCTCACTGGAAAAGTTATCTCCTCATTGAAATTTTGAAATTTATGAAAATGCGGTGAACCGGTGGAATAAGTTGCATACGGAAAGAGATTGAATCAGTTAACATTTATTGAACACCTACTGTGAGCAGGATTGTGAAGAGGCTTAATAAAACCAGAGTATGCAGAAGGTAAATGCTGAAACTTTTGATGAAGAAGTAGAAGAGAAAGATTTCAATAAATTGCTGGTGGGGTTTGAAGATGGACGTCATAGCCTTAACATTTTCCACATGTGTCCATAGCTGTGGTTGATTTGCTTCAGGAATTAACAGATATAGACACCCTCCACGAGAGTGAAGAGGGAGCAGAAGTACTCATCGATGCTCTGGTAAGTTGCACGTCCTTCTGGGAATTTGCAGGTTTCTGTAAGGTGTCGGCAATGAGCTGTTGCTGCTGTGAGTGGCACTGGGTGGGTTTCAGGTGGATTTCTGCGACAAGGCTGTACTGAATGAGGACAGGGAGAAAGTAGCAGCGCAACTTGTGGGGTCATAGCAGCCTCACATTTATTAAATACAGTTGCCCACCCTTCCCCCGGCCACAGCAGTCAAAAATGCCCATAAAATTTATAGTCGATCCTCTTTATCTGTGGATTCTGCATCCATGAATTCAGCAGCTGGGTGAATCTGCAGATGTAGGATTCGTGGATAGAAAAAGTATCCCCATGTAAGAGGACCTGGGCAGTTCAACCCGTGTTGTTCAAGGGTCAACTGTATCCACGGTAGGCAAGTCCTTCCTTTTCACTTATGCAGCCTTGCCCTATCCTCGCAGAGGGACACTCGCTACTATTCCCATTTACAGCTATGAAGCTGAGACCTAAGAGGAAAAACAGTTGCCCGTGGTCACACAACTGGGACGCGTGAACCCGTGTTCTCTTGGACTCCATTTTTCAGTTCCCGGCCCCAGCTCTGTTGCTACTGACTGTTTTACAAACAGTTTTCACAAGTGATTCTTTTCTCCTCTGGGCTTTATAATCCCAGGCCCTAGTGAGAACACATCATTACTTACTTTACAGATAGGGAACTAGAATGTTAGAAACAGACAAACCTTTATAGCTCACGCAGCCAGTGTTGCAGCCCCTACCTGCGGAAGACAGGCGATTGATTTCCGCAGGCCTCCCAACCTTCCTCAGCTGTTGTGTCAGGCAGCAGCCAATCAGAGGAGTGGGTATGTGCACTGATGCCCAGAGGAGAAAAGAAACATCTGTGAAAACCCTGCGTCTGGATTTCCTCATGTGAAGTGAGGCGATGAGATTAGAGGAGGCCGAGCAGACCGGCTTCACCTCATGCATAAACTCCTTTGATTGGCTGAGCTCTGGAACTGGCCGAAGTGAAGCCTTCCTCTGGGTCACTCAGCCAGTTCCTGGAGCAGCTGAAATTCGAGCCTTGTATTTTGTCATCCTGCTTCACCTGGTTTCCCCATTTTTTGGTGATCAGAGAGGACTGGCTCCAAGATGGAAAAGGCACCACAGCTGGCCAGTGGCAGAAGTGAGTGTAGGCCAGCCTTCCACCCGGATAGCTCCTGTGGAGCTGTCTGCCCAGTGAACTGTCTCCCTCGGGGCTTTCATGATGTTCCTTCTTTCTGTTGTCTTTTCTCTCTAGCAAGAGTGTTAGAAGTCCTGGTTTTGATGCGGTCTGCAGAGTTTATCAAGATTGCGTCAGCTGCTGTGTTAGAAACACCTGGGTGCACATCGGTCTGCTTTTACACCTAAGACGTTGAATCAGAATGGTCGGGACTAGGGCCTCCAGTGATTCTGGGACTTCGTGTCCGTTGCCCACCCCTCCTCACCCTTACCTCGCTCCGGTTCTTAGCGCTAGAAGCGACCATGTGCTCGCTGCTGGCATTTGGTGTGAATGAAGGGGCTGTGAACCCGCGGATCTGAAGGACCGCCTTACAGAGCGCGAGGCTGGAGTCCACCAGGGCTGTTTGTGACTGAGCATGATGGGGATTTCTATTACCATTTTCCTTGAAGGCTGCTTCCGACAGTGACTGCTCCTTTTGTGGAATTCGGGGCCTTTCTTCTTCCTGTGGATCACTGTGCAGAAAGAAAAGGGTGTTGTTGGGGTGCCCTTTTATTTTGAGGGGCATCTGAAGGAAGCTAGGGCGCTTGCTCCTTCACTGTCCCCGTAGTGTCATTTGTACAGTCTTACCTTCCGGGGGTTAATTACAGTGGCCTCGAGTGAGTCTGCCTGCCTGGTCCCTGGGCTGATTTTAATTACCATCCTTTGCTTGTGTGAATAGAGGAAAGGAGAGAAAACAGCCAGCCTGGCTGCTGCCTATAAAATGTACCAGAAACAGCAATTCACACAAAAGCCCCCTTTGTGTTTTCTGTGTCGCCAAGCCCACCAGCAAAAGCTGGATCCTGCACATTTTATTGTTCGTTGGGAAAGAAAGAGTTCATCCTCAGCCTGGGGAGACATTAGGTAGCTCCAGACAGGGCTTTCTGTTTGTTTTGTTCAGGTTTAAAAAATTTTTTTTTCAAGATTTTGACTCTTACAGCTTTATACTGGTGGGGCTGGAATGAATCACAAACAATCGCACATTCCTGGACTCCCATCTATTATTTACTCATGCGCAGCCCGTCAGAAGCCATCAGTAAATATCAGAGAGCAGAGCTGGTGGTGGGCTTCTCTTTATTGTTTTCTCCCTTGTGCTGCATTTAGGAGGAAGTTTGATAAGTATTCTCATATTACAAGGGTTCAGTTGTCGTCATCTTTTTAATTTGGGGCCAGTATCAGCAGCCTGAAATTGCATGAGCAGAGGCTAGAGGGCATGTAGCAAAATTTATTGTGGTGTGCAGTTTGCAGTTATTGCCTTGGTCTTTTTCCCAGTTGGAAGTCCTAAGCAATAGCACATTTGTGGGGAAAGACTGCTGTCCTGTCATTCTCAGGGGTCTTTGGGGTTTAATGTTTGATTCATAACAGCTGTATTCCTTGTGGAAAAGGTGAACACTTGTGCTTTGATGTAAGTTGCTTGGGTAGCCTGGAAAATAGATTATTTTTTGAAGAGAAGTAAATACAAGGACAGATTGCCTTGATGACAATTGTCTGGCAAAAGTCTTCTCTAAAGACAACTTTGGACTCCTTGAGAGCTGTAATTAGATGGTGGTTATTTTTCTACTTGTCCCCAAACTGGCCACGTGCCTGGCAGTGGCATGTCTTAGTCCACTGTGCCTTCAGCTTGGCAAGTCTTGCTTCTCTTACGCTACCTGGAATACTCCTACTCATCCTTTAAAGCCTGATTTAAACCTTGTCTCATCTACTTATGAGTTATTTTCAGGCTCATCGCCTCAGCAACACTCAAGTTCCCTAGCGCTCGGTACGCGCTGGCACTTGTTCTGTTGGCTTCTGGACGTGTTTGCAAGTTTGTGCTTCCTGCGGCATGATCCCCATCAGGGAGGCAGCCAGAGTGGTGCTTCTAGCCTTTATAGCTGTGTGTTTCTGGAGGGGCAACCTAGCCTCTCTGTTCTTAGTCGTGTTTCTTCCATAAAATGGGGAGAGCAGTCGTTCTGGTGTGCAAGACAGAAGTGAAGCGTGTCCTGGTGGCTTAGCGGTTAAGTCCACTGATGTAGTCCACATACATCCCTCGGACCTGGATTCGAGACAGGGTTGGAGGCGTGAAGAAATGAAATGCTGCTGCTTCCTCTTCTCCCTGCCTGCCTCTGCTTGCCTTCATTCCTGCCTGCACCTTTCCTTTTATATATATAAAAAAAGACTGACATGAGGAAGAAAGGAGATATTTATTAAGTTTTTAAACAGTGACTGGCACAGATTGAACACAAAGTAAATGTTGGTCATTTTCTTCGTAACGGTACGGTGCCTGACACACACATGAAGTACTTAGTAAATGTCAGGTTAAAATGATATGCACTGGCACACTGGTGGAGTAGCAGTTGGGTGCAGGCCACACACATCCCAAGGTCCCAGGTTTGATTCCTGAGGCTAGTGGGGAACAACCAAGATGAACAACTAAATACAGTAAAGTGTTCCTTCCTCTTTCCTCCTGCCTGTCTCTTTCCACCTTCATTCCTGCCTGTACTTTACCTTAAAAAAGAAAAATCCAGAACTCCTAGTAGGTATAAATATTCCGTTGGAGCTCTTGAGAAAGCTCCTTGGCAGATGATGTAATATAGAAAAGGAATCCTTCAGACCCCCTCATTTATTTCTTTTTCATTTCTTTCTCTTGTATCCGTCTCTGGTCTAGTAAAAAAGGGTGTCTGTGCCTTTGAGCTTTGTCTGAGAGGGTCTGCTGGAACATTGTTTGGGAGACCTGCGGACAGTCAGAAATAACCAGTGACTTATCAGAAAACTTCAGGTGTGAGGCAGTCATGATTTCCAAGGCCAGGCTTGCTCTGGTTCATGCTTTAACCCCTAACCAGGATTTGTTTTCAGTTTCAGACTTAGTCAGAGGTCAGAAAAGTAGGCATGAAGGTGGTAAACCAAGGACTTAGAAGGGAGTAAGCCAGAATGCTAATTTGCGTTTCTTACTAGGGAACGTCCAGAGCTGTGCATAATATGAGTATTTTTCCAAGGATTTTCTGAGCTGAGTGTATTTTGACTACTTGACCCTCCTGCACTCAGATAAAATTGAATTTAACCCTGCTAAACATAGTTTCACACTTTGCAAGCTTAAAAAGGCTTTAAAAGTTAGGTTTCCATAGAAGGAAAAAGATTTTCCTTCAACCAGACACCCATTCTCCATAAGCTTTGAGTTCTGGGATTTGAATGTATTGCTTACTACCACTGTTTACCACTTCTCAGATGGCAGAGATGGGAAACCTAACTAAGGATCAAGGAAAGGGAGAAAACGATGCTGATAGAGCAGCAGTAGGGAGTTGGAACTGCTGCAGCAGCTTGCAGAACTGACGAGCAGCATGATACCCGGTGGAGTTGCAGTGTCTGTTGCTTTAGGATTCAGGGAGATAAGTCAATCAGGGTGATTTAGGGGAAAACAAACTATGACATGGTTCATATTTTTCTCCCAGATGTTTTTCTGTTTTTTTCTCACATACCCAAATTGTCCAATTAATTAAGGAAAACATTGCAGTGGATTTCTTTGGTAAAGCTTTTGCTGGCTGTGAGATTTGAGAGCAAGATTGTTTATCTCCTTAGTGTAAAAGGGATGAACAACTCCTCTTGTATTTACCAGTATTCTCAGTTCTGTCATCAGTATCCCCTCAAATCTGTAGCTAGTGTTTTTCATTGTCCCTCACACCAGGGCACTAAAAGCCTAGAAAAATCCTCTTCATTTGTGATTCAGGTATTGCACATTAGTCAATAATTCCAGCCATTCCTCCATTCAGATGCTTCCCTCAGTCTCACCCAGAAAGAATAAAGAGCCTTGTTTTAGGGCCGTCCCTCTCGCCGTTGTTCCATCCTCAGGCTCAGTTTGAATTATATCTAAAGCGCCTTAATACATAAGTGCTTAGGATCACTTCCTTCTCTCTCCTTTCTTTGTCCATTTCTAAAGTGACAGAAGCGTAGAAGAGTGTTGGTTGCTTACCTCCATAACTGGGTGACTGACTAGAAGTGTGACTCACTGCTGCTGCCCGGCACCATGAGAGAGGATTGTGCCAAGTATCAGTAGCCTGGGAAAGGGTTGAAAATCAAAATTCAAAGTATGATTTATACTGAATACATATCACTTTTACACTATTATAAAGTCAAAAAATCTGCTAAGTCTATAACCACCTAAGTTGTGAGCCATCTGTAGTTTTGTAAAAGTTTAGCATGGAAAGTTAGGAATGTTCTGAGTTTAACCCTAAATTTTGAAGTCAGTGTAAAATACGGCAAGTAAAGTTCCTAACTAAACATCTCTTGGTGCGGTGATCTACTATGTGCTTTTGAATTAAGTGTTGGCCTGACTTCAGATGGCATTTTTGCAAGGTGTTGAAATATTTCAGAGACGTAGAAAGAGCACTGGGCTTGGTTTCAGAAGACCTAAGTTCAAATGCTAACATTGTAACATGGAATTTCACTTTGTCTCCTTGTGCTACAGTTTACTTAATTTAAGGATAATGATGTCTGTCCTTTCCTGGTTTGGGGGTCACTGAAAGTCTCAAAAAAGATGATGGAATGGGAGGGAACTTTGTGAGCAATAGGTGACTGATTATTTATCTTGTTCATCCAGTAGAGAAGTGAGTATGGGAAGGGAACATGTTGGGGATGGTTTGTGACATATGTCCCTCCTCTTTTGCTTCCCTGTTGCTGAAGGTGGACGGACAGGTGGTGGCTTTGCTTGTGCAGAACCTGGAGCGCCTGGATGAGTCTGTGAAGGAGGAGGCTGATGGCGTCCACAACACTCTGGGTGAGGGCAGGGGGCGCCAGCATTCTCTGAATGCCTCTGTGTGTATGTTTGGGGCATGAGTTCATTTCTCTTCCTCCATAATAGAGTCAACAGCAGGAATGTTTTCTTTCCTTTTTCCCCCAAGCCACCTTTTCTGAAATGAAGACCCTTGTGTAAATTTTATATAACTGCAGCTTTGGTTTGACTTGCTGGTAATGAAAGCAGACATCCTCTAAGTAGGGAACCTTTCTGGACAAAACCAGTGGTTCCTTTTAGCAAACCTCTGTCTCTAAAAGTTAGGATCAAGTCTAAGCCAGGTGAAGTGGGAGGGGGCCGCAGAAGGAAGGATGAAGGGAAGTCTTTGCTTTGGAAAGTGTATGCTTTATAATTTTTAATTCCCTTATATTGGTTTTTCTTTCCACGTCTCTTCAGTGGAACTACAAACTTTTGAACCACTGTGTCCTTTCATAGGACATTTTATTTGAGAAAGTTAGTGTTTCTTATGTGTGCTTTGCCATGTGAACTGTGAGCTGAAATACTGCTATTAACTTGGCTGTCCTTTCATCATAGGTTTATTTAAGTGAATTCTTTTGCGGTATTTCCCCTCCTCCTCATCCTCAGATCTCCCAGTCTTTCCTTCTGCAAAGCTGCCAAACCAGTAGCCTGTATAAAATAGTGCTTTGGGGTAGCTCTCTTTATCACCAGTTTCTGTCTTCTGAAACCAAAGGTGACGTATCTGTAAGCAGAGCTCGAGAAATGAACAAGGCCCAGCAGAAGGAGAAATTTTGATGAGATTAGGTTTTCTCTCAGCGACTTTGTGTCTACCACAGATTTCTCTTGTAGTTTTATATTCTCTTCCTTGAGGAGTATTACAAAGAAAGGAGAAGATAGCACCTAGAGAGCAAGAGGAGAAAGAACACAGCAGTCTGTAATTTGGGGGTTGTCTGTAGTCTACAGCCAGAATTTTGCATTGCCAAGGATGAAGTTTGCTGAATAGAAAGTTTGTCAAAACTCTTAACTGACTATAAAGGGCCCGGTGTCATGGAAGAAACATCAGCCTGTCAGTCTATAGATGCCTGTCTAGTTTCCACCTGATCACCCACCAAGAACTCAGGAAATTCATCTCTTCCCCTAGTAAGTGCCTGATGTTTGCAGTTACTCTGTTAGGCACTGGGGTAGATTAAGGGTTAATTAGGCATAGTTATCAGAGGTAGACTGTCAGGGAAGTCTGAACAGAAAGGGAAGGTAACCCAGGTGATAACTGGTGTAGTAGGTTTCAGTGGAGAGTACCATGGAAGTAAAGAGGAAGATCTACAAATTGATGGATGGGAGCAGGGAGCAGGTTGGGGTTGAATGTGCAGACAGGTGCATTTTGACAGAAATGTAAGAAGGACCCTTGGGCAGGGAAGTAGGGGAGTATCATTTGCAAAGCCATGAATGTGCTCAGGCTTTGGGGGAAAAACAGAAATATACAGTGGCTCTGGGAGGTAGGTGTGGTGGCAGATGGGTTTGTCCAGGTGGCAGAAGACCTTGTAAACTATGGCAAGATGTTGGATTTTATTCGCGGGCTACAGGAAGCCATCTAGAGTGCAAGGGGGAGAAGAGTAAAATGATTGAGTTGAATTTCTTAGAAAATGTGAGAAAGTGATTTAGAATGTTAGAATGACCTTCACCCCCCACAGTGTTGCTCTTTTTCTCCCACGGCTCTGTACCCCACTCCCCAGGGGCTGCCTGGTCATTTATCTTGCGTCGGTGAGGCTGCCGTGGGCAAAGGATGAGGAATAAGCAGTGTGGGTTTCATCAGTCCTTTCTCCATCGGAACTCAGAGCCAGTGTGTTCCCGGCATTGTACTGAGAGGACACAGCACTCCTAGCTGCTCTGTGGTGGGAACATGTCCTGGGATGTGAGGTGGAAGGGGCAGTGAAGGAAAAGAGCATTGAATGTATTAGAATGGGACTATATGTGGTTTTTTTTTAATGTCCTCTTTTTTACTATCATAGTCATGCAATAACTTTTTTTGCCTTCTGATTTGTAATTTTTTTATTAAGCAGCAATATGACTGTTGCAGGCACGAGCAGGATGGTGCCCTCATCTAGCACGGCCTTCCCTGTCTGTGCATGTGGTTGTCTTCACTTGGGAAGTTCCTGCATGTTTCCCTGGCAATGTCCGGAGAAAGAGAACTGAAAATGTATGAATCAGGAAAGGAAGAGTCTCTGAATTCACCATCCCCTGACTTTTCGCTAAGGCTTCTGCTTAGTCCTGTCTCTTTAATCACAAGTCTCTAGGACTCCAGTATAGTGAAGATGAAGAAGGTGTTTTCAGGCTGATATCTACCCTTCTGTGTGTTCTGCTCTAGTGCTGTTTTCTGTTAGCACAGAAAATCTATCATTTCGTTTGTGAACGTCAAAATTTTTAGTTGCGTTTTATTTGTAATATAACTTGAAGGAAAAACAAATCCATAGCATCTCCCTGGTTAATCCAAAAGTGACAACACAGCATCTGGTTTTGAGAGATGCAGGGAATTGGGAAGAGGAATACTTGCCTGTCTTGGGACGCAAACTTGCCGATGAAGACAGAGTTGCCCTCGCAAATGATTGTGCCTGTCTCCCTTCAGCTATCGTGGAAAATATGGCTGAGTTCCGGCCAGAGATGTGTACGGAGGCTGCCCAGCAGGGTCTTCTGCAGTGGCTGTTAAAGAGGCTGAAGGTAAGTGTGTCTTTGCGGGACTGCCCCCCAGCTCCCTTTTTGCTCTGTGTGTGGCTGATACTGGGTCCTTGGCACAGATTGTGATTTGTGGGCTTTATCACCTAGTTTGGGAATGGTTGGGGTTTTTTTCAACGTTTTTTTAAATTGTAATTATTCTGCACATTAGAATAATTTTCTCTGTGTAGGTTCCCCATTCCTTAAATATATTTCAACACACCATGCCCTCGACCAAATCACCGAGTGTTCTTCCCCATTGTCCAGTGGGCTCCGCCACCATTTTCCCCCACTCATCCCATTCCCTTTTGGTAACCTTAGTTCTATTGCAGATATTCCGGGGTTGTTTTATTTCATCTGTTCCTTTGTTTTGTCTATTCATTTCACCTGTGAGTGAGGTCATCTGGTCTCATTTCTTTCTTCTTTTGACTTGTTTCACTTAGCATCATCCCCTCTAGTTCCATCCATGCTGATTCAAATGACAGGGCTTCTTCTCTTCTAAGGGCTGTGTAGTGTTCCGTTGTATATATGTACACATCTTTATCCGTTCATCTGATGCTGGGCACTTAGGTAGTTTCCAGTTCTTAGCTATTGTGAATAGGGCTGCAGTAAACATGGGGGCGCAGACATCTCTGTGGGTGGCGCTTTTGTATCTTTTCAGCAGATGCCCAGAAGTGGAATGATGGGATCATATAGGATTTCCATCTTCAGTTTCTTGAGGAATCTCCAAACTGTTTTCCATAGGGGTTGCACCAATATGCACTCCCACCAACAGTGCTTAAGTGTTCCCTTCTCTCCACATCCTCACCAGCATTTGTTGTTTCCAGACTTTTGGAGAATAGCCAGTCTTTCAGGTATAAGGTGATATCTCATTGTTTTAACTTGCATTTCTAGTTTGGGAATCTTTTAGTACCTCTTGCCTCTATTCTGCTTCTCCTCTTTTGTTTGTTTTTAAAAGAGGCTTTTAAAATAGCCTTTAATATTTCTGAAAGTAATATAAACTTGTAAATACAAATTCATGTGCCACAGAGGTATCAAACAAAAATCCTCAAAAAAAACCTTTCTTCTCTGCTGATTCCTTTGAGTTCCTTTCTCAGAGGAAGTTAGCAATATTTTATCAATTATTTCAGAACTTTTCTGTGATATATAGGAGTATGTGTGTTTCATAAATAGAATCGTACGATATTTTTTGCAAGTTGGTATTATATTGAACTAAATACTGTCACATATTCCATTTTGCAGATGAACCCAAATTGATTTAACCATTCCTTTATGACAGGTTTTCATTGTTAAACCAGTGCTGCATTGAATATCCTCACAAACACATACCCTTTTTTTGTGCACTGTGCCATTTAACTGTATGTAAATTCCTCGAAGTAGAGTGTATAGGTCAAAGGGTATACACATAAACATTTTTGGTAGGCATTGCAGAATTGTCCTCCATAGAGTCTGCCTCACTGATTGGAGAGTCTGTTCTGCTAGCAACATTGGATATTACTAAAGTTAAAATTGTATTAATCTGTTAAGTGAAAACTGGTATTTTATTATTTTAAGTTGGATTTTAAAATTAGGGAAAACGTATTGACTTCCAGTTGTTTATTAGCTATTTGTATTCTTCTTTTAGCTTCCTATTTATATACTTTGTTCATATTTCTGTTGGAATAGTCATTCTCTTCCCTTTTTAGTGTAGTCCTTTCAACCATCTTTTTAACAGTTGAGAAGAGGGAGAGGCAAGAAGTTCATTGTACTTGTTCATAACTAGAGCGATTCTCTGAAGCAGGCAGCGCTTTCAGAGTGCTTAGAGCTGCGCTGTGCTTCTGTGTCACCCCGCCCTGGCAGACCCGAAGCGCATCAGGTCAGACTCATCCGCTGCTGTTTTGCCAGAGATTGTATGTGCCCTTGATTCCCTCCCTCTTTGGCAGTTTAGGTCTTCCCCAGTCCTACTTATTTAATCATTTGTTCCCATTAAATCTCTAAAAGTCTTTTTTTTTTTAAAGGAAAGCTGCAGGCAGGAAGAGAGAGGAAGAAGCTTTATTTATCTTACTTAGTTGTTCACCCTTGGCCCCAGGTCTTGAACCTGGGGTGCTTGGGATGTATGTAGACTATGTCCGTTGGCCTTATCCAGTGTGCCACCAGGGTAGGCCGTATCTATAACAGTCTTATGTACTAAGACACAAGGCTATCACCATCAGTAGGTGTGGGCGCATTTGCCTGGAAGAGTATAAAATTAACGCACGGTTCAGTAGATTGCAGTTTCCTCCCTGCCATGTTTATATGTACATACACAAACATATACACACACTCACCTTCCCATTTAGGAAAAAAATCCATTGTGGTTTTTCATGAATTGTCATCTTTGCAGATTCCTTAGGGTTGCTCTCATGAGTCTTGTCCTTTGGTTTAAAAACTAAACATGTTTCCTCATGAAATTCCCTTTGCATCTCCCTCAGTCTCCTCTTTATTGAATATTCAACTCATTTTTATTCTTCAAAGCCTTGAGATATTTTGAGAGTGAGAAATAGAGAAAAGAAAATTAGAACACAGTGTTAAGGGGGTGGATAGATGACAGGGACCTGTGTTGTTGGTGAGGTGGCTACAGGGTGGGACTCCAACCTTTAAATATATGAAATAATCTAATCGCTTTTGTCTCTGGAAGTTAGGACTAAGTTTTCCCAGTTACTTGAGCGATTATATTAATTCAAGTTTCCTGCATTAAACCAGAATAGAAGATCTTCCTCTGCCTTTTGAATGGTGTTGAAACTTGGCAGAGTTCATTTTAAATCTGGTAACAAAAGAAGGGGAAACGAGCCTCTGGGTGCTTGACTTAGAGTCCATCGCCCTCTGAGAGTAAGAGAGACCTGTTAGATAGTTTAGCAAGCTGCTGACTCTTGCCTTTGAGACACAGCATTTGTGCAGTTCTCAGGGCATAAGTAGCCGTTTTGCTGTTTCTCAAACAGTTTTTCAAAGTTTGAGGGTATTTAAACATTAATATGCTATTTGGTTATTTTGCTAGTAAGCAAGCGCCTTTGGAAAAATCCTGTTTTACTCAGAACATTAATGACAGAAGGTCTTGCTTAAGGGTAAGGCCAGCAAGAAGGCACATCTTTAAAAACAGTGCCCGATTCTTATTTCTTACAATCTGGAAAAGTGTTTGTTATGCTCTCACCATCATGAATATCATAGTGAGTCAGAGTGAGCGCTGGACCCAAATCCTGACTTTCACCAGTGGAACTAATAATACAGATTCCCAGCCATACCGTCTCAGTCTTTGTCTTTGGTAAATTTTACAGATGTTCTACCTGTGATTCTGATGCACAGCCCTAAGCTCAGCTCAATCTACTGGTCTCTAGAGATATGAGTGTTTTTGTTACGTTTTTTTACTCTGAGTCGCTCCCAGAGTGATTTAAAACTCCATTCCCTATTCAAGAGCCTGTTTGCGCTTATACTAATACTCTACATCAGATCACATCTTCTCTGCCTGCTTTTAAAACCGTTTAACTTAGCCCTGTCTGACCCTTCTGTTTCTTAGTTTTGAACCATTGACCTTACTCCCTTTCAGACATCTCTTACCTGTATCTCTCCTCTGCTCTACAAAGGCCAACATTATTTTGTCCTATGTATCTCTCTTTGCTCTTACTCCTCCTTCCACCACTATTGACTTCTGGCTTCCTTATAATTTTATAAATTATACACAACCTTCATTAGCCAACTTAAATTCCTCCTTTTCCATGTAGTCACCATCACTTTCAGAACTGAAATTTTGTTTTGTTGCAGATAAAAAAATGTAAAAATAAATTAAAAAACAAGGCATTTAGAATTCTGTGTCTTGCTCAAATTCATAGTTAGAAATAGAGTTTGAATGAAAACCCAGGCCTCCATACTTTCTTCATGCACTCTTTCCATAGTACCATATTGCCCTTTTTATTTTCTGAATATCCACCACTTTGTTTTTTTTCCTAATGGTTTTCTTGTGGCAATTAGATCTGGTTCTAACAGACACTTGTAACTGTGACGCTTCCGCTCATGGAGCATTTGTCTTCATCACCAGGCAGACTTTCACATTATTTATGGGTGCTTACTGCCTTTCTTGGACAGTAAGGGGTTCCGAAACCCTTAAGAGCAAGGATTGGGTCTCCATTGCATTGCAACTCCTCCTAGTTGTTCTCAAGGTGTGGGTCCCTACCAGGAGCGTTGGAATTACCTGGCAGCTTGTTAGAAATGCAAATTCTTGAATCCACTCCAGATTCACTGAATCTACCTAGCTGGGATGGAGCCATCAATCTTTGTTTTAACAAACCTTCCAGGTGATTTTAATGCGTGGCAAAGTCTGAGATACGCAGTCTGAGACTAGTGATACTTACATTGCTTGATAAAACCTTGCTACTTAACTGATCATCCCATATTTATTCTGTCATCCTCGAGTAATTCTTAAGCGAGAGGCACATTGTGAGTTTCCTTTTTAATGGTAGCCTAGTAATATATAGAGATATTCATGGATCTTTTCATCCACTAAACGAAACCTTACTAATTTGTGCTAATGAGGATGAAACCCATTGCAGATGATTGCTTTCAATGAATTAACAGGTAAGCAGGTAACAGTAATGTGGGAGACGCTGGATCACAGTTCATTTTTTAATGACGGCTACAGACTTATTAGGATATTGTGTATTATTGAAAATAACCGCAAAACCGTTTTATATTTTCTAAAGAAACAAAATTAAGATTCCCTTTTGTTTCCCAGTTAAACCGATGCTTTAAAGTAGTGGCAACATTGAACACGTGGAAATTGGGAATTTGCTGTGAAATGCTACACGCACAACTGGTTGATGCTAAGTTCTTAGTCTCCTAGGACCAGGAGTTGCGATTTTGCAGGGCATAGTCTGCTTTGACCATTGTTCTGGGCTGTGTGTGCACTTGTCTCATGTGTTGCGGGGACCCGAGGTGAGCTGCAGAGATAACCTCAGTGTCCGGCTGTGGTAGGTAGCATAATTGTTTTGTGCTTTCCAAAAAAGCAGGAGCTCCCAAGAAGGTGAAGTTAATTTTATTCCAGGTTAGTACATGCTGAGCACAGACCTATGTCTGACTCTGGAATTACGCTGACAGTTGAGACTTAGAGTAGCCGGGCCCCTGTATAGAAGAGAGCCCCGCAAAGCTCCAGGTCCCACTAATTAACTTTGCAAAATCCATGAGACTCTACCTTCTAGGTGAATGCACTTTTCTCCTGATTTTGACTAAATGTCCTTGTAATTTGGCAGTTTGATTTTTGTAAACTTGGAGGCAAGTCATTCCTGACTAAGATTTAAACAGAAAGAAAACTTCCTTGGTGACTTGTTTTTGGCCAGTCATGAAAGATTAGTCCTTCCTTCCCACCTGACTCACAGTTTCCCATAGTTTCTTTTCCATTGGATTACAGTTTTGGTTGTCATTGTCATCACCACCGCCTCCGAGTTTTCCCCACCTTAGTGTCTGGGATTGACGGTGCACTCTGTGCAAAGTGTTCTTCTAGCTCCTTTACTTCCATTCTTTTTGATATTCACAAACAGTCCTTCAGATAGGCTGCTGCCCCAGTTTACAAATGAGGAAAGAATCCCAGAGAGGGAAATGCTTTGCCCAAACCCCATGGGAAGTACATGCTGGTGCGAGTTGGACCTCCCCTCTTGCCTGTTTCCACCTGTCTCCCCTTTCAGCCTCTGAAGCGTTGTCGGGCTCAGTGCAGGGAATTATGGAGTCTAGTAGTTGGCTTTCTAATTAGAGCTTCCGCCTTCATGCCACTTCTTCAAACAAAGGACCTGTCTGTATTTTAAGAAAAAATGTTTAAAAGAAATGATGGTTTTGATTTTTAAAAATTTAAGCAAATTGGAAACGCTTCAAGTGTCTTTAACAAAAACTGAGATTTCCTGGGGGAATCAGAAATTCTCATTGAGGGTAACTTACTACTGGATGTCTGTTACATGTATACTGGTTTCTTTAATTCAACTGCTTCTTAGTTGGATTTTATTTTTTATTATTTTTACTGAATTTAAGAGAATTCTGGTTAGAGAAGTAGAGTAATTTAGCCAAGAATCATATAGTTGCTAACCAGGAGAGCTGAAATTCTAACCTGGGTACTTCTGATTCTAGTAATCAGAAAAACTTGTAGAACTCATTACGTATTAGGTTGTTTGATATGATTTAGTTTTCATAGCTACTCTTCAAAGAGGTTGTTTTATACTTTCATTTTACAGATGAAAAAATTCAAGAACAAAAACTTATACATGGGTCATATGGGATCAGTCTCCATTCCTGGTGCCTTTAGTGTCTCAATACTTTTGTTTTCATAGCACCCCTATCCCAAAAAGGACCTAACATTCTCATTTATGAGAAGTAGTTGGGTCCAGCCAATATAACATATATTTTTGTCCTAACAATTTAGTAGCCATTTAAAATAGATACAGCATTTATTGCACATAAATAGGTATGCATTTAACTCTATATAAATATTACATTTAATGCATACATTGAAAGAAAAAAGTTTGTTTCATTCTTAAATGCTACAGTGCTTACTGTTAGATGTGTATGCCTTTTGAGTACTGCACAGTTTCTAAATTTGGAATCAGATTGAATACCACCACCTTTATTCTGTTCCACATCTAATTTTCCATCATTGCAACCACCAGAAGAACCCAGCTTCACAAACATAGGATGTCATCTAAAGACTTGTACCTCGAGAGTGTCGTCGTGCAGTGTTCTCCAGGTGTCAGATGTTACTGTGCTTTCCTTGGAAATTTGAAATATCCCCTGGTGACCCTGTGAATTCATAAAGCTCTCCAGTACACTGTTTGGGAACTGCAGACTTTGTGTCACATAGTTGGTACATTTGTATGAATCAGACCTAGCCGTATCTGATCCAGATCCATGTCCTGTTGTTTTTAAACAAGGCTATTACTTGCTAAATTTTAATTCAGTGTTGCATTTTTAAATGCCGTAACAGCGGACAAGATTTGTATCCAATTCACTTCTGTTCGCTTTTCTGTTTTGTTCGTTTTGCATATTTCAGGTGTCTAATAAGTATTTGTTGAAATAGAAAATCTCCCCCCTAACTTGAAGATAGGAGTTTATGAAATCAAATAAAGAACAAGAGTCCTTGAAACCACAGAAAGGCTATTGCTCTAGTCATCTTATATCTTTTGTCTTCTTTCAGTTAAGTGTATCTTGTTTCAAATAAGAGCCTTGGTGCTTGAAAGACTGAATGTGATGCTTAAATCATTTAAAATACAGTGACATACCTAAAACAAATCATTTGCGTAAGTTATCTTTACTAGGAAATGCTTGATTCTAATAGAGATGCACACCCCTTAGTTTTTCACCTTTATGTTTTAAATTTTATATAACTGTTTGTTTGTTTTTTTAAATGAACACACCACTGATTGCATTTAAGCCGTAACGGTTGCATTAAATTTCATGAAACAAGGCCCAGGGAGCATACCTTACAGTCAGCACACGTTAAGACCTCGCATTTACAGGTCTTTTAACCTACGGTGGGTCATCCCTGGTCAGCCTCCTGGAACCCTGTGGGGTACACTTAGGCTTGACAAGGGAGACGTGCACAGAAAACCGAAACGATGCTGGGTGTTGTTTCATTAGGGGCCAATCTTCCTTCTTAAGTACAAAATCAATGTCCACACAGCACTGTGACTGGCGCTAGGGTGATGGAGGTGTTAGCTCAAGATAAACACTTCCCCTGTCCTTTCTAGGTGCAGAAATTATTTATCATTTCAAAAACTTGGATAAATAGCAAGGCCACTGCTGCTTGTCATTGTTTAGGTGCCCCTCATTTTAAGGATCCAAGGGTATGGTGAACAAAAGCACATTGACCAGACTTGCTGCCCTCTTGCACCTTTATCCAATGGGCATTGTTAATGGTGAGATATCTGCATCTCCCTATTGAAACCACCGTGTGGACAGCCATGAAGGATAGTGTCTGCAGTGGATGTGTCCCTCTGAAACTCCCAGTAATAGAGCATGCAGCAGGGAAAGAATTGTGGGTAGTAATTTAGGTGTTAAAATATTAATACATTTCTGCATATTTAATGTGGTTTCCTTTTTAAATAGTAGGCAGATTATGACACACTAGCAGATAGGTTTATGATTTCAATTTCAATTTTAAGCAGTAAAAAAATCCAAAAAGAACTACTTTGTTATAAGTAAATTCAACTTACCTAAATAAGAACTTCCCTGATTTTCTGTCAGCTAACTTACAGTCTAATTTTGTGATTATAACTATTATGATGGATGTTAGTTTTTAAAAGTCCCATCATTTGTGTGTACTGTGTGCTAGATATTTTTTAATTTGTAATTTTTTATTTTTTAAATATATTTTATTGTAATTATTCTACACGTAAACGTAACCTCTTCTATATAGGTTCCCCATTCCTTAGGTATGTCAACACACCCTGCCCTCCACCAAATCACCAAGTGTTCGTCACCATTATTCAGTGAGCTCTGCCACCATTTGCTGCCACCACCCCACCCATCCTTGCTTGCATTTATTGTTGGTAACCTCAGTTCTATATTAAGTGTCCCGGGGTTGGTTTTGTTTCATCTGTTCCTTTGTTTTGTTTATTCACTTTGTTTTGTCTATGACTTATTTTACTTAAGTGCTATATATTTGCATGTACTATGTGTCACTGGATTGAAGGCAGGGAATCTGAGAAGACATCACAAAGGAAGTGACATGTTCTTATATGGCATCAGGAGAGTGAGAATCATCATGTCCAGATGCCACTTACGGTTTCACTGTGAAGTGCTTGAGTCTGGTCTCAGGAGAACAGAAGCAGACTTTTGTCTACCCTTAATCTGCCTTTTCCCTTTCTAACTTCTTTATCTCAAATCCTAGTACTTGTGAAAAATTTGTCCTGGGGAAGAAAGCAAGGCCCTTAATGTTTTTCTCATTTCTCCTATTTCCCCACAGGCAAAGATGCCTTTCGATGCCAACAAACTATATTGTAGTGAAGTGCTGGCCATACTGCTCCAGGACAATGATGGTGAGGCTCCCTCTCGGTATTGATATTCTGTTAGGATAGGAGCCAGGCTTGTTTCAGATCATGACAGCAAGCTCTCTTGCCTTTGGCATCCCCTTGCTCTCCCTCTCGCTCTCTGTGCAGCTTTTGTACTCTGTCAAGCTGTATTGATTTTGTTTGCTGATGTATCAGTGTTAGACGGCTGTAAAATCTGACAGTTAGCTTCATTTTTTTTTCTTCCTCTATTTTTTTCCCCTTTTAGAAAACAGGGAATTGCTTGGGGAGCTGGATGGAATCGATGTGCTTCTTCAGCAGTTATCCGTGAGTAATTCTTATGCTTCCTGTCTGCCATGAAGATACATGGGCTGCTTTAAGTAGGAGGTGGAGCTGGAAATTGTGCTGGAAGCCATGTGGTGCGAGCCATATGGAATATGTTGGCAAGTTTTGAGGTTACATTGGAGGTACATGTTTTACCTCTGTTTCTTACTCATTTACTCTTTATGACTAAATAGCACTGTGTAACTGATAAGGACTTTCTTGATTTTCTGATAATGATATTTGTCAGTCCAAAAGAGGTGTGCTTACTGCCTAAATATATATTCTTGGGCCAAAAATACCAAATCATTTCCAGTTGATTCACTCTCAACACTTTTCACTTCTTTTTGTTTCAGTCTGCAACTGAAAAATAGAATCTATACATTTAGATTTATATAAGTTCAAGGAGTACAAGTTCCAGTGCAGTGGGCTAGAGATTATAAAGCATAGGGAAGGATATGGTATTGGAAGCTGGAATGAGAAATTAGAAATTGCTACTTTCTTGCTGTAAGAAATACAAATTCATCTAAAATGTTGTTTTGCTGGCATTCTGAAAATACTGTTAAGATTTCTTGTAACAAATTTCATCTATGCTATTCCAAAAACAGGACTGAAAATAGATCATTTGGATAAAATCTTGAGTGTTGGGACTGTCTGAGATGTCAGTTTGCATACAGCTCCATCCTGGTGCCAGCAGCCAAAATGTGTTGGCCTCCACCCCAAAAAGTAAAACTTTGAAATGCGGATTTGTTTCCAATTCTGGAAAGGTGTTTGGTTCATTTCTTGCAGGATTATTTTATAGTAGACTGTATGGATATGCATACATTGTTCATGCTGTCTCTCTGACAAAGATAAACATCTGCTTTAAACTTTTCGCATGACTTAGAGACATAGCTGCTATGCGAAGTAATTCACACAGTATCCCTGATGGTTAGGACACTCTTCCTCATACTGAGCCAATTTGTGCCCTTTGGAATGTAGTTTCTTTTAGAAGGGGAAGAAGAAGGGCTGTGGTTGGGTTGGACATGGGTAACTAGCCATGTTGTTTCTTGATTCAGATAGTGGCTTCAAGGGTGTTCCCCTTAGTCATTTAGCTGTACATACCTTTTGTGGGATTGTCTGTATTATTGTTATATGTCACAGTAAAAATTTTGTTTTGGTTTCAAATCTGCCTCTTTGGAGCTATCGTTTACTCATGTACCCAGTGGTCAGTTGACTTATTTTTTTTGCATGAATTGATAGCCATTTGTTTGATAACTGTGAATCAGAAAACCCAGTTTCTTTAAAATAGAAATTGATGAGAATTCTATTTCTTCAATTGTGATTATCATGACAGATGGACCCTGGAATTGTTCATGGTTGACTGATGAAAAGATTTTCTTATGACCCTATACTTTCTGATGTCTTTGCTTGACAGGTATTTAAAAGACACAATCCTAGTACAGCTGAGGAGCAGGAGATGATGGAGAATCTGTTTGATTCACTCTGTTCTTGCCTAATGCTCAGCTCCAATCGTGAACGCTTCCTGAAGGGTGAGGGTCTTCAGCTGATGAATCTCATGCTCAGGTATGTTTCTAATCGCCTAACTTGCCATCTTTTTTGCCCAATTCCTCACTAATAGTCTAGATTCCAGAATACTTAGTGATGGTCTTTTATTCATTGAGTTTCAGATAACCTTTCTAAGTTAGAGTGGATGAATAAAATTTGTTATTTTGGTCAGTTCGTGCCCTATATTGAAGTGAATGTCTTGCTCCTTCTCTTAGCCTGTTGGTTTTGAAAACTCCAGTCATTTAGCTTCTAAACTTATCCTATGTTAATTTCTAAACCTAGCCAAATTTTCTTTATATCCCACATTGATGTATCTATGCTGTATGGTTTTTGATATTTTATTGGCAACAGAATATTATTCATACATGTATTTCATTGTACATTGTTTTCAGTCATGATTTGTACATGAACTTTTGGCTAGCATGGGAGATATGAAAATATAAAGACAGTTTGGGAACTTTTCTTTACAGTACTTTGCTTCTGTGTCTTACTATTTATGCTTTAATTTTTTCAAGTTGTTTGAAGTCATTTTACTTTAGTATGTTTCACCGAAGCCTATAGTAGGAAACAAATGAAAGGTAGCTTACATCGATAAATCTTTTAAGAAATGTAATAAGGGAGTAGTGAAATAGGGGAGAATGGTAGCCAGAGTGTGGTATAGGATCAAAGGATGGTTTTTTAAATTGAGACACATTAGAGCATGCTTGCATGGTTGGAAGACTCTGTAATCATTATGTGTTTATTCTTTATGAATTAAGCCAAAGTCTGCTGTCTTAAACTTCTACTCACATACACTGAAAACTATTATTTATTTGAAAATTTTTAATAAATTTGATCTACAGTATTATAATTTAGATTATAAGCATGTAGAAGAACTGTTAAAGCACTATTCCAGTACTGTTTAAATGCCAGGCTTATTATACAGAAGTGTGTAAGACCAGGATTCCTTCCTCTAAGAAGCTAAAATAGCAATTCTGTTAAACAACCTGACTTGGGTGTATATTCCTTCTAGTCCTTTTTTTCCCTCTAATTTTCTGATTTTTAACAGTCTTTTAGACTTGACACACATGAAATTTTCTATGTTTTTTTTAAACTTAATATACAATTTCTCATTCTATGACAATCTTTATGAGCATTTCCAATAACTGAATAGTGGACTCAAAGGGATTGTAAACTTACGTAGTATTCTTCTGTGGTTGGTATTGAGATTTTGCCAATGTTTTGCTATTATAACATTCTACCATGAATTTCATTTTTTAAAGAGAGGAAAGGAGGAAGGAAGGCAGGCAGGAAAGAAGAAAGGATTTATTTGTTTGTTTGTTTGTTTGTTTTTTTCCTCCCCAGTCCCTGTTCTCGAACTTGGGTCCTTGGGCTTCATGTGGTCCATGGCCCACCCAGGGTCTCAGCCACCTGGCCACCAGAACATACCTGCATGGAGCATTTTCGTGTGCTTCTTTTTAAGATTGTCAAGTTCATGTTTCTAAAACATATTCCCTTTAAAGACTTCCGTAGACTGGGGATGTAGTAGACCTTTTTATTTGTCCATTGTGTACCAGACCTTGGTTTGATTGAAAGTCTATTTTGCTAGCTTTATGATCTCCTGAGTCTTTTGTTTGTTTATCTCCTTTACCCTTCTAATTGCCTGTTCCTTTGTTGAAATGACCCACCTTCTCTCAAGCAAATAACATACAAGGAAAATGCATTTGGTGTCTTGGGCTTTCTAACCTTAAAACTGCACTCTTGGGGGCTTTTCCCTAAGCTTCTTAAAGGTCTGAGCTGCCAGTATCTTTGGTAGGTAGAGTGCAAATATGAAGCGATATATTCCTGTAGCATATGGTTTGATAATGTGCGGCAGTGGGGAGCTGAATAAATAACTGGAAATATGGGTTGTTCAGACAGGAGTGCTGAGGTTCCGGGAGCCTAATTAGAAAGAGGAGTTTCAAAAGACTTCAGAACTGTTCTTCTCTGGGATCTCCTAACTTTTCATGATTGAACGCTAAAGTTTGTTGGATCAGTTCTTTCACATTGCTTAGCTCTATAAGCAGATTCAACATTTCCTTTTTTTCTTTTTCCCATTTTTTATTCTGTGTTATTTTTCTTCTTCAGATTCCAACATGTAAAGTTTAATTGGGCGGGGATTTTTTTTCCTGTTAGGTTCCCCTTCATGACCATCTAGCATGAGCTTCCAAGTTCTTCTCTGTCTGGAGAGAACCCACTCAAGACTAGGAAGTTTCAACATTAGAAGTTCAGGAAATTTTCTTAGATTCTGTCTCCCCTAGATACTAATCTTTATTTTGATTGAGACATGCATCAGTTAGGAAATTCCCACTTGGAGAGGTGGCAACGTGGTGTAGTTTGAGAGAATGGACTTTGAAGTTGAGGTAAATGCGGGTTTGGAACATAGCTTTTCACTTACCAGCTCTGGATTATTGGTAAGTTACTCTTAACCTTTATGATCGCTGCCCCTCAGTTTTTTCATCTGAAAATGAAAGGAACAGTGCCAAATGTGCAGAAATCTTGTGAAGATCAGATTATATGTAAAACGTGCAGGCTGTCTACGACTATTGAAGCACTGGTAGTAAAGCACTGTTTTCGATTACTGTGTTAGTGCTAGGCTTCTACAGGTATGGAAGAGATAGGATTCTTGCCTTCAAGAAATTAAATATCTCATGAAGGAGGGTGACATTTTATGCTATTATGATTTAATGTGGTGACTGTTAAGTGAAACAGTTAATTTTGCATGTCTATACTCTTTGATTTTTTTTTTTTTTTGCATTTCAGATTATTGTCAAGGAAAGGTCAGCAACAGTCATTTATAGCCACATGTTACCACACACCTGTGCATAAGCACACGCACGCGCTTGTGCACACACACAACCCAACTTAACATTTTTCACAACTTTATCGAGGCATTTTTTACAATAAAATAAACACATTCTACATGTAGGGGTGTGTATGTGTGTAACCCGCCCCCCCACCCCCCCCACCCCAGGACTGGAGCTTGGACCTGGGTCCACAGCTTTCATAGCTTGTGCCTTAGCTGCCTGAGGGACAGAGGGGAGCTCTGGTTTTAATTTAGACAAATGTATTTTCATCATAATGGAAATACAGAATAGCAGTGACCAATATCAATGTACTGCAAACGAGACAGGTAAATTTTTGTATTTTGTAATAGTGACGGTAAAAAGGTAAAATAAATAAAATTAATTTTAGTTATGTGTTTTATTTACCCAGAATATTAAAAACTATCATTTCAACATATAATAAAATTACTAGTCATTTTACATATTTTTCATACTAAATCTTTTAAATCTTGTGTGTATTTTACATTTATATATCGATTCCATACTTAAATTTTTATCAAAGTACTTGATTTATATTTAGATTTCATAAAATTTACAGTTGAAAAAGTAGATTTGGCATCCCCTGGTGAAGTAGCAGTTTGGTCTATCACCTCCAAAGGAGCGCAGGCCACATTCCATGGGTTCACATTCTGGGTCCAAGGGAAAGAACTAGTGTGAACAATTAAATAAAAATAAAATGAAATGCTTCTTCCTCCTCTCTCTTCCTGCTTGCCTGCTTGCTTGCTTTCATTCCTTTCATTCCTGTCTGCCTCTTTCCTTTAAAAAAAAAAAAAAAAGAAAGAAAAAGTATATTCCCATACTCAGGTTTCTCCAAGCATACTAAAGCGTTTCCAATAACTGAATCAAGTAATTGATTTTTTTTTTAAAGGAGCAGTGTAGATAGGAATAAGGCAGGCAGGCAGGCAGGAAGAGAGACAAGAAAAGAGCATTTTATTTAGCTATTCATCTTAGTTGTTTCCCTTGGCCCTGGGACAGGAACTTGGGTCTTTGGGTTGTCTATGGACTGCTCCCAGCTAGAGGTGGCAGACCCAACCACTATTCCACTAGAGCATACCAAGTAACTGATTTTTAAATTTAAGCTTCAGTTTATTTACATTAAATCAACATTTTCTCCTGAGTTGCATTGGTCACATTGCAGATGCTCAGTAGCTAAATGTGTCTAGTAGCTGCCATGTTGACAGTGTGTGTAGAGAGATCATTTTCATTAATGCCAAAATTCTCAAGTCCCTTTTTGCAGTCGGTTCCTACCCATTTACTTCTGGCCTGGGCAATCGCTGTCATTCTAGAATTTCACATAAGTAGAACTTTATTAGTATGTGCATACACACACACACACACACACACACACACACACACACATAAACTTACTTCATTCCAAAGATTCTTTTTGAGATTCATTTTGCATGTATCTATAATTTTTTGTTTTTCATGCTTAGTAGTCTATTTCTATATTCTACCTTAAGTTTATTAATCTGTTGATAGATAAGGTTGTTTCTAGTATTTCGCTGTTACAAATAAAGCTATTATAACTCTTCACATAAATATATTTTTTCATTTATCTTTGGTAGATATCAGGAAAGGAATGACTGGGTCATACTGTAAATGTAAGTTTACTAGTAAAAATTACCATGCTTTTACCATTTTACATTCCCACCAGCAAGTCATGAGAATTCTAATTGCTTCATTTTCTCCTCAACTCTTGGTTTTGTCAGACTTTAATTTTAGCCATTTGAGTGAGTGTGTATTGTGGTTTTAATATGACAAATGATATTAGCATCTTAAATGTTTTTTATGTTCTCTTCTAGAAGTTTTCAGTTTTTCATCTTACACTTGGTTTTATTATTTTTGCCTATGTATACCCAGTTCTGACATCATTTATTGCAAAGACTATTCATATTCCCATTAAATTGCCTTTACACCTCTTGTCAAAAATTATTTTATCTCATATCTATGGGTCTATTTATGTGCTTTCTATTCTGCTCCATTGAACTATATTTTTGCCAACACAACTCTGTTTCATTATAGCTTTATAGTTGAGTCTTGAAATTATGTAGTATGAATCCTTTGACTTAATATCTTTTTTTGAAGGAAAGGTACAGGCAGAAATGGTGAGCAGAGAGAGACAGGCAGGAAGAGCGAGGAAGAAGAAGTATTTTATTTATTTTATTTAGTTGTTCATCTTGGATGTTTCCCTAGCCCAGGGTCACAAATCCTGGTCCTTGGGATGTATGTGGACTGTACCCAGAGGACTTAACCCTTAAACCACCAGCCCTGCCCCGCCCCAAGTTAAGATCCTTTAAAAATTTGTTTTAACTATTCTAGCTTCTTAGTTCCTTTGTCTCTCCATATAAATTTTAGAATCAGCCTTTCAGTTTCTAGGAAAATCTTGGGTTATTGATCGGGGTTGCATTGAATCTATAGATATTTTAGAAAAGAATGGACATCTTTGCAATAATGAGTATCCAGTTCACAAAAATGGCATATTTCTTCATTTATTTACATTTTGATTTCTTCCACCAATGTTCTAATTTCTTAGGATAATTTAAATGTATTTTCCTAGAGATTTGTCAGTTTCATACATTTTCAAATTTGATATAAATCATCCTTGTATTCTTACACTTTCCATATATTCCGTTTTATTTCCTGTAACTTCTGTCCCTTTCATAATTCCTAATGTTGTATAGTTAAATTTCTCTGCTTTCTTCCTCAGCCAGATTTATTAGAAATTATTGCAGTCGTTTTTGCTCTTTTTTGCTTATCCTTTTACTTTTTGTCTTCTTGGGCTTTTTTTCCTGCCTTTAGTTCCTTTTTTTTCTATTCTCTTTCCATTTATCATGTTGTCCTTTTTCCAAGTTTATTAGTGGAATAGTTACTACATTTAAAAAATAATTCTCTCATTTAAAGATGAAAACATTTATGTTTAAAATGTTGCTCCTAAAATGGCTTAGCTTCATCATGTATTTCCAGGTGCTTGTCTTGGTTTCTTATTATGTTAAAGAAAATATAAACTGAAAATGTCTACTTTTCTGAAGTTGAGATTTTATTTGTGGCATTGTAAATGATTTTTGTTTTTAAAGGAGAGGTGCAAGCAGGAATGATGGTGAGTAGGCAAGCAGACAGGAAGGGAGGAGGAAATGTTTTTATTTTTATTTAATTGTTTTTCTTGGTGGTTCACCTGGGAGGTGAACCCTGTCCTTGGGATGTATGTGGACTGCGCTATACTAGAGGCGACAGACCTAACTGATACTCTATCAGGGCACATTTAGATGGCTAGCTTTTTAAAGTATACTATAGACATTTGAATAGAATTTGTGTTTCTAGGGTGTAACATGAGAGCAGTATCTTCTAAGTCAATTTTCTAAATATAGTCAATTTTTGTGTACTTTTTTTTTACAGATTTGTTAAATTCTGAAAGTATTAGTTTTTCAACAATAATTGTGAATACTTTCCTTGAATTTTTTGCTTATCTAAGTTGCTTATTCAAGTAAATGCTTATTACTTTTATCTTAATCTTGACATATATTTTTGTCAATATTGAATAACCCTTTTAACTTTATTGAACTTGTCTTAGATTCTTTTATAATTTGTTTATTTCTCCTTTCCCATCATTTTATCTTTAGCTCTTTATGTCATTTTGTATTATATGTGACTCTAATTGTTAAAGCTGTTTTTTTTTTAGTCCAATATTAGTGTTTACTTTTAAGTAGATGAATTATTTTGACCGTTTCCTTTATTTTGTTCCCATGGTTTCCTTGTTGTTAGTATTTTGTTTTGTTATTCTTTCTCCCCTTCCCACATATTTACACTCTACTCTTTTAACCAATTAACCAAGCTATTTGTTTCCTTAACACATTTTATTCTTTACTCTGGGTGACTCACTCTTGGTGTTAAGGCTAAACATTTCTAAGAAACCTCTGCTCCTGTGTCACTTCCCCCAGCCCTTTACTTAACACCATCCTCCTGCCTCAGTTTTGACCATTATGTTCTAAAATTCTTTGCTTATTTGTGTGGGAGCACTTACCACCCTTAGCCTACACAAGCATCTGTTATCTCTGACGCTACTGTGAAATGTTCACTACAGAGACCAGGTCTTCTTCCTCTTTGTGTCCCTTGTACCTAGCAACATATACACATTAGCCTCCCAATAAATATCGCCTAAATGAATAAGAAAAGTCTGAAAAACATTTTTGATGTTTAGAATCATTGAATCAGAAAATTTCTGGCAAATCCTATAGACAGACCTAAAGAATGAGGGTGACTTATTGAAAACTGTGTTGCTGAGACTCAGTTTTCTTCCTGGAGATATTTAGTCTTTTTTGATGTCAAATGTTTTAGTTTATGAGGAGAAAAGACAGGCCACAGGGTGGTTGTGAATCTGATCTTCAAGGCTCCTGGGAGGGCAGATGTCAGCTGTCATCCTTAGTTCTAGGCCACTTGGCTTGTGCCATGCTGGGCTTCAGAGATGCCGACACAAGTATCCACAATTCAGTTTCTACCCCTTTGAGACACTGGAACCCCTCAGGTCCCTTCTTTCATCACACTCCTGGGTATTTCAGGCGTATAGTTGATTTCTTAAAATATTTCTATTCAAGTTTCAAGGAGGCCAGCCATCATGCAGATTTGTCATCTCTCAGCCTTTGTTTCCAGAGACTTTGTGGAGAGCTATTACTTTTTGCCCTCTCCCCTCTGGTTTACCCTCCCATCTGGTATTAGTCTAGTTGTCAGGCGACTTTTTCCATTCGTGTGTTAAGAGTGTCTGGATTTCACAGTGCTTGACAGAATCAATAAAGGGAAAACGTTTTTGTTTTTTTTTTTCCCCGTCTCTACCAAAGTACAGATGAAAACATCTTGGAAAAGAAGATTGTTGAGATGTATTTTAAAGTGAAATTCATGCTTTGAAAAAAACAAATTCACCCCCCACTCCTAAAAAAATAAGTAAATAAATGAAATAAAAATAAAAACGGAATTTCTCATTTGGCCAGAGTGTTTTGTTAAGGAAAGAGGAAATGACGAGAGAATGGAAGGTGCAGAGCCTCTTGGGCAATTCTTGGGCAGAATTCTCTGTGGAAAAGAAGAAAAAACCAGAGTCTCTGATGGAGAAAATAATGCTCCTTGTGTGTCAGGCAGCTTGGCCTCAGTCTTCTGGTTTTATAGTCAAGAGTCAGGGTATGGAGAGGAAATTTGGATGGTGTGTGGCTAGCTACAGAAGGGTTAAGAACACGAACCAAGAAATATTTTTGTAGTTAGGGATAGTGGAGAGAAATAGGAAATACATGAAAGTCAGTTTAACTAAGTGATCAGATCGAGAGGATCCAATTCACAGAAATAAGATTAAGTTATACTTAATGGGGAATGACCGTTTGGTATTTAGCAGGAAATAAGGATAGAGATATAAAGAAAGGTGCCTTTGCCACCCTTGGATGGAGTCTGGTTTTGATTTCCATGTTCTTGGTTACGGATATCTCTCTTTGGTAAGACAGTTGCTACAAATAGAAGATTCCAGTGCATCAGGTTTAATTATAGCCTGTACTGGAATCATTTGCTCCTTGCCACCACAAAGCACTTTTTATCAGTATGTCCTTGTATCAAATGCTTCAGTGTTCTTTAAAAAACAACAAAGCCAGTGGGAGACAAAAGAATTACATTGTCAGTTTCCTTGAAAATGTTGACATGAAGCTTATTGCTTGTGCTGTAAAATCCTGTTCCAGTTAAAAAGAGAAGAGACCACCTGATCCCAAGGGATGTGTACAAATGCAGCTTGGGGTTGTGCAGCAAAAATACGGTGAACCCACCTTGGTTATTAACTGTGCAGTCAAAAAGTGGGGGGGCCATGGATGCGAAGAAGAGAAGGACACATAGACATGTCCATTTCAGGAACCACCATTTTTTTTCCACTGAGGCTTTTCAGTCTAGATTTTCTTTTATCTAAAGAAAAGTGTCTCTGACAAAGAAAAAAATTAAATTGGTGATGGTACACCATTTGCAAAACCTTTGCAGACTCGCTTCTGGACTCTAAGGTTGTACCAAAGCATATAGGTAGGTAGGCCAGCTTGAGGTATGTTTTTTAAGTTTGATTTTTATTCCTTTAGTTTTCACCTTGTTTTCTGTCGGTTTTGGTCCTAATGAACACATGAAAATCCAAACTCTCGCATTTTTAATCTTTGTCCTCCTTTGCAGCTTTTTGTTTTGTTTTGTAAGAGTCTTTTCTTCTAACATTCATTCTCCGAGATTCAGCTGCAAAAGCAGAATAACACAGACCTTTCAGAAGTCACTGTACGTCCTGATGGGGCTGTGTACAGTGTGTGTTCCAAGCTGCACACACATCCTTGATCTTTGTTTCTGCTCGCTTTCCCTTTCCTTGCTCACTGGGTGTCACCGTTCCCTCTCACATGTATGGTAGCGGTCTGCGCCTATGCTGTTGGCATCAGAAAAAGGCTTCAAAAGAACTGAGTTCTCCAGCAGACCTCCAGGCTGCTGTTACCCCTCATAAATGGCAAAGTACCATGACTGAGAAGACAGATTAAGCTGCCCCAGCCCTTCCATCAGACTCAATAACTTTCATCATTCCAGTGTAGTTAAATTGCACATAAATAAGCATATGATTTGATGAGTTTTGCAATATGTATAGACCCATATCATTATCACAAGCATAATAGCAAATACATTTGTTATACTCAAATCTTTCCTTGCGCTCCTTGGTAATCTATGACTATTCTCCTCCCACCTCAGTGTCTCCAGGCAACCATTGATTTGCTTTCTGTTCATTGCAGGTTAGTTTGCATTTTCTAGAATTTTTAATAAATAGTACCCTTTTTTGGTCTTGTCTATTTCAGTCTCTATTTTTGAGATTCATCTATGTGTATCAATAGCTTGTTCTTTTTTCATTCCTGAATAGTATTCCATTTTGATGAAAAGTCAGTTTATTCACTATTGATGGACGTTTGGTTTTCCAAGTTTTTCTTTTTTTAAAGGAAAGATACAGGCAGGAATGAAGTCAAGGAGAGGAAGGCAGTCAGGAAGAGAGAGGCATACGAAGCACTTTATCTTTATTTAGTTATTCATATCAGTTGTTCCCCACTGCCCTGAGTCTTGAACCTGGGACTTCGGCACGCGTGTGGGACTGCTCCCAGGTGCACTAGACCGCTAGGCCCCCGGAGCGTGCCCCAGCGTTTTTTTTCTTATGAGCACAACCTGTTATGAATAGTCACACACAAATCTTTAGGTGGACGTATTTTTCCTTACTCTTACATAAATACTTACCAGTTGATTTTATAGATACTGCCAGTCAGTCTTACAAAATGGTAACATTTTTCTATTCCCACCAGCAATGTATGAGACTTCCAGTTGTTTCACATCCTTGCTAATACCTGCTGGCTGTGATCAGTTTTGTTTTAGCCATTCTGTTGGGTATATGTAGGTATCTTGTGATTTTAATTTGCATTTCCCTTGTAGCTAAAAATTAGTAGTAAAAACTATCTTTTCATCTATTTCTTTGCTACCCACACACCTTTGGCGGTATCTGTTCAAATTTTTTGCCCATGGCAGGGTAAGAGGTTGTCTTGTTACTGAGTTTTAATAGTTTTTATATATCATGGTAGAATCTTTTATCAGATATATGTTTAGCAAATATTTTCTCCCAGTTCATAGCTTGCCTTTTCATTTTCATAAGTCCTTTGAAAAGTTTAAAATCTTGATGAATGTAATTTTTCATTTGTTCCAGTGATTTTTCTCCTTACTTGAGTAAATGTGTAGTTGGTGTCTTTCTAGGAATTCATTTTGTCTTTAATGACGTAAAGTTGTGCATGAATAATATCTTATTATCCTGAGAATAGCTATATAATCTGTAGTGATATGCCCTCTTTTATCCCTCATGTTAGTCATTTGTATTTTTTCCCTGATCAGTCTGTCTAAAGATTTATCAATTTTATTGATCTTCTCAAAGAATTAGTTTCTGTTTTCATCGATTTTTTGTAATGTTTTTATTTGCTATTTCAGCAATTTCTGCTCTAATCCTCATTTCTTGATTATGTGGGTATTATATTTGCTATTGTTTTTCCAATTTTTCAAAATGGCAATTTGAGATCGTTCATTTGAGACCTTTCTTATTTCCTGGTACTTGTTTGACACTATAAATTTCCCTCTGATTGCTGCTCCAGCCTTGACACACACAGTTTGATATGTTGTATTCTCATTTTCATGTTCTTTTGTATATAGCATATCCCTGGATATGTCTAGGCTTCCCTCTATATCATTGATTTTGAAAGGCATGATTATGATGCACCTCTCTAGTTTTCTTACTGTCTCTTATGTTTGAAGTTTGTTGAGTTTCTTGGTTCTGTGGTTTTACGGTTTCACCAAATGTGGAAAGTTTTCAGTCATTATATTTTCAAGTATTTTTTTATACCCATGTCTTCCTTTAAGGGATTCCAATTGCATGTCTATTAAGCTATTTGGAATTCAAACCATATATCTCATTGGTGATCTATTCTTTTTTTTTTTTCTTTCTCCAGCCTTTTTTTCTTTCTGTGTTTTATTTTGGATAGTTTATATTATTAAGTATTGTAGCTCACTCTTATTCTGTAGTGTATAATTTTCAGTTAAACTCATCCAGTGTGTTTTTCATGAGGCACTGTAATTTTCTTCTCAGGATGTTCAGTTGGATTTTTTATATCTTCCATGTTTCTAATTGTCCTGTTGAAATTTTTCTCTGTATCTTGGACATATCAAATATAATAACTTTTAATGTTTTTTTCTTATTCTGTGTTCTGTATTATTTTTCCTGATGATTGTTCTCTTTATGGTTGATGTTTTCCTGCCTCTTTGAATGTCCATTTTTTACTGAAATTCAGATGCAGTGAATTTTACCTTGTTAAATTTTGGATATTTGCTTTTGAGCTTTATTCTAGGATGTAGCTAAATACTTGGAAATAATTTGTGTTTCTTTTAAGGCTTACTTTTAAGCTGTTTTAGTAAGACCAGATTAGCCTTTAGTCGATGACTAATTTTGCCTCCAAGCTGAAGCAATACCCTTCTGAGTACTATGAATTGGCAAGGTTTTTCCATTGTACTGCTGGAAACACAATCTATTCCTGACCCTCTCCGAGTTCTAGGGATCGTTTCACCATCTTTCTGCACCCTTGATTAGTTTCTTCACATGCATGTTTTGTTTTTCCTCCTCCACTGTAAATTTGAAACTCTGGTCCACACTTTCATAGCCTGTGCCTTTGCCACCTCACAAACATGTTTTAATTAATACTCAACTGAAGACTGGAAGGGGATCCTCTGCAGATCTCTGTTGAGTTCCCATTTCTGGCACCCTGCCCTGGGAATTCCAGCCACATTGGTCTCCTTAGGCTCTGCACCGTGTCTGCTCCCTGCTCTGAGGCCTGAAGGCCCTCCAAACAGCCAGTGGTCTCATTACATGCCCCCTGTCAGAATCTCTTTCCCATGCTACGGAATATCAAGGGCCTGAAAACCATTGTTTTGTAGATTTTATTTTGTCTGTCTGTTTCGGGGATTGAAGGGGCTATCAGTCTTGTCTGTAGCTCCATCTTGGCCCAAAGTGGAAGCCCAGCAGCATCTTAAATGTTTTTCAAAATACTTTCTATAGTTCCTTACTGTTTGTTGCTGGTGGATAGTAATGCAATTAATTTGTGTGTTAATCTTCTATTCAGCAACTTGACTGTGTCATGTATCAGGGTTTTTTTTTATTACATTAACAACCCTAAAATCCCAAGGACTTTCAATGACAAAATGTTTATTTTTCACTCCTGGGAACACCTATCGCTGGTCATTTGAAGCTCTGCTCTACATCTTTGTTTCTGGGTTCAGTCTGAAGGAGCAATGCTTAATGATACACGACTCTCATGGCAGAGAAAAAAGACTGAATGATGCAATGAATCTTAGAACTTCTCCTCTAAAGACACGTTTCTTACGCTTTTATTGGCTGTAGAAAGTCACATGACTAGACCTGATACCTGTGTTCAGAGGAGGGATGTGTAAGCAATGATATGTTTGAGCTGACGTATATAGGCCCATGAGAGTCGATGGTACATATATGTCTTTTTCATGTGTGTGTGGAATATGAAAATTTATTACAACTGTATTTTCATCATCAAAACTTAGGACCCTGGTCTTTCTTGCCTTTGTATAAGACCAGAAGAGACCCACTGGCTCTTTGACAACATTAAGTCTGACTCTAGAATGTCACCAACAACATGACCTTTGCAACCAAATCCAGTGACCAGGGAACATCATCATTTCCCTCAATAAAACTCAAGCAATCATCATTGGGTACAAAGACTGATTTTGTGTGTGTGTGTGTGTGTGTGCGTGTGCGTGCTTGCTTCTTGATAAGTTGAATTCTGACCCACTTCTTGATGGCAAAATTTGGCTGTTTGGCTTCAACGCCTACTTTTTCCAAGAAGATTCCCTTTGTGTGAAAAGCACCTCCAAATGGTTGCCCTCCAGGGCTGTGCCCAAATGCGCTTCCTTTTACCTTTATTGTGCTACTTCTGGTCTTTTTGGCGGCTATGGGGCTTCCTGGCCATGTGAAGGCCCAGACACTTGCCCATCCTGCCGGCACCATAGGCCTGAGCAAAAGAGCACATACCTCTTTCCAGCACTGCCAGAGTGCTGTCACGTTGGCAACTCGAAATCAGCTGTGGTGGAAGTATTTATTTATACCATGAAAACTGGTGAGCACAAGGAGTCAGCGCTTCTTTCCAGAGAGCTAGTTGTTAAACTTTTAGTAGCAAACCCCTAGATATATGCCTCTTTTTAGGAATAGTGGTTGTTAGTTGGGAACAAGATTATTTTCTGTCACGTTTCATTTTAGTAACTTGTTAATATGTGTGTGCTTACATTTCTCTGGCAATATTAATTAGGAGTGTGGTAAACGACAGACTTGTCTTATTTCTGGTATTAAAGGGAATGCATTTTACCATTGAGTATAATGTTTACTTTGAGTTTTTTTTTTTCTCTGATTAAGGAAATATCTTCTCTTTTTGTTTCACATATTTGATCAGTTTTATCAGATGCTTTTTCTGCATTTATTGAGATGGTTTTTTGGTGTTAATATAGTGAAAGTTGCATTAATGTGTTTTCTGATGTTGAACTAACCTTGCATTCCTAGGAAAAGCCCATAATTTTTATCCTTTCTAGGATTCTATATTTTGTTTAGAAACTTTATACCTAGACTTACGAATGAGGATTGACCCTATAATTTCTCTCTTGGAAAAATTTTAGTGCCAGATTTTTTTGTTTGTATTAGATTTTATTAAATAAGTTTAATAATGTTTCTTATTTTTCTGTTTTCTGTAAGATTTTAAGTAAAATTTAAATTATTTCCCTCGTTAGTGTTTGGTAGAGTCTTTTAGTTATGCCTTCTGGACCTTGAATTATCTTTGAAAGAAGATATTTAACTACTCACTCAAGTTTTCTTGGTGGTTATACCCCCATTCAGATTATCTTTTTTTTCCAAAGTAAGGAAAATTCCTATCACCATACTGGTTTGTTGTTTTGAGTCTCTACTGTATCTGTAATTTTCTTTCCTATTCGCTCCCATTATTGTTTATGCCTTTTCTCTGTTTTTTTTGGTCACTCTTGCTAGAGGTTTGTCGATTTTATTGATCTTTTTAAAGACCCAGTTTCAGGCTTTGTTGATTCCCTTTATTAGGGACTGGCAGCTAAGCCTGTGGGGCTAATCTGGTGAGTGCTATTCTTCTATGATCAGCAAACTCAGAATGGGTTTTTACATTTTAAAAGCATTATGTATCTTTGGATTTTTTTAAAGGAAAGGTGCAAGCAGGAATGAATATGAGCAGAGGCAGGCAGGAAGAGAGAGAGGAGGAAGGAGCGTTTCATGTATTTATTTTATTTAGTTGTTCATCTTGGTTGCTACCCACCAGGCCTGGGACTTGAATCCAGGACCTTGGGATGTATGTAGACTATACCCATCCACTACTCCACCAGGGCGCACCACAGTATATATAGTTTTTTAAATATACACAAATAAAAAGATGCCATGAAGACCATGTGGTGCCCATGAAACCTAAAATATTTTCTTTTTTTTTTTTTTTTTTTTTTTAAGGAAAGATTCAGGTAGGAATGAAGGCAGGAAGGAAAAGAGGAGGAAGAAGCATCTTTACTTACTTTATTTCTATTTAGTTGTGCACATTGACTTTCCCCGTCTCCTCTGAGCCCAGGACTCAAACCCAGGGGTATGTGGTCTGTGCTCCTTCAGAGGCGATTGACCTAACTGCTGTTCTACCAAGGCAGGCCCTAAAATATTTTCTGTCTTATCCTTTTCATAAAGCTTGCCAAACCCTGCCCTAGATTCTTCAGTTTTTGGTTGCTGATTATTTATCTTACCCTCTGCCAGTAGTCATATGTATACCACTCATTCCCTTGCTACCCATATTTAATGATTCTTTCAGTTTTGTCTCCAGTTTAAATCTCATTCATTCCTGGATTCCAACCCTATAAGTCCAACCTGGACATAACTTCCTTGTTTCACAGACACAAGATTCAATCTGAATTCATTCTTTTCACTCCAGGTCTACAATTTTGTCTTAGAAAGTTTCTGCTTCAATGTACTTTTTCCTTTCTTCACACGTCCCCCCAACCCCCGCCCACATGCCCCCCTCCCACACACATGGGCAATGCTGTCAAACCCTCTGTGACAAGTGTAATTTTTCTAATACAAAACGTTCATCTGGTTCATGTTTTGCTGCCACCCTCTTGCTCATTATATTCTAGCAATATCATATACCACTGCCTGAATGTTCCATGCTTATTCACATCTCTGCATATTCCGTCGTTTGCTTCTGCTTGAAATATTACTTCTCTTTTTGCTTGTCTGGGAGACATCCAGTGAAGCTTGGCTCCTTTATGAGGCCTTCCTAGCTCAGACACAATAAACTCTCCTTTCCATGGGCTTTCAATTTATTATAAATGTATTGATTAATTTCTGGCTCCTTTTCTGAGTTTCTAAGACAGATAGAAAAATTGATTTTAGATAAGTACTTTATATGGTTCTTTGTGTATCTTCTACTTTGCATGCACCTCCACTGGAGTTTACACTCAGTATACTCTTTGTCTGCATGTCTCTCTCTCTTACGAACTGAGCTCCTTAGAAGCATGAGCTGTACACCTCAGCTTAATATCTGGCACCTGTTAGGTACTTCATAAATATTTGGTTAAACAACAAATGAACAAAAAATTATACTCAGAATTCATGTATATCACAAAAGTGTATTTGTAAAATAAAGAATAAACTAACTGATTAAAGTGGTAATAGGAATTCCGCAACCTGCCCTCAGAAGGTTCACTTGGGCAGAACACAGAGTAGATGATCCTCAGTCATTTCTCACAACCACTCACTTTTCTAGAGGCCAGCATTCACAGTGGTCCTGGCATGATCGACAGCCTGATGAACCTAGACAAGACTAAGATAAACTACTTGTCCTCCAGTAGAATAAATATTTCAAATAAAGTCAACCAAGAAAGTCAGGCCAAACAGGTATTGATTGTTAAAAGCCTGAACTTAAGCCCAATGAATATTCCAAAGTTCACCTCCATGCAGCTTGCCTAAATGGTGATCAATATGCAATTACTGCCCCCTTTAAAAGTGTCTTACACTGCCTACCTGAAGAAGGATTTTACTTTTAAAATCTTTTGTTTGTTGAATTTGCTTAGTCAGGGGAAAAAAAGAACAACTTGGCTAAGCTTTACTATTTCAGACAATTCTGTTATTTGTGAAATGGTTTGAATGTATGCTGAGTGCAACTGAAAGTGCTCTGTTATATGACCGTCATTCATTTTAAGAGACCTTTACCTGACCAACTAGACAATGAGGATATTGTGTTTCAGTTTCCTAATTTCTGCTCACATTATTAACTGCCCTAGACATAACCTCTGTAAATTTAAGTTTGTAAAGTAGGATACTGATGTCCAGCTGCAGTGAAAACAAGTATATTATTTGTCAAGGTTCCTATTAAAATTTCATCTTGATGCAAAAAACCCTTTTTTGCTGAATTTGGAAGCTTGTTTCTCAGCTCCTGATATTTAAGATTTCATGTCTCACAAATACCACTGTCATACTCAGACCCCTTTGTCGTCTCTCACTACACCGTTGTCATAGTTTCCTTCCCTTACCCCCAAGCTGTGTCACACCAGTCCTTTTATCACACGGCTGCTAGTTTAGGGTTCTAAAGTGTGTCCAGCTAGTACCTGCCTCTCTTAAACAGTCCGTGGTTCCTCAACAGCTGTGGTTCCCTGGCAGCACATCTAGGACCTGCCATGACCTTTTCCTGCCTGCTGTTTCTCAGTCATCTCCCACTGGTGGTCATGCACAACTACCTTAGTTCTCCCAATCGGTGTGCTCTTACGGGCCTCTTGTTCCTTTGTACTACCCTTTACCTACCAGCCACCAGTGTCATCTCTCTCCTTCTTCACCTGGCAAGTACTCATTCTTCGCCTGAGTTCAGATGTCACCTTCCATTTGACACCTTCACTGAATTCTCTCAGATAAAGTTATGTTCATCTCACACCTCTCTGGATTTAATTTCCATTGCTTTGGTCTTTTGAAAATATTTTTTCTTTACCTGTCCTTAAATTGCCTAAAGACAGGGAGCATATAATTCTTAGGGCTAGTGCAGTGGAATAGTATTAGTAAGTTTAAACTTAGTATTGGACTGAGTATCATTTGTGAGCATCTGGATCGTTTTGATTGATCCTACAACATAGGGAATAAAGATAGGATTATTCACAATTCATCCTTGATTTTTTTTTTTTAGTTTGGCACAAAATTGATTATTTTGGTTTGCCAGGATTGAGCAATTTTCTGGGATGTGGTACTTTCAATGCTAAAAATAGAAGAGTCCCTGGTAAAACAGGGTGATCTAACACCAAGGGCATCGTTGGCGAGCTTTCCCTGCTTTCTTTTCTTCCACTTGTTGGAGCCCGGTGGTGGCTGCCTAGTCCAGTAACACCTTCTTTGTCACTGTTAGCGCTATAGTATTGCGGTGTTTTCTTTTCAGTATTTACCCAAAGATATAAAAACACTCATTTGCAGAGATGTGTGCACCCCCACGTTTATTACAACCCTATTCACAATAGCTAAGAACTGCAAACTGCCTAAGTGCCCGACAAAGATGACGGATAAAGAAAACGTGGTGCATATATGCAACAGAATACTACACAGCCCTTAGAAGAGATGAAACCCTGTCATACAGGGGATTATGCTAAGTGAAATAAGTCAAAAGAAAAGAGACCAGATGACCTCACTCAGGTGGAATGTGAACAGACAAAACAAAGGAACAGATGAAACAAAACCAACCCTTGGACACTTGTAATAGAACCGAGGTTACCGTTAGAGAATTGGGAGGTGGGGGGCATATGGTGGCGGAGCCCACTGGACAGTGGTGAAGAACACTTGGTGGATGTGGTGGAGGGCAGGGTAAGTTGACATAGATCTGAGGAATGGGGAACCTGTACGTATGAGGTTATTTTAATGTGGAGAATAAGCTACAATAAAAAAAATAGTGCAGTGTTTTCATAGTGTTGAGTCTATGAAGTGCTGTCCAAAAGGTATGTTGTTTCTTATGTTTTTGGTTTTCAGGTGAGAAGTTGAATGAAGGGCTTTGGGTTATGTTCTCTCTCTCTCTTTTTTTTTTTCCACCTTTAATCTCATTAGCGTTGACTTCTTAACACCTTAAAAAATGATTAAGCTGAAGTTTCCCTCTGTGACTAAGATGCAGGCTGTGAAAGCTATGAACTAGGTTTCAAAACCCAGGGCTGGGACCACAAAAAATAGATTAAATATCCATATTCTTAAAAATAATAATTAAAAATTCTGAACCTGTCATCTCTCTCAAGCTGATAGACATTTTTCCCCCTAAATTGAGAATTAAGACAAGGATGTCCACTGTTACCACTTCTATTCAACATTGTACTGGAGATTCCAGCCAGGACAATTAGGTAATAAAAGGAAATAGAAGACATCTAGATGAGAAAAAAAGAGTGAAACTATCTGTATTTGCAAATGACATGATCTTGTATGTAGATAATCCTAAGGAATCCATTATAAAACTGTTAGTTCTAATAAATGAATTCAGCAAGGTTGCAGGATATGATTAATATACAAAAATATTTTGTATTTCAATACACTTGTAATGAACAACACAAAAATTAGACTAGGAAAACATTCCCATTTTGTAATAGCATCAATAATAAAATATTCAGGAAAAAAATCTTAAAGGTGTAGGCAGGCACAAAGGTGAGCAGAGGCAGGCAGGCAGAAGAGAGAGGACTCTTATTTTATTAAGCTGTTCATCTTAGTTGTTCACCCTGGCCCCAGGACTTGAACCAAGTTCTTGGGATGTATATGGACAGAGCTCTTGGCCAAAAGCAGCTGACCACACCACTGCTCCATCAGAGCACGGCATCAGGAATAAATTTTTAAAAAGAAGATTAAAATTTATACTCTCAAAACTAGTAATCATTGTTGAAAGAAATTCAAGATTATCTGAATGGGAAAGCATTCCATATTCATAGATCAGAAGATGTTAAGATGTAGTACTCCCCAAAGTAAGCTATAGATTCAGCACAGTCTGTATCAGAATCTTACTTACTTCTAGAAATTGACAAGCTGATCCTAAAATTCATATAGAATAACAAGGAACCTAGAATAGATAAACAGCCACAAAAAAAGGAGAATGGTATGAAGGATTCCCAATTTTAAACATACTGGAAAGCAGTAGTGATCAAGACGGCCTGGCAGCGGCATAAATCAATGGAATATAATTGAGAATCCAGAAGTAAGCAGTTGTCTGTGGTTGACTGATTCTCAGTGTGAGTATGAGTACCAAGACTATTGAATGGGAAAGGAATAGCTTCTTTAACGAATGGTTTGGGAACAATTGGATATCCAAATGTGAAAGAATGAGGTTGGTGCCTTACCCCATATCATATACATAAATTAACTCAAAATGAATGAAATGTAAAAACTAAAACTGTCAAACTCTTAGAAGAAAACATAGGTATTGAACCTCATAACATTGGCTATGGCAATAATTTGTTAGCTATGACACCAAAAGCACAAACAAAACAAAAAAATCAATTGGATATCATCAGAATTAAAAACTTGGTGCTTCACTGTATACTATTAAAGTGAAAAGACTGCCTTTGGAATAGAATATTTATAAATTATATATCTGTTAAGGGACTTGTATCCAGAATAGATATAGAACTCCTGGAATTCAATTATAAAGATAATTAAGCTTATTTTAAATGGGCAAAGGATGCGAGTAGGCATTTCTCCAGAAAAGACAATATGTCAGAAAGACATCTTACTGGCCATTTTCATGTCTTTTGAAGCTCATGAAGAAATGCTTGACACCGTTAGTTTTCAGGGAGAATTGAAGATCAAAACCCTGATGAGATATCAGTTCACATTCACTAGCAAGTATAGAAGCAAAAGTCAAATGATAAGGGTTGGCAAGAACGTGGAGAAACCACAACACCGATGAACTGCTGCTGAGAATGTGGACTGGTACAGCCACTTTGGAAAACAGTCTGACGGTTCCTCAAAAGGTTGGCCGTAGAGATGCCATGGGCCCCAGCAGTCCCACTCTGAGCTATACAGTTACCCGCAGGGAATGAAAGCACGTGGCTGCACGGAAGTGTGTGCACAGGTGTCTGTCGCTGCGCTGTTCACTGTGACCAGAAGACAGAAGCGACCAAGTGCCCATCAGTGGCTGGACGGGTAGACAGTGTGCCATGGCCGTACAGCAATCATTGTACATCCACAGAGGATTCAGTCCTGCCGATGCTGTACATCATGCTAAGTCAAAGAAGCCAGTCACAAAATCCATGTATGGCACCATTCACTGGGAACGCCCGGAGTAGGCAGATCTGCAGACAGAAAGCAGATGAGTTGGATGCCCAGGGGTGGGGTGGGGTGGGGGTGTAGCGGGGTGATAGCCAAAGGTAGGGAGTTTCTTGTTAGGTGATAAAAGTGATCTACAGATCGTTTGGTTATCCATTTTAAGTGGGCGGTATGTGAATTATATCTTGATAAATCTGTTTTGTTTTGTTTTGTTTTTAAAGATCATCTCTAATCCCATCATCCTGGAACCTCTGTTTACATTTTCATTCTTTTTAATGCATATTTTCCACATAATTGAAACTGCTTCATACAGAACTTTTATTATTGTCATTCATTGTCTTTTTGACCATAAGAATTTGTTCATTCTGTGAGACTCTCCTAATTGTTAACTCATGTATAATATTCCTTATGGGTAAACCATAACATAGTAAGTTTTCATTGGTGGGCATTTAAACTGTTTTATTCTCCCCCCCACCCCCCGCATTATGATGATTACAGTAAATATACTTAAAAAAAAAAAATAGAATATTCTCATGAAATGCCTTCTATGACACCTCTTTTCTTCACAGAGAAAAGAAGATCTCCCGGAGCAGTGCCCTGAAAGTGCTGGACCACGCCATGATTGGACCTGAGGGCACAGACAATTGCCATAAGTTTGTTGACATTCTTGGCTTACGCACCATCTTTCCCCTCTTTATGAAATCTCCAAGGAAGATCAAGAAAGTGGGGACCACTGAGAAGGAACATGAAGGTAGGCTCACTGGGGAAGTCAGCCTGCTTCAGGTGCACTCAGAGAAATAGGGGGAATGGGGTGAGTTTAGAAAACTCTAAATGCAGTGGGGTAGACTCGTAGGTGGAAGAGTGCTTCCTTTTTCTTGTCGGTCTGTTTTCTGCACATGGGAAGAAAAACCCAGAGACCTGGGACCACTGGTGACCTTTGTGGTCCTGATTCTCTGCTTTTTTGAATTCTGGTGGCTCCATTTCCTTCTAGTCTGTTAATAAGTGTGCGTGTGAAGGTTTTGTTTTGCTTGCTATAATTTGTAGTGAGGTGTCTCTCTGATGGAAGACCCTTTTGAAAAGAGTAATGAGGTGGCAACACATGTCACCTCCAGAATGGTGCTTTCATGTATTTCTGTATTAAAGTATGATTCCGCCAACATCAGGAATTGCTGAAATAAACTATTTACAGCCCAGGTTCCCCTTTTTATGTTTCTCCTCCCTGATGGTGCACACTCCCAGCAAAATGCTGTCATGAATTGCAATGCTGTAGCCGGAGTAGTTACTGCTAGGCCGGTCTCTTCTGCTATTGTCTAGTAGCCTGCTGCCTCCCTCCCTCCAATAAATAGCTGCAGCACAGTCTGGAAGACCAGCGATTTATGAGCGCTGACACTTCTGCTAGAGGCTAACAGACACTCGCACTGGGGAATTTACATGGTTGGATGGTTATTTTAAAGTGTGGGAAGGGGCAGGGGGGTTGAGGAAGGTGGTACGTGAGAGAGGAGAACCTGAGCTGACTGGCCAGCTTATTTGCTTGTCTTGTCAGTAGTTAACATCTGTCCATGGTTTTGGTGATTCTTTTTTTTTTTCATCAGTGATTGGTAGAATTGGAGTAGATAGTCTTCAGAATCTTTTGCATTCCTCACTCTCCTAGATAAAAGTTTGAGAGTTCCTCATTATCTCTTCTCAAATTGACGGGCTTAGTCTCTTCCAACTTGGAATGGCTAAAGGGAAAGTGATGGGACCTGTCTTCGGTGGTCACCGCCCGCCCGTAATATCTTCTCTGATCAAATCATTTCTCCAGAGATAGCAGAAGTAGAGTGAGGGAGGCACTCACAATGCAGAGAATTCTGGACTGCAGATTGAAGAACCGAGTGAGAGCTCAGTCCTCCTGACATCAGATGTTGACCAGACACTAGCTATAGATATGCTAACCCCACTGCTGGCCTTTTTCCTTTCCTCTGAGAGTTCAGCAAAATGACGGGAGAGAGAGTGGGTCGTTTTGGAGTCTAGAGGTACAATTTTGGAAACAACCACCGTTTCTTGCAAACCTGCAGCATTCCTAGCACTGCGGCCATGTACATGGTCTTATTTAGACCCCACAGCCTGGGAAATAAATGACATTCTCCTTGTTTTTAAAATAAGGAAATATACTGAGAAAGGAGCCCAACTGTGGTTCCACGATGAACTAACTGTGTGACTTTAGACGTTTTGCTTAACTTCGCTGCTCAATCCTTCCTGATGTGTAAAATGAGGAAACTTAAACTAGTGAATCGAAGCTTTGATACATGTACCTTAAGACTCTGACAACAGGCCCTGTTTGCCAAGACTTTGTCCTTGGAACTCCAGGAATAGTCCAGGAAACTCCCTAAGGCTGACCTGCTGGGTTCTGGAAGAAACTTGATGCTGCATCTTGAGCATGCTTGAAGAAAGGAAGGGAAAGCAGCCCTTGCATGCTCTTGCTGTGTGCATGGTACTGATAAGTGACAGATTCAGTGAGTACCTGTTTTCCTTTTGAAAAATGCGCCCAGTGGTGTGCTGGTAACAGTACCTTTGCTTTAGAGTCCTTGCATTAGGAATTTGATAGCATTTTATTAGTGAGGGCAATGGCTTGGTAAGACAGCTCCTGGAAGGCATGTTTGAACTGTAATGGCTGTTGAGGATGAGCTCTGCATCCTGAGTACAGCAGTACCAGAGAGAAGTGAACTCCGAGCAGAGAGCTCAGCTCTGGGCCTCCTCTGACCCCTGCTAGCTGCTGCTGCTTCAGGAAAGAGAATGGAGGTGAGGTTAGGCCAGGCACATTCTCTGTCCTCTGTTGTCCTCTGGATTACTCTCGGTCATACACCTGGGGCAAGTGACCTTTCACCTAACTTGTCTGGAAGCAAGAAAAGTGGGTTGCTAACCGTAAGTTGTACTTTGTCTCAGGAACTTAAGAGACCATGGAAGAGGCCCCCCCGACCCCTTAGAACTATAGCTTTGTGTGCTGTGTTGTGGACAGAACTTCTTATAGGTGAGACTACGCTAGGATGAGCTGCATTTGGCAATCCAGCCGCTCCTGATAAAGCCCTGTGGGCTGGGAATCAGCTTGCCGGTCTCTAGAGGTCTGCTCTGCACTCTTTCTTGTTAAACCTCAGGGTCGTTGTCACTTATCAGGGTTTGCCTCTTTAAGTACATCCTGGTCCAGGCTGAGACTTCAGAGTCTTCCTCAAACTTCTTCAGTAACTATAGTCTGGTGTGATACAGAAGGGTCCACTGCCTGTCAGTCATGTGAATTTGGACCAGCTCCTGAACTCTGAGCCTCAGTTGCCCCATCTGCAAAATAGTGAGGCTAGAGCTATTGTATGGGGGGAGATTGTGAGGGTCAGGTGAGATGACATGTGTATGCTCAGCATAGACCCCAGAATAGAGTAGGCACCTTAAATACAGCGTCTCCACTTCTGCCCTCCCTGGCAGAAGTCCCCTACATGCATCCTTCTAAGGTCACGGAGAAGGCCAGGCGGGCTGCCCACACCTTGGCCAGGGGCAGGACCTGAGACTGCATTTTATTGGCTTGTGATCTAATTGCTCCATGGTCGCTGCCTGAGAATAGCAAACTCATTCTTGATGGAAAGGTCAGGAATCAAGCTATGCTAAATGGTGGGATGGCATAAAAACAGCTGGTTCCCAACACCCACTGAAAGGGTTGAGAAAGGAGAACTTCAGATTAAGGTGACTCTGGAGAGAAAGAAAGAAGTAAAACCACCCTTATAACCTAGAATTGCTGGTAATTTAGTTCCTCTTTTGTGAGTTGGGGTGGATAAGGAAAATAATTATTATAATTGAAATCCACTCAGGTTTGCTTAATAAAACCTTCAGAAAGAGATCAGGGGAGGAACTTAGTTTGGGGGATGGGTTGAAAAGAAATAATTTGCCCTTGGGCGCTGTAGCATGATTGGCTGCCTCCTTGGTTTTATAAAGAAAAGCACAGTATATATTATCTCCTTGGCATTAACTGCTTCAGAATAGGAAGGAAGAAGAAAAGAGTTGGCATCCAAAAATGGCATTTGACCTTTACCACTTGTCTCCTTTTAAGAATTCCTATTAAAATGGGTCGAATTTTCCTCGTATTGCTTCATTAGGTAGGTGAGGTATTGAGTTTGTAGCAGTTCTAGTTAATTGCACTGTTTCAACATGGTTCCCCTGGAGGCTGTTATGAGCTTGAAGAGGTGAACTCCCAAGTAGTATGTCGTATGCATGCCAGATAATATGCACACATTTACCTTATCAGCGGTGACAAAAGTTGACAGAAGGTCAGTGCTTTAAAGAGTATTTTTCTGTTATCTGCATAGACTTGTCAGTGATCTGGTGAACTCCACGTGTCAGACTCCTGTACTTGACTCTACTAACCACCTGCCGGGGTTACAAGTCGAAATGGCAAAAGCATCCCTGTAGTCAGAAAAGAAGTGAGCTTAGTTAACTTTGGTGGAAAAGAAGCATTTTTAAAATCTCCAGTTTGGTCTATGGTTATAGCATAGCATTGTTTGGGGTCTGATTTTACTGGGGCCCATGCTGTGTTCAGTTGTAGCAAAGATCTAATATGTGAAAGATCCCCGGAGCTTGCTCTTTCCCGGTGTTCCACCTCCAGATCCTTTTCCTTTGCCTGTCCCTCAGGCGTTTATTTTCTCGTGGATTGGTGATGTCTTTCCCCTAGTTTTTTTCTTTTTTTTGATGCCATATTCATTACTTGGATGCTTTCCTTCACCTTTAACCTCCATGTCTTTGCCATTGATTCCCACATCTTCAACCTTGTCTCTCTCCGAAGCTCTAGTTGGTGCAGCTAATTATAATTAACCAACAGACAACTCTGCCAGATACTCAAACTCAGTTCATTCAAAACCAGGTTATTCTTCATTGCCTAAGTCCCCGGTGCTTTTCCTGTGGCTGTAAATGGCACCGGCCTCCACTCCACCACCCAGGAAGAAATGGACGCAGTGGACTAACACTAATATTTCCCACATATAATAAATTGATCCTATGTTTTGTAAATTCTGCCTTCTAAAGGTCTCTTTTTTTCTATTTTTCTAAATTGCTGCCTCACTAGTTTGCAATACTATGTAAGTTTCAGGAAAATAGATTCATAGCTCGGTGTGTACATCACACCACACCTACCACTAGAGATGTAGTACCTGTCACTACTCTCATTTTTAAAAATCTCTTCAGTCAGTCCTCTTCACTCCCACCAACTGCCCTCATTACCTCTCCTGAACTATTATCACTGCAGCTGTAGCATGGTTCTCTTCTTTCATCTCCAATTTACAAATCTTTTCTTTCTACTCCATGCTGACACCAATCAGCAAGCACAAAAGCATACCAAACAAGAGTATTTCATTATTAAAGGGAACAAAGGAAGCAGGAATGCTTAGGGAGGAAGATACTTCTGGTGGAAGAGAGATAATACAGGTCAAATCAGTGACATTGGAATTTCAGCCTGCCAGTTTGTTATCTATATTTAGCATCTACATTAGTGTCTTCACACATCTGATCATATTTGAGCTTTACAACCCCTTCATTCTGAAGATGGAGAAGTTGTGAGACTCAGGATCATGGTTTTCAAGTCATACAGTATAAGTGGCTAAACTGGAAGTTAGACCCTCAGCTTTTAGTCACAAATTTCGCAATCATTTCAAAACCCATGGGTATTTGCTCTTCTGGGTTCAGACTAGCTTCTCTTCTCTGTATTTGGGTGAAGCCAAAAGTTCTTAACCAGAAGACCTTTATTCTGATCTTGGTACTTCAACCCAAGGCAGGTCATCATGATGGTAGGAATTCTTGCCCTTCCCAATTGCAAAAGTTATTAGAAGCAAATGGCAAAATTACTTGGTGGAAATTATTGTTAGGCATTTCTGTGCCTGTCACAGTGCTTGGTACTTGGTTAGTACTCAGTAAATATTGGTTGAATGAATAAGTTAATTTAATACCTACAATACCATCTGCAGTTGAGATTGACTTTAACTACATGCCAGTAGTTAAGAACTTTGTAGAAATCGAAAGACTCTCATCTGGTTGAGCGGTTGATGGCTCTTCCTTAAGGCTGCTCAGTGTCTGCCCCACACTAGTGTTCAGTACGTGTTTGTTCATGTAAAGGAATAGGATCTATTCCTACCTTGGGTTATTGTGAGGATTATTGTGAGTGACTTAACATAGTGTTAGGGGTGTGCTCAGTGTTTTTATGGATTCTTATTTTAACATTGACCCCAGACATCACACTATACTAAATCTTATACTAGAGATTGTAGAATCCCAGACTTCTAGGGATTCCGCAAAGGTTTAAGAAAAGAAATAGCATTTGAGTATTCCTTGAAAGAGAAATAGTATTTCATTCTTATACCAGTAAAAGAAGTAGCAGAGGGGAGAGGGGACACTAAGAAATATATAGTTACTTACCAGTGATATGAATGATTAAGAAAATAGGCTTTGAGTTAAGAAAAGACTTGGGTTGGTATCTTGGTCCTGTCATTTACTAGCTGTGTGACTTGAGAAAGTTGCTTAAATTCTCTGAGCCTCTGTTTCCTCAGTTGTAAAATTAGAGCAGTATTAGAATATGTCTCATAAAGGTCCTGTGTGAGGATTGAGTGAAATAATACAGATGGAGTGCATAACACAGTACGTATTTCATTAATAATTAGTAGCCAGGGTGAGTATGGGTCTCCCATTTGTGTTCCTCTTCCTTCTGTTCTGTTGATGATTGTAGAAGTATGCACCTAGAAGAAATGCTTTCCTTTCCTGAATCTGCCATTTGCCAAATGGACTGTAATCCCACCGGTTTGTGTGGACTCTAAGATAAAACCCTTCCCAAGAGGACGTGCCAGAGAGCCTTAGGTCCCCATTTCTCCTCTGTATCAGAAAAGTTAAAGATTTCCCACCCTTTTTTGTATTCCTTGGACTTGAAAATCACAAAGGGTTGGTTTAAGTGGTTAGAACAATGAGCAAGTGAAGAGTGAATGGTATTTAATTTTAAGAACGGCGCTAAGTCATGTCCTCATAGACACTTGACATTAAGCAAGGATGGAAATGTTTTGCTGTTGTTTTTGTTACTATATGAAAATCTTATAATTGGATACTTTCTGGATCAATTCCTTTTCTCTCCCTCCAGCTGCTTGTCTTATTTCTGATTTCAAATGACAAAATATAGAGATGCTGAAATAAGCAGTGTGTTTGTGCTTGAGGTTCCTCTTATTAGGCTTGAAGGAATGATTTTGAGTGTTTCACATCTGGTTTGCTAACTGGTTCCAGTCATATTAAGGACTTTCCCCCCCGGCCTTTCCCAACTGGAGCGCAGCATCATGGTTTTTGCCAAGGAGGAAGACAGTGAAACAGGATGCATTTGCCACCCTCGGAGAAACTGTTCTTCTCTTTCACAGGAGGAGTAAAGCAGGCTAATGGACAGTTCACATTCTTTGGGCATTTATTCATATGCTCAGGGCTTTGCAGGTATACACACACACACACACACACACACATATACATATATATTTTTATATATGTGTATATAGTATATATGTATAAATGGTTTAGGCATGTTTATCTTTTCATAGGTGAATCTGAGAATGTGCTAGCAAGTTAGTCACAGAAGCAGAATTTGAGTCAAGGTCTGCTTCTAAAATTTCCCTCAACACTAAAGTGACTTCAGTGGTCCTGTGACTGGAAGCCAGAGGCAGCACAGAATGTCTTTAAAGGCAGACAAATGTGACTTCAAACTGCAGCTCTGCCCCTAAACCAGCTGGTGGCCATCGCAGTCACGCCTCTGAATCTTGAATCCCTGTTTAATAAACAAGCCTGATAAAACTTCTCTCAAAGAGTTGTATGGTAAATCCTGACCATGAACATCTTACCTTTTCTGGCATTCAGTAAATGCTAGTGTCGCCGTTGTGTACCAGCTTCCTTTCAAAACCAGTCATCCCGCCATCTCGCTGTTTTCATGTTTGCGTGTAGGGTGCGGATTCCTTGACTTTTGGGGGTTTTTTGGTAGCTGCATGTAGAATTCCACTCCGCGTGCATAGCACAGCTCCTTTATGCGTCATCTGTTGATGGGCATTTAGGTTGTTGCCATGTCTTGGCTATTGTGAAGTGTGCTGCTAAGAATTAGGGGAACAGATATTTTTCCTGATTAGAGATTTGTGTTCTCTGGGTATATGCCCAGGAGTGGGATCAACTGGTAGTTCCATCTTTATTTTGGGGGGAAATCTTCACACTGTTTTCTAGAGAGGTTGCACTGATTTATATTCCCACCAGCAGTGAAGGAGGGTTCCTCTTTCTCCGCAGCCCCTCCAGTGCTTGTTGTTTCCAGTCTTTCTGATACAGGGCGTTCTCAGGGGTGTGAGGCGGTTTCTCATTGTAGCTTTTATTTGCATTTCTCTGCTGATGAGTGATGTAGAGCGTTTTTTCATGTGTCTGGAGGACACCTGTTTGTCTTCTTTGGAAAGGTGCGTGCTCAGTTCTTTTGTCCATTTTTTGAGTGGGGGACTTTTGTTATATGAGTCATTATTTGGACAGGCAGGGTCTTAGCAAGAACTATCAGAGAGATGGGACAGTCCTCTTAACCTGGACTCTCAGTAATAATCCTAATTTTGCTGGCCCTGTTGAAATTCAACACTTTGGGGACATACCCTGTGGCTCGCGTGGCTGATCTGCTGCTGGCTTGCGGATCAGGTAAAGCCCAAGTACCCAGGTTTGGGGGACAAGGGCAGGGGTGAAGAACCAAAATGAGCAACTAACTAACCAACTAAATAAATGTTTTTTCCGTCTCCTTTTCTTTCTTCAGTGCTTCTTCTTCCTCTCCCTCTTTCCTTCATTTCTTTAAACAAACAAAACAAAAACCACTTCTTGAATGAGGTATGAGGTCTTTCTCTTCAGCTCTTGTAGAAGTTCTGTTTCTTTAGTCAGATTCCTAAGATAGGTTAGAGACTTTCTTTGTTCTTTCAGGAAACAGGTCGCACGTGCTTTGTGCCAGGATCAGTGCTATAGTTGGAAGGTAACAAGCTCACCACACAGATAGGGAGACATAGAACCTGTATGCTCAGGACCAAGTTAGGGACACAGCTGGAGAAACCTGCATTTATATTACAAGATGGAAAGGTAGAAGAAAGTGTGAAGCACTTGAGAGCATAGATGCTGTTAATCTAGCCTGGGTGATGAAAGAACAAACAAGTAGAGATAAGAAACAGCTCTACCCTAGACATGTGGCTGTGGAACCAAGCTTTAGGTCTGTTGGCCAGGTGAAGAAATAGTAAGTGAAAAGAGCAGCACGCACCTTAGACCCAGCTGCCCCTCAGAATTGTCTGAAATCCTGTTTAAAATATAGTCTTCTGGAACATTCTCAGTTTTAGGTTCCACCGACCTGCATAATGTTGGTGATACATATTTTTATTAAGCTCTCTCCCCATGGAACCCTCTGAGGCCAGTCTGGTGCCGGTCCTTGCCGAGTAGAGCATGCGGCAGATCGGACCATTACGTAGAAGCCAGGCCTCGAAGTTCCATGCAGGGCTGTTGTGCCAATGATGAGCTGACAGATGTACAGCGCCTAGGACAGCACCTGGCAGATAGTAGAACTCATTAGTGTCATAGTTATTGATAATTCCTGTAGTTACTATGTTATACTAAGAAAGGACTTCTCCAAATTTTTACAAGTCCTAAGTATAGTACTAATTTTAATTATTATGACTTCCAGCTAATTTAGCACAGATTCAAATTTGGTTTTGAAAGTCTGGATGGAAATGATGAAAGATATTATCTCTACTGCTTTTATTGTGTATGTGTTTTTCATTTTTCCAGGTAGAAACGTCTTTAGTGACAACTTTAGCTGCATTCTTATATTGTTTATAGAATTTTCACTGGTCCATTTATTATTTTGTCAATATGACTTTGTTAGTTTTCATTTATTATCTCGATTAAATTTTATAGAAATAGTTTAGTATGCAGTATATCTCCTTTATAGAAGTAAGACCGGTATCAGGAACGTAGAGACAATAGCAGAGAAGTAGCTAGACCTTTTTAGGTTATTTCTCCAGTATATTTAGTGGGAAATGGGTGTGGAAATGAGGAAACGTGGGAACTTTTTTTTTTTTTGGTTCTGACTTCTCTGACAGGCTTTAACATTCATAATCTCGTTTTCCCTAATACTCACAATGACCCTACCTATGAGCTGGTTACTATAAAACACTCCCAACACTGCTAAATAACCTCCATCTCTCAGTCAGCCCTGAGCCTTTAGCCATGACTTGCTTTCTTCACTTCTTAGCTTTCCAGCTTCGCAGCAACGTATCTCCCCACAGAGAGCTTTCCCTCTCCTTGTGATTTCTCATACCTGAAGCTCATCCTATTCCTAAATGCTCCTGTCTGGTTACCTTGCCTGCCTGTAGTTAGATACGTCACTCAGCCCTGCCCTATTTTCTCTCTGTCGCCCTCTTGAGAATAAGACATAAATCTGTAGTTTTCCAGCTTTAGTGATCAGTATCACTTGAAGAGGCTTGACAACATGTATTTGGGGCCCCACTTCAGAAATTCTGAGGCCTGAGAGTGTTTGTATGTTTGTGTGTGTGTGTGTGTGTGTATTTTTTAATGAGGGCACATTTTCATTTTGATTTAATTTTATTCAAGAAGCATTGCATCATAATACCATGTAGGTTTCAGGTATACATCATCATAAATCAGCATCTGTATATGAGATACTAAGTTTACCACCAACAATCCAATTCTATCCTTCACCATATGAAATTGGCCACTTTTATCCAATTTGCCCTCCCTCCCTCCTTCCTTCTGGTAACCACTAATTTGATTCTGTACACTAAAGTCCATTTTTGTTTGATTTGCTTCATTTGTTTTCTTGGTTTCTTTCTCTACCACACATGAATGAAGAAAACTCCAGATCTTAGACTCAGCTTATGTGGAGACCACTGGCCAGAATGCTCAGAACGCAAGCCTAAGTGGGCATCCTTTTTCTGTTTTTCCTTGCCAAGAGAAGATTCTTGACAGGCTAGGTCTTAGGTGGACTCTTGTTAAAAATAGCTTTTGGGGCCTCATCCTGGTGGAGAATCGGTTGGGCATAGTCCACATACATCCCAAGGTCCCAGGTTTGTGTCCTGGGACTGGTGGGAACAACCAAGATGAACAACTAAATAAAGTAAATAAAATGCTTCTTCTTCCCCTTTCTTCCTGCCAGTCTGCCTCTGCTCACTTCATTCATGCCAGCACCTACTCTTTAAAAGAAAGAAAGAAAAAGAAACGTTTTACTGCCGTGTCCTGGTGGAGTAGTGATTGGGGCCACTGCTTCCAGTCAGGTATAGTCCATGTGTTCCAAGGACCCAACTTTGCATCTGGGGCCCCAGGGAAGCAACCAACATGAATAATCAAATAAATAATAAATATTTCTACCTCCTCTTTTCCTGCCTGCTTGCCTGTTCACCTTCATTTCTGCCTGCACTTTTCCTTTGAAAAAAAAAAACAAAACAAAAACTATTGCTATTTCTGAATATGAGTAAAGTAATATAGAAAGTTCAGATGTTGTGGGAAGGGATAAAGGAAAGTGAAAAATCACCCCTAATCTCATCACCCAGATACAATTACTGAAAGCATCGTGGACATCATCTATTCAAACATCCACGTTAGGGTGAGGGTTATATGTGTGTGATGTAATTTTGTATAAAGGAAATCAAGGTGTATATGCTACTTTGAAGTGTGTTGTTTTTACTAACTCCGTCTTGTGCATATTTATCAGGGGCAGGAGTCTTTTAATACAGTTAGGAAGCTACACTATTTTTAGAAAGCAGGATAGGTTGCATGTTAAATGATTATGTTGTGGAGGAATGGCAGTTCGGAAAGGTGAGACTTGGATGTTGGCTCCTTCGAGTATTGTGGATTTGCTGGGATTTCAGTCTGGTAAGGAAATGAGGGGTGGACTGAAGGCTGATTTGTCTAAGTTCATTTGATTATACTAGAAGTGGGAATGAAAATGCCTTTCAAGTGGTATTTTTTTAATGTGCGAATATTTGAACGTGTTAGACATGTTTGTATTTAACATAGCTATAATACGAAAGTGGGTAAAATGAAAATAAACTTGTATACATTTCCCTGCTGGTAAAGAATACAGTTGCCTGTGTGAGATGTTTGTTAGTGTCCACCTTCCTAGACTCTTGTGGTATCAGATGTGATTTTTATATGCAGCAGCCTGTAAGTTGCTGGGGAAGCTCTGTGTTTAATCACGTTACCGTGTTACTTGTTTGTTTTGGGGGTTTGTTTTATGGTAAGAAAATGTCTTTGACTTGCTTTTATAGTCAGATTGATTTCGCTTGTGGGTGTCCAGATGCTGATGAGCTGTAATTAGCATAAGAAGGAGGTTGGAAGGATGTTGAACATCCTTTTCCGGTAGCCAAACAAAGGATCCCCAAACAGAAATTAGCCTCAGGTATCAGGTTAAAGAGAAACAGCTTTCTCTTTTAGATGTGGGTCTATTCAAGGATATGTGCTTTGAATGGGGCCGGGGCTTAGAGAACCTTGCTGGTGAACTGTCTTGAGGGTGATTTGCTGCAGCGAAGTTTCTCTCTGTGAGTGGAATAACATTAAATCCTTTAAGCGGCCTTGCCGAAAGGCAGAGGGGAGGTCCAGGGGTTTCAGAAGGCCTGAATTTGTGTTTCTGCCATAACACTTTTGTTCAGCATCTGTGACTTCAGACGTTTGCTTGCCCAGAGCCTCAGTTTCCCCACTTTTATAATGGAGATAATATTTCACAGATGTGAGAATTGGATAAAATAATGTATGGGGAAAGTGCTTTATATACTATAAAATTATGCACTGTATACAATATGGGAGTGGTGTGTGTCACATTTAGTGCTTTTGCCTTATCTCTTCTGCAGTCCTTACATTTTTTTTTTTCTTGTCCCTGTCTATAGAGTAGAAAGAAAATAATTGTTAATTTGTTCCCTGTTTGCTGCAGGGTGATCATAAAATAAATTAAGCGTATCATTTTGATAATCACTAAAAAAATATACCTGCAACTTTCTTAAATGTATTGATTACTAATAAATCATATTTCTGTTACGAATGCCTGCCAGCTTGGAAACTTGTGGAGTAACATATTTGCTGGCCGCCTCATTAACAGGCTGAGGTGACTGTTGGTGAGGATAGCAGTGCTGGTATCTCACATTCATTGAGAGCTGTGTTCTAGCATACACATGATGTCATTATCCATAACCTCAGCTCCGTGTGGGGCATCATTAGTCTGTTTTGATACTAAGGAAACTGCCCCAAACAAGTTAAGCACTTTCTCAAATCGCACACGCAGTTTATGTTAATATATGCTAGGACCTAAAACCCATGTCTTGATACTCTCAGAGATATCTGAAGACCAGAAAGTTAAATGACTTGATCACCAGTGCCACAATGCAGCAGCATACTTCTAGAAATAAAATAGGAAAGCTTATAATACTGACATAGGCCAGACCAGACAGAAAAGTTCTGTCACCATGTGTTTAGTAGGTGGTAAAGTGGGATATGGAATACTTTTACAACTTTAACCTGAATTTTTGAAATATGAACCTTGTTATAGTAAAGTTTTTTTCTATGAATTTAAATGTGATTTTTTCTAAGCTGTAGTCTTGGCATGGTTCTTAATGGCAGTGTAGTGGGAAAAGCACAGCCTTTCAGAACAGGCAAACTTGAGCTCAGATCCCAGCTTATACCAGCTGTGTAACCTTAGACACATTAATTAGTTTCATTGATCCCAGACACCATATCTATAACCATGCTTCTTGGTGTTTATGTTGCAGATGAATCACCTGGAGACTTTTTAAAAGTTCAGATTCTACTTCTATAGGTTTGGAGTGAGGCCTGAAATTCCTCATTTTTAACCAGTTTGTAGGTGGTGCAGCTGCTGGTCCTCTGATCATACTTGGAGTGTCAGGGATCTCTAAACCTGACACTGATGTCTGATTCCATATTTATTGTAGCATGTAGAAATTGCTTAACAAACGTTAGCTCTCCTCCCGCTCTTTTTCCTAACCTAGTTGGGGAGTGGCGTTCTTTAAGAAATAGATCTGAAAATACGTATTACCAAAGTCCCAAGCTTCAGAGGGCTTTCCACCAGTATGGCAGGTGGCCATGTCTGAGGACAGCATGATGACTTAGGAGGCGCATCTTAAGGAGTGTGCCCAGAATGAGGAGTCATTTACAAAATGTGTGTGAAAACCTTTATCTGTAAAGTGGCCTAAAAAGAAACCTCAGTTGGCCTCTTTCACAAGTTCACTAACCCTTCAGTTATTTGGCAGTATTTGTTGAACACCTAGTGATGCCAGGTGAGGTGTTAACCCTGGGAAACACACAAGAACCATTTCAGGCCCCTATGCTGGAGGTGCTCGCCTTTCAGTGCAAATTATGGTTACTGTGCGGTACATTAAAGGCTGTAAAGGGGGTAAGTACAAGTTGCAATCCAAAGAAATGAAGAAACCAGCTTCCAATCTACTGGAAAAGTGTTGAAAAGTCTTCTGAGTGGTTAGAAAGATTGAAAGTGAATGGAAATGCCCCAAGTAGACAAGAAAAGAGTATCTTTTAGGCGGGGGGAATATTGCAAGTGGGCACAGGCACCAATGTGTCCTGGGACATGGAGTCTGTTCAGAAAGAATTCAAGGAGATGCTTGATGACCGCACACAGCAAGTTTATTAGGAAAAGCACAGAGGGATGGAGAGAATTTCCCTGTGGTCAGCAAAGCTGTAAATATTGTCAGCCTAGGGAGGATCTGATATATTGGAGAATGGAGTTTTCCACTTGTTGGTTCAGTTAACCTGCATGGGACTAACTAAGGATAATGAAGACAGTGTCTTCTTCTTCAGGCCCCTCCCCAGCATGCTTGAGGCTTAGGTGGTGCTAACTTAATTTGGAAGGTACTGGCTTATCTGAGTGGTGCAGCTTGCTTTTTAGCATGCCTGAAGTTGAACTCATCTGCTGACCTGTACATTTGCCATTCTGTTTCCTTGTGTCCTCAAGGCCCCTTCCTGTTCTTCACACTGTCCCTCGTCAGGAAAATGCAGAGACACAGAGAATGTGTTTGTACTCTGGGGAAGGCAGGTATTCCAGTGTTTGTGGCCTTAGGTTTTAAGTCTAAAGTCAATGAGCCAGACCACTGAATGTCTTTGTCAAGACCAGTATGGGTGACCAGGAGGACAAAGGACCTGGACTAGGACAGATCTAGGATGAAATCTTAGCATGACACAGAAAACCTCCCTGTTTGTCCCCTCTTGCTCCTTCCCTGCCCCTAAACTGAACTGTTGCAGAACTGTCTTGACGCTCGATGCTTTCCTTGACTGGGACATTCCTTTGCTCCTTTCTCTGTGAGACTGATTACTAATTCTTTGGAATTTTCCCCAATCCTGCTTCCTCCTTGAGGTCTTCTCCGATTTTCTACTCTGTTTTCAGACTGGTCTCTTTCTCTCTGTGTTGGTTGTTGGCAGGCTTGGTTGTACTCAGCTGTGAACTCTGCCCAGGCAGAGACTGACCTTTAGGCTTAGTGGGCCGAGGAATCCCTTTTATCTCTTATGGTCCGTTAAGCAGACTCAATCATAAGGGAAAATACTTTTTTATTATGGAAATTTCCAAAAATATGAGAGGTAGAGAAAATTATACATTGAACTCTTATGTACCCATCATCCAACCTCAGTGACTTACATTTTGCCAATCTTATTTCCCTTTCTTTCCTGCCCCTTTTTTCCCCTGGAATTTCTTAGGCCAGCCTGAGACATTGTGTAGTTCCACCTCATATATAAAATCTTTAATTTACAAAATTAATGAATAAAATAAGAATGAAAGCCTTGGATTTAGGCATTTTTCTAGCTAGAATGTATTTAGTGTTACCATTGAGGTCTGTTGATGGTTTAGCCTCCTCCTGTTAGATGTCAGAAGCAGCGTAGATCTGGTTGTTCAACCTTGGTGCTTTTGACAGTTTGGTGGAGACGTTCTTTGTTGTGGGCTGCTGTCCTGTCCACAGTCCCTGACCTCTGCCCACTGCATGCCAGTGTACCCCCAGCCGTCACAAACACAGAAAAATTGCAGTGTTTCAGGCAATGGCAACTTGCTCCCACCCACCCTTCCACTGAGAGCCACTGACTTAAAGGGGTTGCTTGTATAAATGTTGAGAGCTGAAAGGACTGTTCAGTAGACAGTTGGGGAAACTGAGTCCCAGAAAAGAAGAGTGTCTTTCAGATGACTACCGTGCTTTTTAGTGTCATGCTAGAGAATAAAGTCTCCTTTCTCATCTCTGTTCCCGTGTGTACCCCTCTCTACCACAGAGTTTCTAGAAGTTACCGAAGTAACGACAGAAGCTAGTCCCAGGAGACAGAAGAATTCCTGTCATTCCGGTGGGGTGTCTTCCAGAGCAGGGAAGATCACATGGCCAGGCCAAGAGTAGTTCTGGAATACTGCTACCAACCAAGGCTGCTCATCATTCCCCTTTACCAAATATTATGATCCTCAGGGGTGCTTCTTCAGGTTCCTTAGTGGTAGCCAAATAGGATTTGTGTCACAAAAATTACTTTGGAATCAGTTTTGTCAGAAATTGTCTTTTGTATAAAACAAAGGCACATTGGTGTTTCTGTTCAGAGCTGTGTTCAAATGGGCTCTCTTCTTCTTTCTCACAGCTCAGTTTGCCGTGGGATACCTAGACGCTGGTGGGCGCTGGTGAACGTAATTCACCTCTAGAAGTGCAGATCTAGGGGGTGGAAAGGGGCCGGCCCTGGGAGCCAAATCGTCGCTTACTAGCTCTTGAGAACTGGGTAGGACACATAACCTCTCTGGACCCTATCTTCCCCTCGTCTGTAAAATGGGGAGAATAATTGATTCCACGGGACGGGCTTGAGTATTAGTGAGAAAGAGAATGTGAAGCATCTGGCGCAGGAGTCTCACATACCACCAGAACATGCTTCCTGCTTTCTTCCTTTTAAGAAAGGCATACAGTCCTCTCGGGGACCTTCTTCTTTCTCTGTGTATCTGTGAAATGGTCGCACTTGGATGCTTGGAAAGACTTGCTTGTGAGAAAATGGTAATGACCAAACAACTTGTTTGCCAGTTGTTGATTCTATCCTCTCTGTCAGTAGAGCATGGAATCGTTCTTCACAAATGCACTGTTTTTGCCACTAATCAGTTTCTTTCATCTCCTCTCTATCATGTGTCTGATCCCTGTTAGAATATGATCCTGAAGCTTTTTCACAAAAATGGCTGCATGTTTTTTTCCAGCAGCTTTTGTGTGTGTAAGATTAGAGAATGGTTTACTTTGTTAGTCTCAAAGCAGAAATGAAAAGAACTGTGTTCTCACAGCACTGACATCTCTTCTGTCCTTTCCCTCTGCCGCATTACTGGCTGATGGGAGAAGGGTTAAGAAGTCAGACTTCAAGAAAATGAACATAAGGCCACCGTGGGTCTGCACGCAGGCTTTTCTGGTTTCTGTGGAAATCAGCAGAAGCCCTGGAGTCTGGAGGAAGTGTGTGAGCTCAACAGTTGGTGAGGCTGCAGCAGCTGACAAGAAGACTTTGCTGCTAAATGTGGGGAGAATAGGAGGAGGAGACCACGGCTGTTTGAAGAGTGCACGGGCAGGACTGGTAGATAAGATGAAAGTAGTGAAGAGGCAGGTTTAGATCGTTCCCTCAAGGCGCTGGAAACAGACTTTTCTTTTTTTTCTAAACTGAATTTCTAATCTCAAGCCTGTATCCAGGGATGGCTTCCAGAGGAGTGCGAATACACCTTCCTTGCTTTGGGTCTGTGCTGATCAGTTCTGCGCCAAGGCAGGTTGCTACTTGGAAGAGGGAAATTGGAATAGTGACAGAATTACCGATGAGAGGGAGAGTGTGGGAGAATTCTGGTTTCGTGCGTTAGCCTGGGTGTATCTGAATCCAGACGGCACTGTGTCACAGTAACAGCGTTCTGTGCTTCCCTGACCTTGCAGGGCGGTTTGAGAATAGTGGAAGCTGTTCATTAAAAAGAGCTCTTAAAAATCAGATTGCACTACAAACATTTGGAATGATTGTCTCACTTTAAGATCTAAAAGTTATTCATGTTTTTTGTTGGTCATGGAACAGGGTCAGTTTAAATTTAGATTTAATACTCTTGAAAGTAATAGGTTATAGGAAAGCAAACTAACTAGCCACCCCTGAAGTAAAGCCGTCTTCATCAAAGGCTCACAGGGACTCACTCTGGACTCAGAAACTCTCACCAGGGGTCTCACGCTACGTCTTTATACTGTGGGTACCACTAACATGAATATGTGAGTGTTGGTAGGGATGCAGAGATAAAACAGAGGCACTGAGACTCCAGGCATTTTTTTCTGCCATTGCAAGAATGACGGTTAATAATAAAAGAAAGGTGGGTGCGAGGGGCGGTGAGAAAAGCTTGTACCAGTACTTCCTTCCGGGTTCTCCAGAATACAGTGGGAAATGATTCTAAGGAGACCCTTTGGGACAGGTGAAAAGAATGTGCCTTTTCACCAACTGTTACTCTTGGTTCTAGCACTGCCCACTGAGGTGTGTGACTGATCTAAAGATAAGTCAGAAAGACTGTACACAGTTTTCTTGGGATAAATACCTGAATTCTCAGGGTGTAGTCTGTCTTTGAACTTCCTAGAAAACAGTTTATTGGATTAGTGTATCGGTTAGATATTGCATTGATTGCTAGTAACAGAGACTAGAAATAACAGTGGTTTTAAACAAAATGGAACACATAGAGGTTTTTTTCTGTCTCACATAAAACAGGTCCAGAAGTCAACAGAACTGTATTAGCAGCTTCATGGTGTCATCTTCTTCAGGAACCCAAGTTCCTCCTGTCCTTCTGTTCTGTCCTTACCACAGGGCCAAGGATGTCTGTTTGCTTGTTAATATGCTTGTATAAAAATTTATAAAAAGCATTTATAAAAGTGCCTGGATTCTATTTTCAGGATTGCCTCATGGTCTCAGATGACTGAGAGTTCCAGGTACCATGGCTATATTCACAATAGAAGGAAGACAAAAAGGGGTGGGGACATGCCCTCTCCACCACCGCCCCCATTCTACCCTCAGAAGTCCCAGAATACCAGTTAAATCTCTGACATGAAGTCAGTCACGTAAGGGAAGCTGTAGTTTGGTTTTTGTTGTAAGCTGGGCACAGTACCAGATAAATACAGGTTCTGTTGGTAAGAAAGAAGAGAAGAAATTGGGTAGACTCCTGGCAGTTTTGGTCAGTCAGAATGCTGTTACTTGGTTTAAATCATCTCTCTTGGGCAGTATCTGTCTAGGCCTTCTCAGAGTTCCCAGAACTGCTGGTGCCCCGCTCATCAGGGTGCAGCCCATGACCAGCATTCTTCCCCAGTTCACACTGCTAATGCTGAAGAGATGGGGTTGGTTTCACTGACAAAATGCATGATAGGAGCCATTCAAAACTACAGACCAGAGTCATTTCCACTGCAGGTGGTTGATAGGCATGTGCAGGTACTTAAAACTTCGTGCATCTTCCCATTAGCCCATCTGAGATCTTGGCCATTCCTGATGGATGAACACACGATCTGGAGAGCTTCCGGCATTCTGCTCAGGCCCAGAGGGCCTGCTAGATGCCACACCGGTCTGTTTCTTTTACTCTGAACCCTTGGAGAATAGTTGGGTGGCAGAAAGAAGCATTTTCTGAATATACATAGCCTTTTCTTGCTGCAAGGCACATTTTCCCACAAATTTGAGGTTGTAAATTAGTTAAGTTAGCAGTTAAACACTTTTTTAAATCCATATTGATGCTGGAACTCTTAAAAGGAGGGAAGGAAATCCCACGGGAACTGTAAAAATAAGTCAGTACCTGTCCTGTTCAACTGCACCCCGTAGGTACTTAAGACAGTATTTGTGAAATGTATTGCAGCTAAATAATGAGAATAGTGACTCATTTTTGCTGTGTTTCGAATTAAATGTGTTTTAATGGGCCTACTTCATGGAAAATGCAATCAAAAATTTAAATGACATTAAAAAACTACATTTTTGAAAAGTAGCCTTTAGGAGTCAGCATTTATATTCCAAGTTTACATCTCATGCTTTTTTTCTTGGCTTCTCCCTGCCAACATTTTCTTAAGAATTGTTTAAATCATACAAAAAATGTGAAAGAACTTTACAACAAATGCTCATGTATGCACCACGTTGGTTCTACAGTTAACATTTCCTGTGTTTGCTTTGTCACATATCTGTACTTATAAATTTTTTGATTCATGAAGTAAATTGTAGCCATCACTGCATTTCACCCTTAAATACACAGCATGAATATCATAAAGCTAGAGTTCCTCCTTTTTAATTAAATTGCAGAGTGAAATGAAATGCATACGCAGACCTTGAGTGAAACATTTGATGAATTTGAACAAATTCCTACTCTGTCAAAGTACAGTACATTACCAAGAAAGTTCCGTCGTAGCCTTTCCTAGGCAAATATCCCCCACCTCACAAAGGTATGCACTGTTCTGAGTTTTTGACCATAGGTGAGGTTGACCTCATCTAGAACCTCGTGTCTGTGAAGACTTGTGCAGTGTATATACTCTTTTAGGGTAAGACCTTCACTCAGCCTACTGTTTTTGAGATTCTCTCATGTTGTATGCATTAGTGGGTTCTTTCTGTTACTAAGTAGTATTCCATTCTGTGAATATATTTTTTTCATCCTGTTTCCAGTTTTTTGTCCAATTATGAATAGAGCTATCTTTTTACAGGTATATGGTTTCATTATCTCTTGAGTAAAATAACCTATGAGTAGAATTGCTGTTATTTGATAGTTTTTTTATATGTATTTTTTAATAACTAGCATCTTTCTATTGAATTGAAGGGAAGACCTTATCCAGGCCACTTCTCTCTTTTTAAAGACCAGGATATTGAGACCTAAAGAGAAAATGGAGAAGAAATCTATTCAGAATCTCAAAGTTTAGAGTAGAAACCTATGTCTTCTAATTACTCTGGTGTTCTCTGTGTCATACTTCCCTTGAGAAAAGGGGCAAGGAAATTGGGCTTATTTCTTTCTGAGTTTACTAATTCCATTTTGCTTGGTGAGATTTGATTGTTAAAAATCCTCAAGTGCAATATATTGTGTTCTGCTTCTCCTTCGTCCATTCCTGTAAATCTTCCAGCGTGATCTTTCTGGAACACAGGTTTGATCCTGCTGCCCATCCTCTGTCAGGTGTCCTACTGAATGAAGTGTAGTGCAGCATACAAGGTTCCTGCTTCTCTGCTTCTGCTGCTTGGTCTTTAATCTTGTCGCCTACCCTGCATCCTGGCCAACCAAGGTGTCCTTTCATATCCCCTGCCTCTGTGTTTTCTCTGAATTCCATCCCCCTTTTGTCTGTCTAATAGATTACCAGTTCTTCAGACCCTCTCAGAGTCAGTTACTCTCTTTTGATACAATGTATTCCTCTCTCAGCTAACTTTCAGCATCCAGTTTTGTTAGGATATCAAATTCAGTGTTCGTTGAACTCCTAGCACAGGACTAGGCACTTGCAAAGGCAGAGAGGAATAAGAGATGGACTCTGCCTTTGAGGAGTATCCATCTTTGGGGGAGATCCTTTAGCAGAGCATTTGTAGTGCTAACTACGTCCTCAGTATTCACAGGACCAGCCGTGTAGGAGAGCTCACTTTCCCACAGCCTTCCTGGCGTCAGGTATTTTGAAAACTTTATCAAATGAAATTATTTCATTGTTTTATTTGCAATGCTAGTATGGCTGAATGCTTTTTTTTCCCCTCTATGTATAATGGGTATTTTTTAACTTTTGAGGAAAGTAAGTAGGTCACTTCCTAGCTGTGAAACACCCTGGGAAGCGCTTACTTTCCTGGTCGGGTCTCTAGTTCTTTTTTTTTTAATAAAGGCCGGCTGGAATGAAAGCAGACGGGGAGGAAGGGAGGGAGGAACATTTTTAATTTGTTTGTTTCCTTTTGGTTTTTCACCCCAGCTTTGGGGAGAGAATCGAGGTCCTTGGGCTTTACGTGGTTTTCACACCAGCATCTCAGCCGCCTAAGCCAAAGGGCTTGCTCTTCTAGTTTCTTATCTGTAGTACAGGGACAATAATAAAGCGTGTTTCATAATGTTGTAGAGAATTAAGTATGTGCACTTTGCAAAGTACACATAGGCGCAAAGTAGGTTTACAGTAAACATTACCTTTAAGTCTGGTCGCTAGCTCAGTGCCTGCCATATATTCAGGATCCAGTGAAGGTTTGTGAAGCAGAGGAATATATGCATGTTGTGTATGTATTTAAATGGCTGTAGATAGCTGTTCACACAGATCCATCTGTCTTAAGAAGAGTGTTTGACTTGACTTGCATCAGTATTCAACTGGAGTGGCGGAGCACACACGCGTGACTCTGCTTGGGTTACCACATTCCCTGCTAAGCAGATGTCCGTTATAATGAAATGTAAAAGGGAAAAAATAATAATAAAGGCAGAGGAGTATAATGTTAAGGCTTGATTTGACAGGGCCTCCTGCTACTTCAGCTGCCAGTGCCAGGCATAGAACAGATTAATCTATATTCCAGCACACCACTGCTGAAGTCGAGATCGATCTAATTAGGGTATTTTCACATCCTGTTTGCATCTAAACACCTACCAGAAAGTAGGATGTCTGTCCATCTGGGGAGCTCAAGGAATGGTGGGAAGCAAGGCTTAACAAGATGGAGATGGCTTTAATTTTAGAAATGAGAGAACTCTGTTGGATGGTTTCCCTAAAACAAAAGCACTAATCGCCATAGATGATCATGGAAACAAGGGCAGTTCTGCAGTGTGGTCTTGAATTTTAAAGTGACCCGCAAAATCTTGCCAAGACATCGGCCTGGTGGCTGAAGCACAGGGACCATTCCCTCCTTAGAACAGAATTCTGACTGACTCATACCTTTCTTGCCTTAAGGGCTCCAAAGCTGGGTGGGCAAAGTGACCCTGAATTCATTACCCAGCCAGCCACACTGGCCCAGTATTTAAATGACAGGCCATCAGGATGTTGGTTAGGGTCCCTTTCCAAAGTACAGCATTTATATTTATCTGTGGTCTGTAACTCCCTTCACCTCCAAGCTCCAGCATCATTACCTTTCATCCTTCCTCTGGTGCATATACTACTTTGTACCCTGTAATTAATTGTCATGTGGTTGTAAAACTCATGGAGGAGGTGCTTTTCTTTTCCTCTACAGATGAAGTGCTGTGTTTTCAATTCTAGCAGCCAGATCAAATGGCAAATGATTACGATGGCCAAGTATATTCATTTTTATTAAAAGGTAGGGCCATCTCAGTTTAGATGTGCTGTGTCTTTTAGATTACTGGTAAATAGTCCCTGCCCCCTCAGGGCTGTCCGCAGGTCTCCCAGAGTCTTGTACTGTTTGGCTTTGTAGGCAGCCACACATAAGCACTTTAATTTACTGTGGAATTAAAGCGTCTGAGTGAAGTTGGCCTTGCTCTGTTTTAGGGTTAGAACAGATCTCAAGTTATAGAAAATAGCTCTACCAGTTGAAACAGTTAAACAATCGAAGTTCCTGTTTCTCTAAGTGGTGGCTAGGGACGATGACCCAGGCAGATTGAAACACAGTCAGTGGTGGACATGTGATCAGGATGCAATATGGAAGGAGTTAGATGGTGATCTGTGATAGGTGCAGAGGCGAGAGACTCTCCTACCATGTTCTTTTCCAGGACAGCAGATCTCAAACTCATGTCTGTTGCACCTACCTTATTCGATTAATAGATGTAATAAGTGGAAGGGATAGCACCGTTGTACAAATAAGAAAACAGACTCAGAGATTAAACAGTATGCCCACTATTTAGTTTAACCTGCAAGTGAGTATCAGAGGCAGGATTTGAATTCACATCTTTTTGATCCTATAGCCTCACATAATAATTAACTTACATAATAATTAACTCACTTGGTATTTCTGGAGCAGGTCCTAAGAGTTAATCTGATCGGTATACCCAGCTGCCTTCTCACAGGGCTCACTGATAAGCCTTGTAAATAGTCTCATATATGAGTAAATAGCTCTCTTCACAGAGAAAGGTGATATTAGCCTACTGGGATTTAGATTAGGCCTTTTTAAGAATAAGGATGGGAAATATTAGTCTTTCTAATTTTTTACAAAGTGGCACACTGTGAGAGGCAAGTTGGAATGACTCAACAGTTTGCGCTGTTCTAGAAAGCTCTGATTTGAATGCACTTCATCAGCAATGTTTTTTTCTTAAGGCAGGCAGGAATGAAAGGAAGGAAGACAAAGGAGGAAGAAGCAATTTATTTATTTGTTTCATTTGGGTTTTTCACCCAACCCCAAGTTGCAAACCTGGTTCCTTGGGCTTTGCATGGTCTGCATGCCAGCAACACAGCTGCTGAGCCACCGGGTGCACCCTCTTAGTCAACAATTCTTAATCAAGGAGCATCCCTTAGAGATGCGAACACTCTGATAGTGTTACATTTGTGTATTTATTTTGGAAAGGATTGCATGCACGTGGTTCATCAGATTCTCAAAAGTGTCTGTCATGATTTTTAAAAAGATAAACTGCAGCTCTAGCGTCCAGTGACCTGCAGAGTTATCAAAGTCGGTCACACCCTTTATATTTGATCCCAAGTAAATCACATCCCTTTCAGGGCTGTTATTTCTGTACTCAAAACCCCAGAGGAATTGAACCAAAGATTTCTAATTCTCTTTCAGCTCTGAAAATTACAGAAAAATACCTAACCCTAGAAAATCAAACCTGAGCCTCCTTGCATAAACTCAGGAATATAACCTATCGCCCGCACTTGATAGGCCTTGAAGAGATTTGAGGTGGGGGAAGAGTAGACCAGAACCACCCCTCCTGGCATTTTTAATAATTCAGTGTCTGAAGCAGCCTGTCTGTTGAGCAGGGCTCCTAGCTGCAAGGATCAGATTGACAGAGTTTCAATACCAGCTCTCGTTTTCTACCAGGATCCTACTTCCCTACCTAATGGCTTGAAAATAGAGATTTGCTTGACCTTCTCCTCTTTGGAGTATTGTGGATCCGTGAGAGAGAGAGAGACAGACGGACAGAGAGAGAGACAGAGAGAAAGAGTGTGTTCTGGTCTTACTGGGTCCTGCCTTAGAGGCTCTTCTCTGCAGTGGGAGTCACCACACCCACCCCGTCTGTATTGACAGCTCCATAGCCATCCTTCACCTCCATTTTATCCTGTCGAGATGACAGAGCAGCTGAGCGGTGTTGGCCAGCAGATAAACCTGTTATCTCCCCTGGTCTGTGTGCCAGCAGCATTCCCCATCTCCTTGGTGCGTGAAAAATTGACACTACCTTGGGCTGAAATCTGTTCCTAGGGAAGCTGCATTTATTAGTAACTAATGAAATTCTCTGTGTGTGTGTGTATGAGAGAGAGAGAGAGAGAGAGAGAGAGAGAGACAGAGAGAGAGAGAGAGAGAGAGACAGAGAGAGACAGAGAGAGACACGAGACACACACTTGGGATGGCTGAAGTGTTTTTCTATCTGACAAGCACCAAAGCCCTACAGCAGCCACAGCACCCAAAGAGAGAAAGAAGGAAGAAAGAAATTGACAACGTGTCCTTTGCTTAAAATCCCAAACTAGTAGATAAATGTCATTTATGCTTGGTGTACCATTGAGTTGTTCAAGGTATCTCCTGCTCCCGTCTGGATGAGCTATGGAAATGCATGCTAATAGATACAGTGCCAAAAAAAGATAATTCTTCTATTACATTTTCCCCTGCCCCCATCTTGTTGACATATATAAAATAAATGTTCCCTTGCAACTCTTTCTCCTCCATCATAATCAGCAAGGAAAGTTCTGTTTCAGTATTTATTGAACTGCCTAAAACCCCACGTTCCTTCTCTATTTGGACTCTGATAGAAATCCAAGAAAGAATAATTCAGTTAAAAAAAAAAAAAAGCAAGAGGAGTTGTTAGTCCTATCTTACTCCATATGACCTTTTGCTTCATTTTCCTTTCATTAAAACTATTGATTTTTTTAATTCACATTTACATAGTGCTAGCTTTTAGATACTGTGACCCTCACACGAAGCACAGTTTTAGATTTTGCATGATTTAGTTTCTGGTCTTTTCAAAATCTTTTTCAGAAGCCTTCATGATCACGTTTTATATGTGTGAAGCATATTAAGTAGGAAAAGCTTGAACTTTGGAGTCAGACAACTTAGGTTCAAATCTAAGCTGCCATTTCTTACTCAAGAATGTGATCTTAAGTAAGTTAATTAAACCTCTCTGAGCCTTAGAGTCTACATTTATAAAACAGAGATGAACAGTACCTTTTTCATAGCGTCATAGTTAGGATTCAATGAGCAAATTCTGTACAGATTCAAATAAGCCTCTTGTCACAGATACACAGTAAAATGGTGACAGGTCTTATTGTCCCCTACTTACTTTCAAATAGGAATTTGAAGCTGCTTAGAGCATGAACAGTATGGTGGTACTAAATCTTAACTTTGAATAAGAATTCATCAAAAGACAAATGTCAAGCTGAGGAAAATATTTGCAATATATACAACAGAAGGGTAGTTTTCTTAATTTGCAGAGTTCCTAGAAATCAAAATTGACAAAGGATAAGGCCAGACAAAAGGCAGTACCAGTGGTCAGAAAACATTAGAAAAGGTGTTTAACCTTATTCACAACAATAAAAACATGCTAATCAAAGGAACATTTCATTTTCACATAGCAGCTTGTCATAACTCCTAGGTTGGACAATATTCAATCAAAGTGAGCATATGGGAAAAGAGATACTTTTTAATCGTATTATGTAACTATGCTTCCACCCCCAGCATGTGTTTGTGCATGTATGTTTAAGTATGCATGTTTACACACATTACTGAGAATGGACGTGTAATTCATGCAACCTTTGTTGAAGATAGCTTGTTAGTGTCTTTGAACATTTTATGTGTCAGTACCTTTCAACTCATCAATTTCACATCTAGGAGCCAGCCATAGGAATACACATGCAAAATTATGCCAGAATATGTGTATATGGATGTTCCTTGTAACGTTTCTAAGAGCAAAAACAAGACAAACTACCTAAACACCCATGATTGAGAACACAAATCAAATTATAATAAATAAATTCAGTGGAATTATAGTCATCAAAAAAAGAGGGCGTATGGTAATGTGGGAAGGTGTAACAGGGAATATATAATTTTTATTCCTTTGAAAATGTACACAAGGTATTTTGCCCCTTTTTTCTCCCCTTGGGAGAGAGGAATAGGGAAGCGTGAGGAGTACAGGTAAGGAAAAATAGTAGGTGCTCCATAAATATTTATTGAGGACATTTGATACTTTTGTATATAGTTTGGCTTTTACCATGTACATCTTATTGCTTTTTATTTAAAAAATCCATTCATGGAGGGTAGAGGGAATCAGTCAAAAAGCATTAAAGAGAAATCGTTTCCCGAGGTTGAGCATTGACTCCTCTTTGAGCTTCCCAGTAGCCAAGGCAAAGAGAGAACCATGAGAAGAAGCAGACATGTCATCAAAAGAAATGTTTTCCTGATCTTGATCTCTGAAAGTATGGGTCTAAACTCAGATCTAATCTTGTCTCTCCCCAGCTTAAAATTCATTTGCAGGTCTTGTTACTTCTCTCCATGCCCAGGCTCTGCCCACCTGACTGGCTTCTCTCCCCAGTTCTGTGCGCTACTCTGACTGGTCTTTGCATATGTTCTTCCTTCCACCTGGGATGTTCCCTCCTCTACCTAGTTGTTGGTGGTGGATCACGTTTTTGGTTTTGGATTGTTTATATTTTGTTTCTGTTTGTAGGATTCTCAGTTGTATGTGTTGCCTCGAGTAGGAATCCTAGGGCAGATACCCTTCCTCTGTGCTCCCCAAGTCCCCTGTGCCTGCTTCAGTAATGAACTTGGAACACTGCACTCTAATTGTTGTTTTGTTTTCCCTAAATACGGACCTGTTAGGATACCGTGTTACCTGTTTGGGGACCCTCAACACCTGCCTAAGCACTTGCCAGCACAGAGATAATGTGATGAGTGAGTGAGTTGAGCTCTCCCTCTTCTACCAGTTAGCGCTGGACAAATCATTTCTCTCTCGACCTGAGTTTTTCCCTCTGTACAAGAGACACTTGTCCCAGATCATCAGAGAACTCTTTGGCTGATTTTTTTTCTTTCTCTTTTGTTGTCAGATTGTCGTAAGTATACACAGAATTTGTCGTCACCTGTCATGCTGAGTAATTTCAAAGTTTGAGAATTGACCTTGTTAGAATTCACTGCCTTTTAATAGGGCCTGTCCCATGTGTGATCACCAGCTGAAGAGACCAGAGCCACACCAAATTGCTTGGCTTAAGACTGCAGAACTAGACTCACCCTGGAGGAATAGCGATTTGATCTGCTACCTTGAGCCAAGAGTGCAGTCCACATACATCCCAGGGAACTGAGTTCACATCCCAGGGCTAGGGGGAACAACCAAGATGAACAACTATTTAAAATAAGTGAAATTGCTTCTTTCTCCTCAATGTTTCTCAATGCCTCCTCAGTGCCTACCTGCCTGCCTACTCACCTTCATTCCTACCTGCACCTTTACTTTAATAATTTAAAAAAAAAAAAAATGCAGGTTCCCTGACATATCCCTCCAAAGATGTTCCTTACCTTAGCCTGCTTTCTCACCCTGAACTGAACTCTGACTCACTGTCTTGACACTGCACTTTTGCCTTCCTATGAATATGGGACCTGTTCTCCCCACTCTCCACTTTCTATCTTTACTCCATTCTGCTCCCTGTTCCTGCTCCCTTCCTTTTATTCAAAGTGGGAGTTTTAACACCTCAGTCCCAGCTTTACAAAATGTTGAAATATGTTTGGGGCAAGAAGATATTTACTCTCTTTCTACAGCACATTTTAAGAAAAACTTTGCATTTAAAAATTTGAACCTACCTGTTAAACATAGCTTATTGAAACTGATGGATCCCAAGAAGAAAACCATCCACTTACTCCCAAACACAACAATTCTCAAGGGTCACTTTGTAACAGATAGTTTACAAGCATGTTAGCATTACAAAAGTGATATTACTGTGAACTTGTGATTACAAAAGAGTGAACGCTATTTGAAGGCATTTGAAAGACATCCAGAGTTCCACAGTGGTTTGTTTGTCCCACCCTCTTTCCACACCACTGAAAACTTGTGATGATAGCCTGCTTTCTTCCCATTCGCTCAGCAAGTATCTCCAGAACACCTGCTGTGTGCTGAGCATTGTTTGGGGGCTGGGGCTATAGCAGTGAACAAAGAATCCCTGTCTTTGTAGAGCTTATATTCTAACTGAAGGAAGGCAGTGAACAAAATAAGTTACACAATATTTTAGAAGATTATGCACGCTGAAAAGAAACATGAAGCAGGTAAGATGCGGGACTCAGCAGTGTTGGGCCATTGCATTGCAAATAGGCTGGTCAACGCAACTCTCACTGAGAAAATGGCAGCTGCATAAAAGTAGATTTGAAGATTGAGCCATGCAGATAATCTGGTAAAGAACTTCTCCAGCAGAGGAAACAGCAGGTTCAGAGGCCCAGCACTCGAGGGTGCTAGACATTAGAAACTACTTGGTCTGAGCGAACTGGAGAGCCGCTAGAGGGTTTTAAACAAAGGATTAATGGGATCTGACTTTAGGTTTTAACCTAAGGGATCAATCTGGCTGCTTTGTGGAGGATACGCTAATGTGGACAAAGGGCAGAAGCAGAGCCCCGCATGTAGTGTGGTTAATACTCTAAGCAAGAGATGATGGTGTGGACAGAGTAGGGGCAGTGGTCAGCAGATAGGATTCTGGGTGTTATTTGAAGGTAAAACTGTTCCCTGTGGGACATGTAAAAAGAAGAGAATCAAGGATGTCACCACCGTTTTTGACGAGAAGCTAAAGAACCAGGTTTCCAGTAACTGGATGAAAAAGCGTGCGGGGAGCAGGTTTGAGATGGAAGTTCAGGAGCTTGGTTTTAACTTGTTCCGTTTAAAGGGCCTAGTAGATGGCCCAGGACGCAGCAGAGAGAGCAGGCGCAGGTGGATGTGTGGGAGCAGGACTGACAGAATGGATACATGTTTGAGAATCATCGCATGCAGGTGGCTTTCAAATCCAAGGGGCTAGATGAGAACCCTAGGAAAGTGAGTGTAGGTAGAGAATCTCAGTCTAAGGACTGAGTAGCTCCAGCATGAAGATATTGGGAAAATGAAAAGGTGGGGAATGTTCTTTCATGAGGGGATTGGGGCACAAAAGCATTTTTCTGTCTGTGTGGTGCACTCTGGTGGAGTAGCAGGTCAGTCTTCTCCAAAGGAGTGCAGACCACATACCCCTGGCTTCAAGTCCCAGTCCAGGGAGAGGCAACCAGTGTGCACAACTAAATAAAAATAAATAAATGCTTCTTCCTCCTCTCTCTTCTGCCTGCCAGCCTACTCGCCTTCATTCCTGCCTCCACCTTACGTTTAAAATAAAAATCTGTTTTCTGTCTGTGCTAGAGTAATTATGCCTGTGTGTTGCTCTAAGAGTCAAGTGACTCATGATAACTTTGGCATATGAAGATATTCTTCAGTCAGTTTTCAAACAGAATATTTGTTGTTCACATTGGGTAATTTACTTCAAAATAAACTTTACTCCGCCATTCTCCTGCCTACCTCCTTTCCAGTGTTGTCACTCTTGATTTTTAAAATGCCTTTGAAAGAAAAGAATCTCTTTACAGTCAAAGTCCATCAATTACCCTCTTCTAAGCAAAATAGAAGAATAGCATCTCATAATAGAAGTCTCCAAGTCGAATGAGCTCTGAAAGCATTGTTATCTTTTTGAAGCACGCACAGCGTCTCACTGCCTGCAGATCTGAAGTGGGGACTTTAGCTGCTACACAGTCTAGGTAATGGCAGCGAGCCCCGGTCATATTTCTTTTTCTCTGTTTTTGAAGGAAAGGTACAGGCAAGAATGAAATCAGGCAGGCAGGCAGACAGAAAGAGAAGGAAGAAGCATTTTATTTATTTTATTTAGTTGTCTATCTCGGTTGGCTCCCAGCTCTTGACCCAAGGACCTTGGGATGGAGGTGAACTATGCCTAAACTGCTGTGAACTAAACTGCTGGGCCACCAAAGCACACCCTGTTATATTTCTTTCTTAATTCTAGGGGAAGTTATTTGGTAATTTGAGGATATGGTAGAACATTTCCTATTTGTTTATTATATGTTCATCTCATGGCTGTTATTCGTACTACTCATGAGTTATTTATGTAAATGAGAGATTAGTATGAGTTTCTACTGTGGACAATAAAAATCAATTAATTTCAGACAGAATAGACATTCTCACTTACTCTTTATTCACATGCTCAAGTTGTCCTTGACGATATCATCCCCTTTAAACATGTTTCTTGTACAGTATGAGAAGATCAGTTCAGTTTTCCAATGACACAATTTAGGTTCTTGTCTTATTAATCAATGGCAGCAGTCAGGGAAGGCCTACTTATTCTTCCTCAGTAGAACCAGCCCAGGCTTGAAGAGAGGTAATAATTACTGCTCTGATGACAGCATGTTCTCTTTTCTGCTTCCCAACCCAGAGCATGTCTGTTCGATCCTGGCTTCCCTCCTGCGGAACCTGAGAGGGCAGCAGCGAACCCGACTTCTGAATAAATTCACTGAAAATGACAGTGAGAAGGTGAGTGCCTGTCGTAAGGATGGAACCAGACTGGCAGTGATGGAAGGGCTCTTCACCTGATGTGATTTGAGGAGTGCTAGCTTGAGTACTCCTGCCCTAGGATACCGTCTACATCTGGGTCCCTTTGCTTTGGACCTCAAAGGTTTTTCTGCTTACTGTGCCTCTCATCTTCATATTGTTACCCTGCATTTTCTGGGCAGTAGTAACAGCCTAGGCTGATAGCAAGAAGCACTTCAGAGATTTTTTCAGACTCAAAAAGAGTAGATTCTTACAGGATTTTGGTAGTGGTTGGGGGTATGGGGTAGAGTTTGGGTACCAGGAATTAAGAACTTAGTCTTTGGATTCAGATATCTTGAGTTTGAACCTGGTTTTGCTATTTTCGTGATATGGGCCACTCAGCCTCGTTTTCCCTGGCTTTAAAAGGCAGACATGAAGACCCATTTGAAGACTAGTGGAAGGAAGATTTAATGAGGTTTTACTGAAAGTGCTGGTGAGGAAGATGATACGGAAATGGTAGAACATGTCCTAAATGGGCTGTGGAATGTGGAAATGAGATTAGATAGAAAATGTTATCTAGCATACCAGCTCCTAAGATTTTTACTAGTAATAGGAGGTACTATTTATTGTGTTACTACTATGGATTGAGTAATACAGCAAGTACCTTTCACTATTGCATATCTTCTCCCAACACTGACTTATCCTTTTGTAAGTTGTGTTGACATTTGCAGTTAAGGAAATTGAAACTTAGTGATTATACGATTTGCCCAAGATCATAACAATAATAAGCAGCAGAGCTGGGTTTGAACCCAGGCTGAGTCCAGAAGACCTGTGTATCTTACCACACTAGATATAAGTAAGTGATTAAGTTACTAGATGAGTAAAATTAAGAACTAAAGGTCCCTTTTTAACTTAAAATATTTTTTTTCTTTCTTATGGCCAAGGTAGGGCTGAATTATTTTTTTTCTACTTTGGAGAAAAGTTTAAGACTGTTTTGCTGAGCCTGCCTCTGACCATTTTTCCACCCTCACTAGCAGCATAGCGTGGTGAAGAAGTGTCAGATGAGGACTTCGCGGTCATATCACCCTGTGACGTCATTTAACATCAGTGCTGCTTTTCCTCCTTTTTGAATTGGGGTTACAATTTATCTCCCATGCCTCCCTTACCAGGGGTTTTGTGTGTGTGTGTGTGTGTTTTTTGGAGTTTAAAGAAATAATGGATACAACAGTACTTTGTAAATTAAAATAATAGGATCTTGGCATTATCATTGCTTACCCAGAGAAGGTTTGGGTACTGTCTTCCTGAGCTGTCTGATGCTGTTTTGAAACAGCATCTGCCATTAATCATTAGCAGCTCCCTGGTAAACATCAGGGGCGCCATCAGAGCTAAGGTGTTGCCAACCTAGTGAAAAGATAGGTCAGAAATCTAGGCTGACTGTTCTTCAATCTTTTGGAAAACTAAACTTTTCAAAGCCGCTGAGTATTTCTCGGGCCATATTTGAAGCACGACTTTTGCTAAGTTTAAAACTGATTTTTAAGTTATTGCTGAGCAAAAGTCAGGGTCTTTTTTTAAGTTGCTGAAGGAGTTTTTTTGGACTCTCTTCTGACTCAAAAGCAACTAAAAAGATTTTTCTGAGACCTTTTTAAAAAAATATCAGCTCTGGGGCAGAATCTGAACATGAAAGGTTTCAGTTCGAAAAGAGAAATTTCTATAAAATCCTAAGTGAATATCAAGTATGTAACTTCAGACTCCTCTTTGCAAGAAGGAACTTGAATTTTTATTTTTATTTGTTTATTTTTTTTAACAACTTGAACTCATGAGAGTCCTAGGAGGACTGCGAGTACCTGAGTTCCTTTTGGGAATGGCCTGTTCACACTGCATCCATCTGGGTGTTTGCTTTGTTCTGCCCCAGCTCTTTGATCCATTTCTGATGTGTTGCTAAGCAAAGCTCATACCCTGTGTAAAAAGTGAGAGAATGACAATGAGATGAACAGGAACTCCACTGTTCTCCTGCCTTGGTATTCTCTTGCTTTCTCTCACTCATGCCTGTGAAATCTGTCTCTTCCAGGTTGACAGACTGATGGAGTTGCATTTTAAATATCTGGATGCAATGCAGGTGGCTGACAAGAAGATTGAAGGAGAAAAACATGTATGTTTCCCTGTCTTTTGCCAGCTATTGACTTGCACATTTGTGCACCTTGTATCTCCCTGCAGGAGAGACAAAGACAGAGGTGCCATCCACTGCCATCTACCATCTCAATCTTGTAAGAGCAGAGCAGTTAGCAGTCTGCCACTGGTTATAACTGCTCTTCAGACAGGAGGAAAGTCCTCTAGGAGGAAGGATATGTACAGTTGATCCAGGTCTGGCCCAGGAGTCTGGGTGACAAGTACCCTTGACAAGAACTTTTAGAAAATATGGCCAAAGTACAGTGTATGACTTGGTTCCTTTTTGGCAGTGTGTGTCTTGTACATGTTCTTACTGGCTTCTGTAATCCTAAGTGAAGTGTTGGAGGGAAGGGTGACCACAGGGTTTCAGGTCTAAAAAGAAACATCAGGGTCATTGTTTCCAGTTCCCCCATTTGCAGATGAAAGACTTGAGACTAAGAAAAGGGAAAATCTTGTTACAAAGCTTACATAGCAGGTTCAAGAGGACTAACCCTAGTTTTCTTACGCTAATGACTACTGAGGGAAATGAAATATGCTTATGGTTTTCCTTGAGGGGCTCTGCTTACTGTCCTGCCCTCTGCACTTTCACCTGATTCCACTGTGTTCTCTGGCCTCTAACTTTCTCATCTGTGTCTTTAATCAGGGCAGGTTTTCATGTCTGTAGTTTAATCCAGTTTGTATTCTCTTCTCTATAAGCCATTCCTCGATCTTTGGTCACACTGCAAAATGTTCCTTTTCTTGCTATTTTCAAGGTCTGATGTAGACTTCATTTTCTTTGTGGTCTTGATTTGCTATCGCATCCATTCTCTTTTCATTCTTCTTACCTAAAGACACACTCGAGACTTTAGAAGCTCACTGGTAGGAGAGCCACGTTTCGGGACTGAGCCCGTGCCCCGCCCCCCCATCTATGTTGGGGCGGTCCAGGTGTGTAGCAGAGTTCTGTACCTTGGGACTTACTCTAGCATTTCCCTCAAACTGTGCCTCAGGCCAGGGTGAGAGATTGGAGCTTAGGGGAGGACAGTGACCTGTTGTCTGTGCTCTTTCTCTCCACCCCTCCCTTTTCACAAAATATACCTTCATTTATGCACACCAGTAGATACGTAGCTTTGTTTTTCATGCTTGTGATTTTTCACATGTTCTGTAAACCTAGTAAGTCCTCAGATGTTTGTTGATTGATTAAATTGATTCACTGGAAAACTTTTGCTATTATACAGTGATACTACTGCAAGATAAAAGGCAGAGACTCTCTTCTGGACTTGAGGTACTAGCATGCTCCACACACTGTCCTTTTATTCCACATATCCTACTGCCTTTATTTTGTTCTTTGATTAAATTTTCCTTTTCCATCTTACTCTCTTAACCTTTTTGGAAACCTGTACACAATGAACACTTACTGATTTTTAAAGTACCAGGGTAATAATATATTATTTCTCAGCACACCCTGCTGGAGTAGCAGTTAGGTCAGTCGCCTCCGAAGGAACGTAGGCCACATACCCCTGGGTTTGAGTCACAGGCCCAGAGGCAAGCAAGCAGTGTGAATAACTAATTAAAATAAAATAAATATGCTTCCTCCTCCTCTCTCTTCCTGCCTGCCTGCCTACTAGCCTTCATTCCTGCCTGTACCTTGCCTTTAAAAATACTCCGTACTATACATTATAAGTATATAATATATACATTATAATGAGAAACTAATTGAAGCTTCCCTACGTTTTCATAGAGAAACAGCCATAAGACAACTAGAACTCCAGCTCTATCACTTTCTGCCCCACCCCCAGCCCCGCCCCTGTATCTGTTGGAGGAGATTTAGGGGTAGAGGGAGCACCTGGGAGTCAAGAGACTGGAAATTTTAATGTGGACACCCCGTCTGAATCACTGCCTGACCCTGGCTTGTCACTGCCCATGCAGCCCCAATTCGCAGCTACACACGCATCAGTGACAGCAGTCTAGGTCCCTCCAGCTTAACATTTTCCCTCGAGTTCGGGCGAGCAGTCTTCAGGAACTGCCAGTTTTTGACAGAGGAATGAATTCACAGCACAGTGAGAAACTGATCAGTGACGGAGCTGTCTTCTTTACATAGGAGCAGCAGTCTAATAGGAAGGGTGTGGGTGAGATGGGAAGTCACAGAACCTGGATCTGTCACCGGCTCTGTCACCTCCTGGCTCTGAGGCTTTGGCCCAGTGAGTTGACCTCTGAGCTTTAATTTTGTCATCCGTAAGTGAAGCCACGCTTTGCTTTCGGAGTTGTTGCGACGACTAAGCACAAAGTATGGAAAGCACCTTGCTCAGTAAGTAAACGCTGCTGCCGCTGGATTTTCCTAGCTTCCCCTGGAATTCTTGTGAAGCCAAACTGTCCTTTTCCTGAAAGCCTCCTCGTTTCCTCCTCCCAGAAGGAGACCGTAGCAGAGTGTGGACACCACCAGATGCTTCCTTGGAGGTGAACCGGAATAGACTTTCTTTTGAGGGAGACCAGATAGGCTGTTGGGCATTAGGAAGCAGCTCGCGTGTAGCCATTGGAAACTTGGCCTGCTTCCCACAAGATTATCTATTATCAGCATTGAAAAGGGTGTGAAGTTGATTCGCACTGACGGAGAGTAATCCTGCAGCCACTCTCTCCAGCATTCACAGAGCTCTGGGCCACAGGCACCAGGGCCCCTGCCTTTCCCTGACAAACAGCTGTCTCCTTGATGCCAAGGCCATTTTGCTGGGCACTGGCAAACATCCTGAGGCCATTGTGCTCAGCAGCCTCACTGTTGCTCAGAGACGGGCAGGGTGGAGAGTGAGGGATGCGTTTGTAAGCCACTCTCTGCCAGCTCTCAAGCTCCATCCTGGCGGTTAAAACCACCTCACAGGTGTGAAGCGACTTGGAACAGAATGACCTCTTTTTCACCTCTCTTTTGTGCAGACTTCTTTCTTAAAGTCATAAACAATTTGTCACTTCACCCCACCGCCATTAAACTTGGATGTCCTACACCCATCAGGAGCTCAGCAAATATTTGTTAACTTGAATTGAATGCTTATTTCTCAGACATTTGACAACATTGAGTGTCAGAACAATAATGAATAAATATTTCACATTCTTCAGTAAGTCTGCAGCAACAACGACAAAATTCTTAGCTAAAAGGTCAGATCCTGACCCACGTATGCACGTATGGGGATCAGGTATTGACATTTCCAGTGTCTGAGGGCCACCATCTTCCTGTCACTTCAGATTTCTGTGACCGTGGTGCAAGCGTTCATGGTTTGCAGTTGACCAGGATACTGGAGAGAATTCAGTCATTTGGCAAATGCTTCTCAGGTGCCTGCTTTGTGCAGGGCACTGGGTAGGGGTGAGAGGTGAAAGTACGTGTAGAAGAACGGGCCCAAGAGCAGGCCCATAGTGCAGGAGCAAAGCGACATCTTCACGCCCAGACTCCTCGTCAATGGTTTTATGCATGAAGCAAGATCCAAGCTGGACTGTGAAAGGTAAGAGTTATATAGGGCCTTTCCAGTCTAGAGAGGAGCAGGAGCAAAGGCGGAGCAGTGGGAAGCCAAGTGCAGTTTGGGGGCAAGTGTAAAATTCCAAAGTACAGTCTGATCCAAATCGCTTCTTCCACAGACATAACTTAATTGCCCCAACCTGAGTTTCTTGCTTTTCTTAGTGGCTTTGTTCTTGTTTTGTTTTTAGAGTTTGTGTCCCCCCGTCTGTATACTCTGAGGCATTGCCGGTGTAGGCAGAGATTCACTGTCATGAACAGAACATATGGAAGCTGCTTTCACGGTGCCTTGCACGTAGGAGATAATCAGAGAACTTTTTGTTTTCTTTATTTACATAATGATGATGTGTGGTGAATGAAGGGACACTGCTCATGAGATGAAATTAGTATTTTTCTGGAGGTACTAAGAAAGATAGCGGGTCCTGGGATTTAAGTACAGACTATGTTAGACTCTGTGGCACAAATGTAGCAATTTTTCAGCAATGGAAAGTACTCCTACTGAAAAGTCTACTTAGAGGGAGCATAATTTTATGCACTTTTAGTTCACATCCCATAGCTGCAATAATCTGTAACTAGCAAAAGACTCCTGCATCTGGAGCAGTGGCCCAGTACTTTCATGGTATAGTCCTTGTTCCTGAGATTCCAAGACCACGGCGTATCTGGATACACCCTCAGGGTTACTGGTTAACAAGATTTGACCTGAACTTTAAAGGACATGTAATTCTTAAGACTTCTCATGAGCAGCACTTCTCCAGATCTGTAAATATCCAGGATGCTCATCTCAGCAGATTTCACCTGCCTCCCCAAACAGCACAAAACCCAGAAAGTACAAGGACCTTGTTGTTGGGAAGACGCCCTGCCTTCTCTTTGGTTCCTTTCGACTTCTCTTGTTAAATGTACAAAGATGCCTGACTTCTGATGGTCAGAAGTAAGACGTAATTATGTTGTATTGGCAGGCATTTTAAAAGAGGGAGGAGAGCCTTGGAGAGGGGTTTTCCTTTTAGTTCCTAGAAAAATGATACTCAGCAGGTTTATTCAGTAAGTATTCTTACCACATACTCTGCACCGTAATGACTTACAAATCGCATGCTAATTTTGCCACACTTAGATCACTCTCGGCTTTATCCTGGGAAGAGAAAGCTGAACTCCTTGTAATGAAACAGGATCCACAGGACATGATGTCTGAAACACCTTGACTATTCCCTTAGCATTTGAAACTCATTTAAAGGTTCGTCCACAGGGGAGGGAAGCAGAAAGCACAGGAACAAACGTGGGTACGTGACCCTAAAGCACTGGGTAAGGATGTAGACGTGGGAGTGTGAGGCTGCCGTTGACTCTTCTGCCGACTGTGGGCTGGAGCTTCTGGGGCAAGCTTACAGAAGAGAGTTCCTCTCCACTGTTCTTTAAATCAGCGTTCCCAAACTTCTCAGTCCACAAATTCACCGGGACGTAGCTTAGAGCCACTAGGAGCCAGTGATGGTGGAGGACAGGGGTGTCGTGGTACTCTTCCCCCTCCTCTCTCTCAGACACCTGCAGATTCAGCCACATGCCCATCCACCCTCTGCTGTCTCCTTGCCCATCCCTCTTCCCAGTCATGATTGGAGAACTTGAGTTCTGGTTCCACACGTGTTCCACTTAACCTTGAATTATTGGCCCTGAGCGCTGTTTGGTTGTTCTCATCCTCTCTGTCCTCTTAAAGTGGGGTTCATAGGCTGGAAGGCACTGTCAGGTAGGGTCAGGGCTGTGTGCCAGGGACTCCCAGTCTCTGTAGACTCTTCGCTGGCTCCCCCTGGACCGCCCTGTAGGCTTTTCTAATCAGTCATCCAAAACCAGTCTCCTGGTCCTAACTCACCTCGTACAGTCCCTTCTCCTCCCCACACCAGGACCATCGGTTTCCAGGCCGGAAACCTGGGCATCATGTGTTGACTCCTCTCTCTCGTCTTCCTGCTACTCATCACCTGATAAATTTTGTCTCTGACGCCTGCAATCTATCCACGTTTTTCTGTCTCACTGCCGGCTTTGGAATTCAAGCTACCGTTACTGTTTTTCTTACCTTAGTCCAGCACCCTCCTCCCTAAGTGGTTTCCCCATTTCTAGGTTTGTCCCCTCCAGTTCATCTCCTATTACAGTAATCAGAGATTGTTCCAAAGTAAGAATTTAGTTATGCCCCTCCCCTACCTAAGCAGTCCACACTGGCTCTGTGGGCCCCAGCTACTCTCATTGCAGCCCTCACCATTCTTTCCCCCTCGCGATGTTCAAAAGTCATTCTGTGGTGGCAGAGCCCGCTGCACAGTGGGAAAGAGCTCTTGGTGATGTGGTAGAGGGCAGGGTGTGCTGAAATACATCTGAGAAATGGGAACCTATACATAGGAAATTATTTTAATGTGTAGAATTATTACTATAATAAAAAATAAATTAAAAAAAAAAGCCATTCTGTACCACGTGGCCACCCTAGATTTCTCTGTTTCCTGTTTACTCTGCCTGGCACACTCCTCCATGTCACACCTCTTTCTTGAAGCTGGCTGATTCCTCTGTATCTTTCAGGGCTTTGGCAAAAAAAAAAAGTCAATAAATACGTGTTGTCTACTGAGTACCGAGCATACTGCTTAGTTCTGCAGCATCAGTTCCCGCAGAAAGCCTTCCCTGGCCTCCCTGAAACCCCTCTGTGTGACCCCTGGCCTCCCTGTGCTTCAGGCTGAAGATCAGGGGTCTGGAGCCGCCTTATAGGGTTGTGAGGAAGAGTAAATAAATCTATATAAATCACCAGAACAGTTTCTGGCGCATGGAAGTATGCCCCAAGAAGTAACTATCACGTGCTTTTGGCTTGTGTACTTGTCTGTCTCTTCCTCTAAGCTGAGTCTTCACAGACTGATCTTCCTTTCTCTGCACCCAATAGTATTACTATTTTCTGCCCTTGTGTTATTATTGTATGTGCCCTGATGGAACCCTTGTCCTCTCCAGATAAGCCAGAATTCAAACGAGCTGTCTGGGTGTTGTGTCTTTAGACACACCTGTGATGGTGGCATCACGTAGCAGAAGGCACACACAGCCCGGGTGAAATACTGGCTCTGCCACATATCTGCTCTGTTGTTTTGGGAAATGCCTTGCCCTGTGTGCATGTTTTCATGGTAACTCTAGTAGAAGGTCATTTGAGGATTAACGAGACTGTCAAAGTCTGGTACATGCTTCTGTGCTGCAGCCAGCCTAACACAGAGTCTTTCCTCTGTGGGCAGAGCTCTGGGCTCGGGTCCTGTGCATTCCCCCCAAATTCCCTTTTACTGATTCTCCAGCCTCATTCTCCCCAGCTGAAAGTGACCTGCTGTTTCTTGGGTCCTTCTCTTATATCTGCCCTGCTGAAGAAGCTTTTGGAGAAAGGTTTTGCTACTTTCCATGCCTCCCCCATCACCACTTACCTGTCTCTATGGTTTAAATGCTCCCCTTGCTTTGGAAGAAAAAAAGAAATGGATCTTTTCTGAATGGTGGGGCAGTTCCTGCCCAGGACTACAGTCAGTAACTGTGACCCCTGTTGGGACTCTGAATCATGTCCCCTCTTATTAAGGCAAGTGGAATTCCTGTTGGCTTCATAACAGCTTCTTTTATGACTATCTCCTTCCATCAGCGAGGGGCAGCTCACTGCCTGTCAGGGGCAGATTAGAAGTGACATCCACATTCTCATTTGGACGCTGCGACTTGCCAGCTGAGAAAGAGGCATGTGGAAAGGTGGTGATTTGGTGGTGCTCCTGAAGACAGATTAGCATTTTAAAGTGCGGATGTGACTGGGGGAGGGGAAAACATACACACAGCCCTGCAGAAATGGCACCTTGACGCCGCACGTACCACTTCCTTGTGTACTTTGGAGATGAATCTGTTATTTTAGCAGCCCCCAAATAGGCTTATGCTGCTGCGAATTGCAATGTTCTGCTTAATGCGCCATTTACTGAATCACCATCTAAGTTTTTATTCTAACCCTCTCTTACAGAGTGAAGGAAACAAAACCTTTCAGATTGCCTTTTTTTTAAACTCTCCCAAATTGCATGTGGAATTCACTGCTCTACCTATAGATTTTTTTCCCCCCTTTTTAAAGTTTCTTCAATTTATAAGGAAAAGACAGGTCAAGAAACTAGGTGACCTTACATTTAATAGTGCTGGTTTATATTAGTCCCCAGATGCGGCATGAAGAAAAATTCCATTTGTTTGTTCACACACTAATACGGGGGAGGGTTATTGAAAGAAGGCTCTTGGTGCACCTTGATGGAGTAGCACTTAGGTCAGTCGCCTCTGATGGAGCACAGGCCACAAGCTCCTGGGTTCAAGTACCAGGTCCAGGGGGAAACAACCAGTATGAACAACTAAATTAAAATCAAATATAAAATGCTTCCTCCTCCTCTCTCTTCCTGCCTGCCTTCTCACCTTCATTCCTACCTGCACCTTTCTAGTTATTTCACCTCTTTAAGCCTCAGTTTACCATTTCTAAAGTAGAAATAGTCATAGTTTTTGCCTGTTGGGGTTCTTGCGAGCAAAAATGTGGAATCGAGGAAGCACCTTAACTCTGTGCCTGGCACAGAGTAAGAACTCAGAAGATTTTGCTATCGCTGCCATCCTGTTTGCTGCTCCTCTCTTGCCAAAGTGAAAAATCTAATAGAGAAATATCTTAGACTAGGAAATCATGTTCTACTTGAGTCTCTAACTGAAACTCATAGTCATTTGACATCTGTCTCAATTTTTCCATCTGAAAAGGGCATTTGCTATACATCCCCACTACAGGGCATATGAAGCAGGTGAGGTTGACACAGGCACTCTGCTTTGAGAAGTAGGAGATGCTGTCCGTGGATGTTGAATTATCATTACTTTGCAAAGAAGACAGTCACCTTCACTCTTCTTGAAGGTGAGAGTTGAATGAATTAGTTTGTGGAAGAGTTTCCTTAAATCTTAACTCTTCTGTCTTCAATTACAAGTCAGCATATATATTAATTTTTGCTCTGACATTTTGTAAAGTAAGACATGTTTACAATACTTAAGGAGGTTACTAGATTTTTGGAATTTCTCTTTAATCTCTGTTAATCATATTCCCATTTGAAGAGTACTCCATTTACATACCCAGATTGTTTTAAAATGTACAGCAGATCCAGGGACTCTCTTTGTCACGGGAAGTTGAGTTTTCTGATGAGCGGATGTGGTGATTGTCAGTGCTGACCATTACGCTCTGTCTTTCACTCAAGGCATTTCCTGCACGGGCTCTTCCGTCTGGGAACACCATTAGTCAACAGCTTCACTCCCTCCATATACCTACCCATGTGCCAGCGTGAATCCATTATGTCTCTTTTAGAGGTTCTTCAACCCTAGATTTGCACAGAGTATCAAAGCTAAGGGGAGTCTACAGAGCACCAGGTCAGGGAAGACAAGGAGAGGCCCACTCCCTTCCCCCAACTGCAGTCAGTCACACGCTGCCTATTGATCTAGGGCTCTTCTGCAGGATGCTCCAGCTCTGCCTCGCAGTCTCTCACGTAGCGCTCTGCAGCCATTAAAGTGGGTTCCGATTGATGCTCGTAATGAAACCTCTTTTCCTGACCTAATCTAGTTCTGGCTTCTGATTTCCAAGCAAAGAAACAGGCCAAGAAAAGTAAGTGATTTGCCTAAGGCCACTAGTTAGTATTATTGCTGGGATCTAACCCTGTTTGCTTAGTACTCTGTCCTACCATGGCAAAGGAGCTTGTTTATAGAATTTATGCATCACAGCTCAGAAAAGTCCCAGTATCTAACTTAGATGCTTCTTGTCCTACCAGAGGGTCTCCTGAGAGGGAAAGAGGCAAGAGGGGCTAGGTACTGCTTTATAATGGGATGTGAGGCGGCAAGTTTGATCTCTGCATGGGCCAGCTGGCTTCACTCTATCTTTATGTAGTCACTTTGGAAACAGGTCTCATGGGTCAGTTTTCTCACCAGAGGAGCAAGTCCATGTGTGTACTGCGTTGGGGTTTTCTAAATCAGACTTAAGTTCTTTTGGAAGTTTTTGGGAGGGAAGTATGGGACAGGGAGAAGTCCATGATGTATTTTTTTCTAATTCCTGGAACTTTTATATTCCTTCTCCAAAGACTGAGTCTTAGCCAAATAATTATGAATTCAGTTGAATGTCAGCCATTTTAGAGATTCAGATATCCTTAGAATTTCTTTCAGATGCCTGGTTCTCACACACAGGTAATAGAGGGGGGAAAAGTATATCAAATACTTGAGCTATAAAGATCATTTTTTTAATCTAATATCTTAGAAACACAGAAAAGAAACCAGAAATCCATTAATTCATTCATAATAAATTGACAGTCTCTTATAACTTGACATAGTACGATATGGGTGGAGAATAAAGATGATATGCCATCCTACTACTTTTTCAGACCAAAACTTGAGATGTTCCTAAAAGAACTACACCTAAACATTTTTGTTTTCCATTGAAATGATATATAATTGTCCTGATTCTTTTCTTTCCCTTTAAACCCAGAGTACATGTGGTACTCAACTTCTCAGAATCCATTCAGCAGTAAATATTCCGTGCCACAGAGTTGTAACAGGCTAGATAAGGTGCTGTCCTGACAGCAGCCACCTTCCCTGCGTGCTGGTTTCTGTGATGCTCTGAAACGGTCAGGGCAGAAACTCCATCTTCGAAGCCAATCTCTGTCCCATCTTGGTATGTGTTCAACGCGGCAGTGGTGATACCTTTCTTAGAGATGAGCTCTAGTTGTATCTCAGATCTGCATTTGAAAATTTTGCTTTCAAATCATGTGGCTGCATGTCTAAAAGTAGAATGCTGAGCTGAACACTGTCAGAGTCTTCAAGTTCTGAGGAAGTAGGGGAAATGGTGTTTGGCATGGCTCTTAGGGGCTCCTTCTTTCTAGATGACAATATTTAGAGAAATTGCAAAGTGCAGTATGTACTTGCCTGCTAAATGGAAGATCAACTTGTAGGGAAGAGTGTGAAAAAGGAACTGACACCCAAGACACTTCTGACCAAATTGAAAAAAACCTCATTTTCGCTGAACTCCATTCTCGAGCCTTTCCACCACTCTTATTTAACATCGTCCTTTGTTCTCTAGACAACTGAAATCTATATCTACCCAAATATAGAAGTGTGAAGAGAGCTCAGACTTGAGTTGAATCCCATTTCTGGCACCCATCAGTCTTGAGAATGCTGCTCCTGCAGCCACTTTCTCTTCTAAAGCATGTCCCCTGCTCCCAATGTTTGTGAGAAGTGAACCAATGACCTGCATGGAGCACTTAATAGCTGCCCAACACATCAGCAGCCCTCAGTGGGAGCAGTGGCTATTTTCAGAATGCCTCACACGATGCCTAGTGTGTAGCAGTCAATCAAAAATATCTGCTGATAGCTGTGATCTAATAAGTGAAAAATTACTCCCCTACTCCTTTGTGTCTGTTGGTGATTCCTGATAATCCATTGTTGTTTTCGTGCATCCTAGCCAGGTTGACTTTTTTATGCCCTTGTCCATACTAGTATTCCTTCTGCTTGGAATATCCTTTCCAGTTTGTCGAAATCCTTCAGAATCCACCTCAAATGTTACATTTCCTTTGAACTCTCCAGAATCCTCCAGACTTCAGTCTGTCCTTCTTATGGGCTCCTATGGCACCCAGTGCAGTTTGAGAAGTCCTTTATAATAAACATTCCTGGTTAAAAAAAATAATAATGTGTTTCTGTTTGTTAGCCCAATTACTCATAATCTCCTTGATTATGTGGACAGTTTGATTTACCCCTGCTGCCCGCAGCAGATCATGCAGTGCTTGGTCCATAGTTGGTCAGGAAGTCCTTACCAGGTGAACAGAGGCTGCTGCGCTCCGAGTTCCGATGTTTCGCAAACCTCTAAGGGTTTTGTTTCTCACTTCTCTTTTGTTTCCCCTGCCTATTCCTCTGCCTCCTCTTCTCCCACCCCCATCTGATTGCTTCTCAGAGGCCAACACTGTGGTTCTTCTGGCTGTGTGCTCCACCCGCCTCTCAGTGCTTTAGGGTAATACGTTCCTCAGACAACTGTTTGTATGTCGCTGAGACATTTTCCTGCACAGTGAAGTGCAATCTCACTTCTCTAGCGCTCAACCCTCCCACAAGCTGGCCCTCCAAGACAGTGTCCCTCACCGTGTCCTGATGCTCCGTCTCCGCCATCTGCAAGAGTCTTCATACACAGTTTAATAATGAATAGCTGTGAATTTCTACATGTCTTTTTTTTTTTTCAGTCCTGGTTGACAAATGCTTTCCAAAAACCTACTATGCAAAAAGTACCATTGAGGGGCTTTCTAGGGTGCAAAGATACTAAGACAGCACTCTAGCTTGCAAAAACCCACGTAGGAAAGAGGCCCACACCTGCGTAACTATTACAAGACACACTGTGAGAGGTGTGTAAAAGAGGCATAAATCCAAGATTTGGAAGTTTTAAGACCTGAAGGTTTCATCTTGTTGGAAAAGTTTTCAAGTGAGAAGCTTTGAGAAGCTTTAAAAGATTTCAGGAAAAGTTTGGTAAGGATTATCACATTTTAGATCTGAAATATGATAGAGATTGCGGTGGGTACAGTACCAACATTATAAGCAAAAGGAAAGCAGCCAGAAAAGGGAGAACAGCCCTGTCCGTGCCACATCTTTGTGGAGGGACCAAGGAGCAGAAAGTATGAGGAGCACAAGGCATTTTACAGGAGCCCTAGACCTCCTCATTCTTAAGGCACTTATTCTACTGTCTGCCCGTCATAAGCGTGAAATCTTCTCCAAACATCACTGCTTCCCAGATGCCCTAACTTCCTAACTAGCCCTCACTAGCACCCTCAGTTCGTAATTATTTTTTCATTTATGGGTTAACTTTGTCCCTTTTTGTTCATTTCCTGTGATCTCTGCAGACAGTTCCTCGGTAACTGTGACCAGGGCATCCCCTTACTTCCATTTTCATTCTTTTCTGCCTTAATTCAGTGCTTAGGATGGTCTTCTTGCCCCACTGGTCACTTGGCAGGCCCAGGATCTGAGCCCTCTGCATCATGATGCTCACTTTCACCTCAGACATGAGTCAGCCAGGAATCCTGTCCCCAGGGTGTTCGTACTCTAGTAACTGGTAATTATGAATCATGAGCAACTTACTTAACCTCTGTGTGCCTTGGAGTCTCATTTGTACAATGGGATTAATCATCTCTTCCCTGTTCTCTTTAAATTTGGTAGTAAGGATCATATATATATATATAAAATAACACTTTAAACTCACTAGCATTATATAAATGTAAAGTGTTAGCAGCAAATGCTTTTTGCCTGAGTGGAAGTCAGGAGTAATTTTCCTTCTTGTGCCCCCAGCTGCTGGACACAGGAGTTCTGGAGCAGGAAGTTATGATTATGAGTAAATGAGAAAGTAAAGAGGTTCTTTTATTTTTAAACTCCTTGGACATCGGTCCAGTGCTCCATGACTACTTCATGAGCATTAACTCTATTACCAGATTACCAAGGAATTTGCTACTAAATGAAGCTAGGAATTAGTGGTGGTGCTATGCCAGGCAGCGAGGGCCTGGCAGATCTGCAGTCCCTTCTGCCTTGTAGACAGGCCTTTAGGAGTGAGATGAAAAGTAGCCTTGTGTTTCTACAGGCTGGCCCCCTGGGCAAATAAAGAAGTGCATTATCCACATCTAAATAGTCTCTGAAGGATTCGTGTTAGAGATTGATGGCCACAGTGGTAAGTCTTTTGAGTTTGGGAGAGTGGAAAGCAGGGTCCCAAGGGTTTCTATCAGTGACAGGAGTCTGCGTTGTCAGAGGGAACCATGACCATAAAACTACTGACAGAATTAAGAAATAGATCGTTGTCATCAAAAGCATGTATTCACGTTGTCATCAAAAGCATGTATTAAGCACCTGCCTTCTCAGGCCAGCCTGCTAGTCTTGCAGAATGAGTCCTTCGCCCACTTCTTACTCATGACAGCTGACAGCCCAAAACAGAGATGTCTTTCTTTCACTTACTGCACGATGTTTACTGAGCTGGGAATATGAAGACAAATTCAACCCCCGCCTTCACAGAGCTCACAGTCCACCCTCATGGAATACAGGGAGTTACACAGTCAGAAGTCAGAGATGGCTGAAACCAGCGTGGACATGATGTGCAAGGAGGGGTGCAAGGAGTGGCCTGTCAAGGGTGCTCTCTGGAAATTTGGGAAGGAACAGTTGTTAGACTTGAATAATCAGGGAAGGATTAATGGCAGAGGTAATTGAAGAATACTGGCCTGAGAGAGACCCCAGAATCCCTAGAAGGGAGGTGGTGAGAAGCGCTCTCCTGGGAGAGGGGTTGGTGATCCACTAGTTAGGGGGGTGGAGACAGGCGCATGGTGGAAATGCTCTGCTTGGTGGTGATGGTGGCTGCACGGCTCAGGGTACTAAAAGCTGTTAAATGATGCCCTTTAAATGGGTGAGTTGTGTGCTTTGTAAATCATGTCTCAATAAAGTGTCCACTAATGAGCAATAAATAGAAGACAGCAAATCCCATAGGTCTGGGGTTAGAAAGGTTTAGGAAAGAAATTGTCATCACTTAGGGCTTTGGCCTAGAGGAGTGTTGAGTTGGTGAAATAAATGAAGAGACTGGAAGCATTTTGTAACTGATATAACGTGAGCTAAAAGGGACATGTAGACATCAAGTAGGCACCTGTTCTGTCAAGCTTACCAGGGTACCAAGGAGTTGTGGGGAAGTGGGGGGGACTTTTGTTCCCTATGCTTAATTTGATTTGGAAAGAAGGAGAGTTAAATGTGTCTTGTAGATTGGTTATTTATGGAGATGGACCACAAGAGTAAAGAATAAGTAGAAATAAATAGCTTAGGTTTGTGTCCCTTCAGCTTATTTTTAGGTTGAGTATGTAGGTGCAGTCTTTTTGACCTTGAGCATCATAGGGGAAAATAAGGTTTTGAAGCATGACCCCCAGGGCCTCTGCAGTCAGTTAGAACAAGAATATAAGAAAGATACTTTAGAATCCTGGGAGAAGTGGAAGCTGCATCAGGTGGAGTGGTTTTCTTTTGTTATGTTGCTATTTTGTGTATTACAGGCGCACTAGAAGCCTATTCTTGCCTTGTGCTGTCACTGTTCAGCTTTGATTCCAAATGTTCATTCATTTTCAGGACATGGTCCGACGTGGAGAAATCATAGACAATGACATTGAGGATGAGTTCTACCTCCGGCGCTTAGACGCAGGTCTCTTTGTTCTGCAGCATATCTGCTACATCATGGCAGAGATCTGCAACGCCAGCGTCCCCCAGGTAGGAGGGCACTTCTCCTTGGTGAGCCTTTCTTACCCCCAGCAAAGAAAGACCTCAGTCCTACTCTCCTTGAATTCCTTCCCTCTCTGGGTCCTCTTTCAGGGATGAGAGTGTGGTGAATACTTACGGTATGATGTATTCTGGTATCTACCAGGACAAACGATGCCTTTTCTTTTTCTCCCCACTCTTGCTTACTAGATTCGCCAGAGAGTTCACCAGATCCTAAACATGCGAGGAAGTTCCATCAAAATTGTCAGGCACATTATCAAGGGTGAGTCAGATGTTGCTTGTCCGGAGCTCTGGGGAATTAGATTAGATTGCCTTCTGGGTCTCTGTCAGTATCCCGGAACTTGGGCGCATTGCATTTTCTGCACTAAAAGCTGAGTGTTGGCTAGTTATTGTGTATCCAGAGCACCTTGGTTACAGTACCAAAGACTAAGCTAGTTATTCTCTGCCTCTGACCCTCCAGTTCCAGAATTTGAAAGACACATAACAAAGAAGAAGCACTAGGGAATTATTTGGTTGGTTTTTTTAAAAGATGCAAAACAAGAAACAAAACCTAGTTCTATATTGCATATAGCCGAAGGAAATTGTTTTCTTAGGGGGAAAAAGCAAGAAAGTAACAAGAAATACCTGGATTTATGTAAGACAGAACAAAGTGAATTTGAGCCAGTTGTAGAAAATAGAAGAAAAGACATGCTTGCCTTCCAATCCCAGCTCTTCCTCTTCATCCTAGCTGTGTGAGCATAATTTCACATTGTTACCTAGAAGCAGCTGGGCACAGTTACACGAGATACATTATACAACAGCGTCCATCTACTAGCTGGCCCCCATTGCTCAGTGAGGTGCATGGCCCTCCTCTCTTCTGCCCAGAGTCCTTGAGATGCTGTTGCTCTTTGGCTGGACCCGACTTGGCTAGAACACTCACAGGAAGCTGTTGTTGGTGAGCAAGTCGTCACAAGGCAGAGCCCCTGAACTGAGCTCTGTGCCTCAGCCTGGCCCTTGGGCCACTTCACACACATACGTAGACTGACACGTGGTGGCAAACACCTCTATTGTGCTCACAGTACTCACGGCACTCCAGAGCTCCGCGTCAGACGGACTGGGAAGCCACAAGCAGATCGTTTCCCACTGGCCCTGGCTCTGCCCGTTTCTGAGATAGGGATTAGGCTGGATATACCCGAAGGGTTTGCCTTTAAGTGTTACAGCTCCTGTTCCAGGTGGGAGATGAAATATAAAGATAAATGATACACATCACAGCATGAAGAGAAGTAAAGAGCGGGGGTTTGGGATCCAGCTCCTGGAACTGAATCCTGGCTCTGCTGTGTACTGGTGACTTGGGCAGTATGACATCTGTGACGACGTAGGATGGATGATAGGATTAAACCTGATGCTATGTAGAAAACACCTGACCCTTAGCGAGTTCTCAGCAAATGTTAACTATTATTGGTTATGAAATACTCTGATGATCGTTATCATTCTGAGGCATGGCTAAAAATCCCATGGGAATAGACAGTGGGACAAGGACATTCCAGAGTGAAGAAAAGTGTGAGTAATGGTACAGGGACTGGAAATGAGGTTCGGCACAGCTCTCCCAGGCAGATGGGAATGGTAAATCCATTGTGCCCAATTTACAGGTGGAGAATTTGAGGCATTGGAATCTATTGTTTTCTCCTTCAGAAAAAGAGAAGCAGAACTCACTTATGAGCCCAACCCTGCCTCTTACCAACCTTAGTGAGATGCTGATGCTTCCTTCCTATTCTTAGTGTCACAGTCTCATGAATTACTGCTCAGAGTGTCATCCTGCCTCCTCCCTGAGGTGTAGCTGTGGTGATTTGCAACACCAGCCTTTAAATGGCATTTACTTTCCACACCCGCATGTCCAATTAGAACTTTTTATTACCCTCGGCTCTCGTCTTTTGCATTTAGGCTTCTCCCTGTACCTCCATCTCTGTGAGAAGGAAAACATATTCTTAACAGGTGCTGACACATAGTAGGTGGATGTTTTTCTTTCTGAAATCCTAACACGTCACAGATACCTGAGGTTATTCAGAATTTTCAGTTGTGGTGATCTAGCTTCTGTCTCCTGAAATCCCAGTTTATTCTCCCAGTGCCTATTAAAGTGCCAGGCACACCCTGGATGCCGAATAGCTATGTGTGCATCTGGTGTCTGGGCAAGCAAGCAGGTGAGTGAGCAGGTGAGCGGCCTGCACAGATGCTGTGTTCATTCCCACTTCTCTTGTTCATCTCCCCTGTGGCTTTCTTTCTCCCCTCCTCTGTCTAGATCCTCAGACCTGTGCTTCCAGGCCCTAGGCCAGTCCTTCAGTTCTCTCTCCATCAGCCTTCACAGCCAGTCCATCAGCAAACCTGCCAGTTCTGCCTCCAAACTCAATCTTGAATCCATCTCCTTCTCTCCATCTGTTTTTTCCCATCATAGCATCCACTTTATTTCTTCCTAGCCCTTATCACAATCTGTAATTGTTTTTATTTATGTCTTTGTTTACTCATTTTGTGTGTCTTGTACATTAGAATGTAAGCTTTGTGACACAGGGACATTGAAGTGCTCGTCATGTCTCCTCGGCACCTGGAGCTGTGTGGTACAGAAAGGAACCCAGCGAGCATTTTAAACGCCGGGGAGTTAAACCCTGCCCTTGTATGAATTTAACTTGGCGAATGTTTACTGAGACTCAGAGCGAGGCACAGAGCTAGTGGCTGTGTTAATAAGGTGCCATACAACTCCTGCCTTCATGGGGTTTGTAGTTTTCTGGGGGATCTAGATGTATAAATGACCAACCATAATTTCAGCTAAATGAAATATATGTTCCAGTAACTACTGAGCTAACATTGCTCGGTGCCGGACTCGGCATCCAGTTCTAGAAATAGAAAGAATAAGAGATCCCTATCCTAGAGGCTTTCACAGTCTAGTAGGAAGAGATGCTGGAAACTAATTATAATGTGATAAGTGCTGCTTTAACAGTTGTGAACAGTGTGCTAAGGGAGTGGTGAGGAGGCAGTGAGAGGTTTGGGCCATACTGTGCAATGTCAGGAGGGGAAAGAGAGGCTGTTCTTCCCGGGACTGGGAATCATGTCCCATGGGAAAAACATATCCCAGCAGAAGGAGCAGAGACCCAAAGCCAGGTCAGGACATCTGTAGCCTTTCTACTGACTGACCCCCACCTGCGGCATTCAAGCAGGAGTGTGAGAGATGGGAGCACTGGGTGGGGTCGCTCATGTTGCTGGCAAGGGCTCTTGGGTTCTGTAGGAGGGTGCCCAGAGTGGGTACAGCTAGCCACTGCCTCCCTTTGTTGGCAGCAGACTGCAGCCATTCTCATTAGGACTCAGGAGAGATGCTAGCTTGGCGAATTGAAGCCATTAGTATGGAGGTGATAAAGGCAGGGTATGAGATGCCATTGCCCAAGTCACAGGCCTCAGCAATGCTGCCACTGAATCAGGAAGAGTCATCTCCAGGTGCGCAGTTAAGGTTGTAATAAATGTGCTTGACCCCCATGCCCTGGCATGGGCCCAACCTGGCTGGCACTGTGGCAAGCAAGCTTCCCCTTGAGGTGGGGCTGTGTGAAGCCTGCCTCTCTGAGTGTCCTGGACACTGAAGGTGAAAAGGGGCAGCTGCCATGGGAGCTGGTGGCTAGGCTCTGCCTACGCCCACTTCTTAAGTCTTCACTCGCTCCCCCTCCCTCCACCTCTTATTCCATCAAAAAGCACTCAATAACAAAGCCTCATGAAGAAAACCAACTCATCAGTCTGTCCTCTTTGATTTTAATTTTGTTTTTCAGTTTGACTTGCTTTTTTTTCTGCTTTTTTTAACATACTAATTAGATGCAAGCTTTTTTCTTTGATTTTATGGCCTACATATTTCCTAAGTTTTGCTGGCAGGATGACAGCTGATGTATCCCTGGAGGTCTCAGGAAAACGCTGATAAAGCAGGCCCAGCAGGGGACTTCTCCCGTTATATTTCGGTCCCCTTTCTCATGATTTCTACTCCCTCCTTTTCTGTTGGGGGTGCGGAGAGCACCAGGAATAATTGATAGCTCATTAAAGTCCCTTTCAGCAGACTGCTATACTTGGCACTCCTAAGGTCCAGCCTTTCCTGGAACCGGCAGCCGCTCTGGGCCCCAGGACAGTGGTACCCACATAAGGGACCCCGGTGTCTTGCTAGAGATTGCAGGTCAGATGTGTGCTCTAACAGGACAGCGCTAGCCTGCCTGCCTTTTGTCTTCTGGCGCCTGACCCACAGCTGGCCAGAGAGGGGCTCCTTAATGCTTCCTGGGGTGCACACGAGTCCAGAAATCAGGACACTAGAAGTGGAGCAGTTCCTCCTGGCACCCCTCCACGCCAGGCTTTTAGTGCTTGAACAGCCCTGGAAAGCAAGAGTACAATCTCCTATTTTGCAGATAAGAAAACAGACTTGAGATTAAGGGACATCACCCAGATCACCAATAATCTTGGAAATTGGACCCAAACTCCTAACTCTGCACAGGCCATCTTCTGCCTGCCAGAAAGGGAAACTAACTATTCTGGTTAATGGATGCTCTCCTGCAGGGCATCCGTCTTTACAGAGAACCCGCTTATGTCACTGGGCGCTGGGTAGGGTGGGCATCGCACCCCTCACAGGTGAAGTAACCATCCATAACACACAGCAGAGCGAAGTCAGGGCCTTGAGTGGTAGTTTATTCTGCTGCTGAGTAAAAGGAGCTTGAAGATTCAGGGAGAAGTATAAAGGAGTTGCTTGCTTTATTTGATTTGTTTCGGTTTTTTGGTTTGGTTGGGTTTTTTTAAAAGAAAGGTCCAGGCAGGAATGGCGGCAAGTAGGCAGGCAGACAGGAGGAAAGAGAAAGAAGAAATATTTTTTTTATTTAGTTGTTCACTTTGGTCATTCCCCCAGCCCCAAATCTCAAACCTGAATCCTTGGGATGTGTGTGGACAACGTCTAGTGGCTTGTCTGGTGGGCCACCCGGGCACGCCAGGCTGGTTTATTTTTTAATTGTGGTTAAATATGCATAAGATCTGCCATTTTAACCACTGTAACCATCACCACCATCTATCACAGAACTTATTTCCCCTGTAGAACTGAGACTATGTACCTATTAAATGCCCCCACTTCCCTCTTCCCTCCACCAGGCAGCCACCCTCGTGCCCCCTGTCTCCGTTAATGACTGTAAGTAAGGAGGTGGCTCCTTGAACCTGTGGTGCACCTGTAAAGGCAGAGGTGGGTAAATATCATGGAGTGGTCATCTCCTTGGAAATGACAGAAGCTGTGATCCAAGACTGCTTCTTAGTCTTGATCTTGTGCCAAGGGTTACAGCGGAAGCTTCTGGCAAGTCCCTTAAATGTTTCAGTCGCTGGTGAAAGTTGCCAGAATGTCACGTGTGTGCTGGGCTGTTTTGCCAGGGAAAGCTCAGAGGATTACTGACTCAAAACTGCTGCTGGCAAAAAGACTGAACCTAAGACTTCAAAATGCTTTTAGAAACTGGCTCCTGGCCTTTGATTTGCTTGTGTTCTTTATAGTTTGAAATCTCCTCTTAGAAGCTCATAAACATGTATTTCCATATTGATTTGGGGCTCTCGGAAACCTGAGTTTTGCTTCTGGGATTTGAAAACTGCAGAAGCTGATAGGATTTTTTCTTTTGATGACATACGGTCATATGTGACTTGTACCAGGTTATGGCTCCTGCTACTAAGGTATTTGGAGGCAGGAAAGGAACTTGGGGAGTCTGTTAACCTCAGGCACCACTTACCCTCTCTCTGCCACAGTTGCTTCATCTAGAAGATGGGGGAGTCTTGCCTCAGAAGGTCGCTGTAGGAATTCAGTCAGGTGCTGCCTATCGTGCTGACGAGCTGGCTGACACATAAGTGCTTGGTAAATGTTAGCCACCTCTGCTGCTGTGACTAGTGTCCCGGCGAACCCAGGAGTAAGTAGATCTGAGATGGATGCACAGACCAGCATAAACTGTAGCTCTGTGGGTGACTTGGGCTAAGTTACTAGATAACGCGTTTGAACCTTGGTCTCCTCCTTTGTGAAAACAAGCCTCAAGTGAAGTCCGCCTCAGGAAGGCCGAGGTGCTGCCAGGGGTCTGGGGCAATGTCAGCTCAGTACGTGAAGATTCCTGCCTTCCCTTCACTGGCCTAGCCTTTCACCTGAAGCAAACTGCAGACGAAACAGAAAAGTCTATGAACCAGCACCCGAACAGACTTCTCAGGGGGTAGGTGGTTGCTTTTCCAACTAGCTAAAAATGCCCCCCAGGGAGCACCCTGGTGGCCTAGTGGTTTCGTTCACCATGGCACGGTCCATGCATATCCCAAGGTGCCTGGTTCAAGACCCTGGCCAGAGGAAGCAACCAAGATGAACAACCAAATAAAATGAAATAAATGCTTCTTCCTCCTCTCTCTCCTGCTTGCCTGCTCATCTTCATTCCCACCTGCACCTTTCCTTAAGAAAAAAATAAAAATAAAAATAAATTGCCCCTGGAACTATGGGTATGCGACCCTGTTAGCTTTGTAAGTAAAGGGTAAATTTCCTTCTCCTTTAACTGGGTTTCATTATAGTTCCAGCTCTGATGAAAATATAGCCTGTGCCACAGCAAATTATTCTCCTGAAGTATAATGTTGAGACCTCCCAAGTTCATTTGTGTTGTTAAGGAATTTCTGTGAGACCTGAAGGATTTTCTTTCCCAGTTTCTATTTTGTGGTTATGTGGTTATTTTCACATTTCCAAGGGTTTTCAATGTGGAAATACTGGCATTCCTCTTCCCCCTCCCTCTTCTGCCTGCATTTTTCAAAAGGTGAGCATTTAAGGCTTCAGGTCAGGGATGTGAACCAGGCTTACGAGCACTGGTCCGAGTCTCTGCCCTGGAAGTGTTCTTCCCCAAACACCAGCCCAATGCCCCTCCTCTCCTCCTTAACATAAACAGAACAGCTTGTATTCCATGTCTGAATAGTAAACCTGCTGTCTAAAGTTTGCTTTAATATTTATGAGTTCAGCGCTGCTGCCTGTTTTTGAGCTCCATCAAAGCCTTTATTATAAGAGCATTTGAAAAAGCTGGGGCAGTAGAGAGGGAGTTGTGTGTACACCATCTTCTTCCTCTCCAACCCGACTCATCCTCTTCCTCTCTCCTCTCTCCTCACCCCTCCTGCCCTCTCCCCCCAGCCTACCCTCTTGTTCTCCTTCATCTGGCATCTCTCTTTTCCTGCATTCTCTCTTCCTCTCTTACACACACACAGGAGAACTCTTTCCTGAGACCTCTGGGAGGAATCTGTTCAATATTTATAACCTGCTGCAACAGCTATAATAACCAGAGGTAGCTGGCACTACCAAGATTTGCTCCAAATTGATTCTACTCTGGAAACGAAGCATGAGTGGGGGTCAAGAGGTAGAGGCTAGCGGGTGAGGGGCAAGGTCCACTGGGGCTGGCGGCCAGGAGCAAGACACCAGGCCTAGTTCTGGGCCCGGCTCTGACTGGCTGGCTGTGAGACCCTGTCCAGTCACCTGCCCTTAGGGTTGCAGTACGTTTCTGAGCCCTGGCAGCTCTGACATTCGTGACCTGGCATGAGATACTGTGGCCCCAGCTGACCTATTCCACATCTGTCCCGGCCACTGAGACTCCCTCTAGAATCTTCCATGAGGCTCAGTAGCTAGATGTCCTGTGGGGCTGGGTCTCTTAAGCATGCTCACAGCACAGGAGTTTTTTCCCCAAAAGATGGAGAATGGGCAGGATAGGGTACTGCTTAGGTCTAAGAAGGTCACTTTGGGGACAGACTGCCCACCCCCATGCTTCTTACCTTTTTCACTACGCACATATGTTCCAGGTTTGCATTTCAGCTTCTCTGCCATCCTAGACTCATTGGGTTGCTTCAGTTCTCTAATAAAGCTCAGTTTCCTCATCTGAAAACGTATGGGGTTCTTTGCCTTGTCAGAGTGCCATAAAGATGCCATGGGATACATGTAAAGAAGCCCAGCCTGTAGTCAAGTGTTCACTCATGTTCATTCCCATTGCATTGTGTAGGAAGGGACCCTCTCCGAGATCACTCCGGCTCCGTGCACTGTTATTTCCAGAGAATAGGTGATCAGCCTCTTTCCTGCTTCCCTGCAGGCAGGGTGACAGGGAGACTTGCCCATAGAATGGTGCTCTGTGTACAATGTGAGATGAGTTTTTTTCTGGGGCCTCACAGAGGTGATTCAGCCAGGGGATTTTGATAGAGACTTTGGTTTCCTCTACTTGGAGCATCCTTAGGAAGAGATTAGGTCTCTCCAGGAAGCTGGCTTTACTTGGAAAATTACTGCCCCAGAGGCTCAGACTGTTTCTCTGGTTCCCTCCCTCCTGGGTCTGAGAATACATTAGGAGAGCAAAGTGTTAGTTCAATCCATTAAGACTTGCTTCCAGACCATGCCTCTGGGGGTTATTAAATGCTATCATGGTCATTTCTCTCTCTCCTGGGGCTGCGACTAGATATGCATGTGTGAGTAAAAGATACCACTTAACGTTCGGCCCGGAGCCTTCAGCCCAGTTCTGGTTCTTCCATCACCCCAGCTCTCTCTTTAAGGGGCCTTAATAGAAGGCATCACAACCATTTGCTGTTTGAGGTGATGGATGGGCCTAGAGAAGAGGATGATTTCCAGGGGGAGACACACAGCTGGCACATGTCTGAATCCCAAATCCCGTTTTCCAGCACATGTCCAAAGTAATAAAGAGGAAGGAGGAAAAATGAAGAAATGTCAGGAGCAAGATTATTTTCCCAGCATGGTGGGGGTGGGTAGGAGGTAAGAGGGAGGGTTTACATTTTCTTTTCTCTCCAGAGTCTTTGTCTGATTTGGATCAGCAGATGTTTTATTATGCAGAAACCTTACTGGAGTGGTCTCTCTATTGTTCCATCTCAAGCTGCCCCAGTCAGGGGTCAAGGGCAGATCTGCAAGCAGTTACCCTGAGAGAGTGCTCATTCTGGATTCTTGGCTGAGTTTAGCTGCGAGTCAGGCAAGACCCCCAGCCTTCATGAGGCTCCTAGTCTAGAGCCAGAGGCAGGACAGGTGGAGGATGATCTCGAGGTCCTCCTGGTGATAGGGCTGATGCCTGGGCAGGAGACATGGACAGTGTCCTTGGCTGGCCCTTGCAGCAGGCATGGTTCCAGGAGAGTGACATTGCTGGCCAGGCAGAGAGGCTCAGGGAGACAGTTCCTTGAGCCTCTGTCACTCACTAGATACTTTCTGTTTTCCAAGGGCTCCTCCATCCACCGATGTCAGTCCATATTGGGAGTCAGGGTTCAACCGCGGTCTCCTCCGGGCAAGGTGGGGCTGCGCTAGCAGCAATGGGGCGTTCCAGCGCCCCAGCCTCCCGTCCCTTCTGTCGTGCTTGCTCTGGGTTTGGGTTTTGTTTTGTTTTTTAGTTGGAATAGCATTGGTTTATAACATAGTTTTTAGGTATACAGACTTATATATCAACATCTGTAGCTACTTTATACTCATCACCAGAAGTCTGAAGTTTTCCATCCAGCACCATTATTTTGTTCTTGCAGTTTTATTTTATAGCATTTGTTTTGTTTGTTCATTCATTTTTTTTATTTCTTTATGTAACACATCTGAGTAAAATCATACAGTATTTATCTTTCCCCATTTGAGTTATTCCTCTTGACATAAATATCCTGTAGGTCCACTAGTGGTGTTGCAAATGGCAAAATTTCATCTTTTTTATAGCTGAGTAATACTCTTATTATGTATTTATACACCATCTCTCCTCTATTCACTCATTCATGTAAGACCTGAAGCTTCTTCCTTCCTTCCTTCTTTCCTTCCTTCCTTCCTTCCTTCCTTCCTTCTTTCCCTCCCTCCCTCCCTCCTTCCTTCCTTCCTTCCAATGCTTCTTCCTCTCCCTTCCTTCCTCTCTTTAAAAAAAAAGGAAACAAAACCTGAAGCCATGAAACACAGAAGAAAACTTTGGAGACAAGCTCCTCAACATCAGCCTAAATGCTGTCTTCTTGGCTCCGTCTCTAATGGGCGGGAGGGGGGGGCAAAGTAAACAAATGTGACTACAGCAAATTCAAAAGCCGGAGGTTCAGGGAAAGACACAAGTGACCTGGCCCCGGTGGATCCCACACTGCAGATCCACACCTAAACCTGCGTTGTCTCCCCAGAATATGCAGAGAACATCGGGGACGGCCGGAGCCCAGAGTTCCGGGAGAGCGAGCAGAAGCGCATCCTGGGCTTGTTGGAGAACTTCTAGAGGCCGCCGGGCAGCACGGGCTGCTGTCTCCCTCCTGGAGCCGGTTTCGCACGCTCCCCGGGACTTTTGGACAGATTAAAGCTAGTTTTGGTACTCCTGGACTGGCATTCTTTGTAGCAAAGCAGGTGCCCTGACCACCCAGCACTCAGCACAGCCGCCACACTGGGACACACTGGGCAGCTTGGAGGTGGGCTCACTTTTCGTGAGGAAGCCAAGGCTCGGAGAGCAGCCAGTGGTAGCATGGCTCTGTGGCAGGGCTGCCCATCTGTCACCAGGACGGCCCCTCTCTAGGGCTCAGCCCCGAGACAGTCTCCACATGTAATCTGAGGTTCGCGCCAGGCCGAGGTGCCCTGGGGAAGTTCCCATGGTGCCTTGAGGCTGGACACAGAGAACACGGCATCCAGACCCCAGACACACATCAGAGTCACTGGTTGGGAGGAGAGCTCAAAATACATATCAGTGTGTGTGTCCCCCACCCCCACCCCCAGAAACAAGAATCCAGAGCTCAGATGCTCGGGTGCAGCCCAGCCACTGACTTCATGCTCCCAGGTGGCTCCATGCATCAGGACAGCAGCCACTGCTTTAGGACAGGCCTTGAGTCCAAACCCAGCAGCGGGGGTTCGGGTAAGTGACTGACCTCCGGAATCTCACTTCCTTCCTCTGCACACGGGCTTGATAATGCCCACTGCGTGTTTCTGAGGAAGAGGCAACTTGTTCGAGCCTGTGCGGTGGAAGGCACAGTGGGCACATTACACACGGTACTGCCCTTGCCCCCCCCCACATCTGGGTTCAGAATTGCAGTTTCACCCGTTTGATGGGTCGTGAGCAAGTCAATTTTGTCCTTTACAGAAGTTTTTTATCATGTTTGTAATGGGTGGGAAAAAATAGCGTTCTCGCGAGTGCCGAGGCAGAAGAAGAGCCAGTTCAGGAGTGCAGCGTTTTCCTTCAAATGAAGGGCTTAGCCCGTGTCAGCAGATAGGCAGCTGGGGCGCTGCATACTCTCCACTGGCCAGCTGCATTGAACCCCAAGGGGCAGGGCTCCCAGCAGCCAGAGTTGACATGCCCAGTGAAACCCAATGGCCATTCCAGGAAGCCCAAAGTCTGGATAAGGTGGTACCAGCATTTGGATGGTAACAGAACAGGAGCAGACCCTGCTCTCCTGGCCTCACATCCAGTCGGGCAGGAAAGGGGCACAAGGCAAGTGTCCAGCAGAGGTGGCAGGGCGTGGAGTAGGGCCCCCAGCAGAACCAGAATCACCATCCAGTCCCACTGGGACCTATTTGATTACTTCGCTTCCTCCACTGTAGTGGCCACCATGCACTGATGCCTGCCATGTGTTCCTGCTTCAGCTTCGTTCTCACCTGCGCACCCTGCTGGAGGGTGGTCCTGTGTACTGAAACCAAGACCGAGGCCTGCGGGTCCCGTGGCCGGGAAGCAGAGCCTGCATTCCAGACAGGTGTGTCTGACTCCAGAGTTCCTGTCCTCCCTCCGCAAGCTGCCTCTGTGGACCGTCATGGATTGCAGACTGGCACACGCTTCGATCTGTTCACTGTCAATACATAGTTTAATGAATTCACAGAGAATGAAGCGTGTCCAGGTGTAACCTATAGAACCGCAGACTTTTTGGACGAAGGTTGGTACTTCAGAGATCATTCGTCCTTCAGCTTTATTTCACTTTTAAATTTCATTTTTAGCCAGGTAATGCTTGTACATGGCACAGAAGTTCAAAGTTTATACTCGTGAGGAGTCTCCCCTCCCATCCCCCATTCACTAGCCTCCCCACCCAACCCCCGTACCTGGAGACCCCACTGTCGCCTGATTACTGTCCAGAGACGTGCCCGGCAGTCCTCCAGCTGTCTTCTAGCAAAGCCCAGACTCCCATGAGCCAATTCAAAGAAGCCAACACAGAAGAGCGAGAGCAGTCAGCCCTGTGGACCCCCCCAGGATTCTGTTTGACCAGAAAAGCTCTCTGCTGATGCTCGTTTGAACTCATCCCCATCTTCCACATGAGGAAGTGGTCCCCTTTGCCATCAGCTTTGCGATGAAGGGTTTGGGGGAACATGGGGTGTAATCCCTTAGCATTCAGAAGGGGTGTATAGTTCTAGAAATGGGGGAACCAGTGAGAGAATAAGAAAAAAATCTTAACTGCTAATTTTTAATTTTTAACTGCTTTTCTTGTGTTTGACTTTCTATAAATTGTTTCTTTTTTTTTCTTTAGTGTACATTGCCATATGATTTTTAGGATAATGCCTTTTAATTTTAACAGCCCGCCATACAAAGCTCAGCAGAGTTTTTAACAACAAGGTATAGACCCTAATCTTACCCTTAGGCTCCTGGGAGGTGGTCCTGCCTCATGCTTCTACTCACGGTGACGCAGTCGACCTTAAAAAGCAGCCCCTCGCCTCCAAGGGAACTTCTTGGGCTTCCAGTAGAGGCTGCCCTTGCCCTGTGGTTCTGAGCTCGGCTCCATGTCTACCCAGTCTTGGGGTTCACAGGTCACCCCTTCCAACAAAGCCCTTTTCTGTCCATCCTGTGTCCCTAGTTGTCTGGTGGCAGGACAGTATTCCTTTTCCTTTCCAAACAAGGCAATAAAATAGCCTCAAGCAATATGAGCCGGACTGTCTTGTGAGGGAAATGAGGGTTTCACTCTCCCTCCCAGCTGGCCGCTGGCTCGCGATGGCGGGCCGCGCGCATTCAGCAGCTAGGAGATGGGCTAGGAGATGGGCTGTGTCTAATTCAGAGACATTTGCATGCAGGCCGCGTTCCTTCTGGGGGGAAGTGCAGTGTCAGGGAGGCTTGAAGGCATCTGTCAGTCGCCCCAAAGCAACACCAGTGCCCAGGTGGCATCTTCTGCCATTACCAAGAGCGTCAATTTCATGTCACCATGAAGACGAGACTCGCTTTCCTAAAGGCAAAAACTTCTTGATTAGATTTTCTTACCCAACAGTGAGGTGAAAGCAGAACCACGTTTTTCAGTCTGTCTGCTCCTTAGTACACGTGGAAAGTGGGTGTTGTCACAGCAGGGGGCCTTCGTTATCTCAGGTGCTCAGAAATGGCGAGCCTTTCTCTAGTCACCGTTTTCTTGATTAGGTAGCACACACCCTTGGTATGAACTTCAGAAGGTATATGAAGGTGTATAACTGGCGAATCCCTGCCGGACACCTCTCCTGGCCAGCCAGGGCCCCATGTCAGAAGCAACCGCTGCCAATTAGCTGGCCTGTCCTTTCAGATGGTCTGTTTGTTTTCAAGGGAACAAAACTGTATTTAACCACAGACGTTCCCTGGTGGCTCAGGCATTACATCGGCGGCTGGGTGTCGTCCATGTAATAACCCGAAGACACAGGTTTGCAGCCCCAGGGCTGGAAGAACCAAAAGGAACCAGTAAAATATATATAAATGCAAATGGTGTCACCTGATGGTCTCTGCCCTGCACCCTGCTCTCACTCTACAAACACAGTTGCCCTCGCCCCTTTAATAGCTGGGTGCCATTGCAGAGCTGTTCCATAGTTTAGTTAATAGCGTTAATGGACACTGAGGCTGTTTCCCATCTTTGCCTATTACAATGCTGCAGCGAGCATCCTTGTCTGAACGTCATTTCACACGTGTGTGAGTTTAAATGCCAGAGCAGAATTGCTAAGCCCGACTGTTCATGCTTCACACTGGTCTGTATTGCCACATCGCCCTGCCCTCCTTCCACGGAGGAGGAAAGTCCGCCGTGTCACCCACACGCCCCCAGCAGTGTGTGCCAGGCTTCTCCCAAGGGACCGTGCCTCCTGTTTGCTCCCTTCATTTGCATCTCTAATGCATGAAGTTCCTGAGTGCTTTAGAGGAGTGAAAGTACTGAGTGTGCTCGCAGTTAATACTCATGGAGTTCTTCCTATGAACTAAGTGCTTTACTCAAATTAGCTCATTTAACCTCATTCCTGAGCAGAGATACTTTTATCATCAAGCCCATTGCACAGGCGAGGGACCCAGATTGAGAGGGTCGGTATTCTGGAAAGTGCAAAGCTGGGAGTGGAACACAGACAGGTCCAGAGCTGCACTCCTGGCCCAGCAGGGACTGGATGAGGCTGGACAGGCCGCAGCGCTTGGAGGCCCCGGCAGGTGCAGACGTGTGGAAGCACAGCTTCTGCAGAACTGAGGAGCTCATGCCCAGTCTCACCCCCACGACTGGGTGCCTGGCTGCGACACTCACCTGTGTGTGGCTCTGGCTTGGGTTTCCTGTCTGGGATAGGAGACCCAAGAAACATCTGGAAGGTGAGGCGTTCCCTCTGCAGCAGTGGGGAGGAGCCACCTGAGCACAGGTGTGGTGAGGGTACCTGCCCGCCTCCCCACGTCCACCCCACCTCTGTCTGTGCCAGGCCCTGTGCTGGCGGCGAGGGGTGCGCCCCCGACAGGGCCGCCCAGCAGGTGCAGGGCCATCTCAGCCAATGCGGAACTAAGCAAGCTAGTTGGAGGACCTGCTTTTACGTCATTTCACTGGTGTCGGCTGTCCGAGAGCCCATGGGTGGTGCTAGATGAGAACTTACGTAGTTTGAACTCGCCACAGTCATCAAACAGCATCCACGGAGTGATAACCCCCACAGTGGAGATGAGCCAGGGTTGTGGGACAGAGGGCGTGGGAGATGGAGCCCTGCACACTGATCACTGAGTCGAGGGGCTTCACCCCGTCAGTCTCAGCACCAGGTAGAGGTTCATTTGAAGCCTAGGGAACTACGCAGGCAAACGAGTCGGGGGCAAGAAGCACCAGACCTTGGGGACTTGGAGTTTCCATGTGACCCCGTTTGATACTGACCCTGAGGACCACGAGGCAGGGGTCGAATGAATGAACTATTACAAAACCTGACAGAACAGAAACATGTTGGTGTTTCATGCTTTATGGGGGCTTGGGGGTCGTGTCCAGAATCACAGAATCGCTCCCATTGGAGGCTGACAAACCTGAGATTCTGATCCCCGAAGCAAGCTCTAGCCATCAGGGTCCCCGGGACGCACCCAGGCCCCATCTACACCAATGAGAGCAGAGGAGAAGCAAGCCTCCACCCCCACAGCAGCAGTAAGACCCCGGGAGGACATCTGGGGGAACCCACCGAAAGCCACCCTGCAGAAGCCAGGCTCGTGGTCCGGCCACTGCTGAGAAAGGCTTCAGGTTGGCTACGGCTCCCGGTCCCCAGCCATCCAGCCATCCAGCCCCATCTAGGAAACGCCCAGGAGCCCATGCAGGGGACAAGGCCACAGCCTCTGTGAGACACGAGCATGTTCCTGGCCCTCTGAGCTCTGCTTCCCTTTGATCAGGGACTGAATGAGGTCTCTGAGGGACCACCCTGCAAAACCCCACCGACCAGAACCTGTGACCAGTTCTCGGTGCCCAGGTGATTCCCCTCCCGCTTTGCTGAGCACCCACCATAAGCTGTTGATAGCGAACAAAACTCCTCAGGGAGCTCAGTCTCCGTCTCTGTGGGACCCACTGGAAAGGCAGTAAACATGTAAACAAGCAGAGTGACTCCTGAGAGTTCAAAGGAAGCGAGGTCCAAGCCGAGAGCCTAGACGCTGGGGCGCTGACTTGGAGCGGGCGGTCTGGGGGTCCTCTGATGGGGTGCCTCCCAGCTAAGCTCTGAGTAACGTCAAGGAGCTGGGCAGCCCAAGAGCTCAGGAAAGAGTGCTCTAAGCAGAGGAGGCACATAGCAGGCGCAGGTGCGGGGAGAAGGCTGCAGAGGAAGGTCAGACCTTGCAGGAACTTGAGGGCCACGGAGGAGTTCTGAACATGGCAGGGATGTGATCCAGTTTTGAAAAGCTCCCTCTGTTGACTGGATAGATGACACACAGTGGAGACCAGTGTGGAAGCAGGAGACCCAAGAAGAGCTGGAAGGAGAGGCAAGTGTTGTGGACCAGGCCAGGCCCGTGGGTGAGATGGATTTGGTGTGTGAAGGCGAAGCCCCCTGCCCCTGGGAGCACCGAGGGCTGGGAGCAACTTCACCGGCCCAGCAAGAGTTGGGTGGGGCCGGCAGAGAGAGCTATTCAGTATATAAATATCTTTAATGAATAAATAGAAGTGCTTTTAGGGCTGGCGGAGTCCTATCATTTCCACCTGCCATAAAATTTCATTAAAAGCAGGCGCTGCAGGGGGAGAGGAATGGCTGCAATAAATCTGCCCGCCCACCCTCAGGCCCTGCCTCTACTGTGCACCGACTCCCTGGAGAATCCATCCCCAGACCCTTCCTCTGGGTTCCTGGGGCCCCGGGGACGGTCCGAACAGGCCAGGACATGCAGGAGGGTGGGTAACCTACAACCAAAACCAGGGACCCCTCTCCTTCCCTGAGAGGTGGGCATAGTTCCCGCCTGCCTTGCCCTCCCCGGGACTGCAGGGCTTTGCTCCCTCCCCATCTAATGCAGGTGAGTTTCAGAGGAAGCAGGGCTCAACACTGCAAGCCGAGGGACAATAGCCCCAAGAAAGTGGGGGGCTATTGCATGCTGGCAGATCCCGCCCTCCAAGTACACCAGAGTCCGCTGCCTTGTTTACCCCAACAAATGCCTGGCCCTCTGCTCAGCTTGACAGGTACCCTCTCACTGCGTCTTCCCCACATTCCTGTGCTGTGGAGACATTCCCATCCCATTCTGCAGATGAGAACACTGAGACCCAGAAAAGAACTAGGAGCCGGGACACCCAACCCACTGCTGGCAGGGCCAGATGACAGCGCAGGTCCCAGCGGCCTTTTTCTGCTTGATTGAGTATCTGAGACTAGGGTTGTTTCTTGAACCCTTTAAAGAACAGGGTTGGAAAATTCCCTCTGTGCCAGGCAGTCTCCAAACCCTCTGTCCCCAGGCCCTCGCTGCATCCCTGGAGCATCATCCAAGGTTGCCATCCCATCTCCATTTCACAATTACAAAAAGGAAGCACAGACAGACCGATGCATTTGCCCAAGGTCACACAGCGCTGCACGGAGGCCAGCGTGGCTGCCAGCACTCACACAACCGGGGAGCCTCGGACCCTCCCCTGGCCCCCTGCCACCCTGCCCCAGCCAATGGGTGTGAGGCCAGGAAGCCTCGCCAAGTGGACAGGCCCGGCTGGCAGCCTGCCTGGGCTCACTGTTATCAGTTAAGCTCATTAAGTGGCCATGACAAGACATGGCCCAGGCCAGCTGCCTTCCCTTCTCGCCTCACTCAACCCTCCCAGGAGCAAGGCCTGGAGACAGGCCCCTGCTTTTAGCAACAGCAAGCAAGTCACTCTGTAATTGGGGAAGATTAAAAGAGGCACCAGCTTCACCAGGTGGCCCCATGGACCTACCAGGACTGAGCACAGGGCCTGGGTGTGGCACCTGGGTTGGAATCCAGCCCTGCTACTCCCCAGCCTTGTGACCCTAGATGGGTCACTTCACCTCTCTGTGCCTTGATTTCGTCATCTATAAAATGGGGAGATCATGCAGTACAATACTTCTCACCATCTGCACCGGCTGCTACACAGAAAGGACCCGGCCAACTGCCAAGTGTGCGTCAAAGACCCTATCACCAGTCCTTTTATTTTATTTTAAAGAAAGGTGAAGCAGATATGAAGGTGATCAGAGGCCAGTGGGCAGAAAGAGAGAGGAGGAAGAAACTATTTTCTTTTCTTTAGTTGTTCATCTTCATTGCTCCCCCGCAGCCCCAGGATGCAAACCCAGATGCACGTTGGCTGAGGTCCCAGCCAAAGGCTGGCTGATCACACCGCTACTCCACCAAGGCATGCCTGGTCCTTTTCTTAGTGTCTTCTTGTTCGCTTTCCCCACAAGACCTAGCTAATTCATCTTTATTTATACCTTCCAGAACAAATGAATAAACTCACGAGGCCTTCCCTCCATCTCCCAGCACACACCCATTTCAGTGGTCTTCAGGAGCAAAGAATGAGCAGTGAGCCCATAGACAAGGGCTCTTTGGGGGCTGGGGATTGAACCAAGGTGCTGGCCGCTGATTCAACTTCTGGTTCAAGACTAGCTCCAGGCCAAAGGCTGCCCTCTCCAGGAAGCCTGGGCATAAATTCCACCCTCAGGGAGTTCCAGCATCGTGGGGGAGATAGGCAGATACAACCGCCATCGGCCGGAGCCTGGCAAGCAGAGGTCCCAATACCCACACTGTGTCCTCAGTCAGAAACTCCAGCTCCTGTTCCTGTGCCCCAGGCCTCAGCGAGCCCACCCTGAGCCCCTTCTCCCTGCCTGCCCTGTAAGCTGCCCAAGGGCAGGGGCTGTACCTCATTTCTTCCTGGTGGTGCCCTGCACAGGGTATGCACCCAGTAGGGGCTCCTGCAACGTTTATTTAATGGATTTTTTCTGAGCACTTACTCTGTGCCAGGCCTTGTGCTGGGCTGTGGGAATTAAGCAAAACACAAGACAGATCTGCTCCTCATTCTGCCGCCTGTCAAGCAGGAGCCACAGAAGATAAGAGAGATGGCATCTTGAGATAGCACAGGAGCTATGAAGAAAATAAAAGCGAGTGATGGGAAGGGAGGGTGGCCTCTTCTGGTCTGGACGGCAGGGAGGGCCTTTCTGAGAAGCGAAAGTCACACTGAGACAGGATCGATGGGCACGGCAGCTGCCAGGGCAAGTAGGGAATATTCTAGGCAGATGAGAGAATTTGTGCAAAGGCCCTGGGGCAGGACTGTGGTTTACATATTTGAGGACAGCCAGATGTGCTACATGAGTGCGGAGGAGAGTCAGAGGAGATGAGTTTGCAGAGGTGGGCAGGGGCCAGATCACAAAGGGCCTTACTAGCCACAGGGAGAGGTTTGATTTTTTTTTCCCACATGCAATGGGAAACCACTGGAAGGCTTTACAAAGAGAGAAATGGCCACAGGGAGTCAGTGTGGACTATAAGACTAATTCAAGGAGGGAAGAGGAAGTAACTGAAGGAGGGGAGGAGGAAAGGACCGATGACAGAATAAAGGACTGGGACTCTGGAGGGAATGGCACCGAAGATGGGCAGGATTCTAGTCCACTGTCTGGAGTGGCCGGCACCCAGTCTGGGCTCGCAGCAGCCAGCATGGCAGACACAGATGCGACTTGAGTCTGGGGGACATCTGACTGAGTCCCATCGGGGTGACGCCGCTGTGGCACAGGAATGAAAGGGCAAGTGGACCTCAGCGCAGGGCTTCCACATAGGCGGTGAGTGGGCAGAGGAGCTAGGAAAGAGCTCGGAGCTGGGCCTTCCGGACCCAAACTAGTGAACGGTCACCACAACCCTGGGAAGGACAAGTCACTGTCCCCTTTTCATAGATGAGAAAAGCAAGGTTAGGAAAAGGGAAGAGACTGAACTGTCACAAAGCTATTCTGGATGAGAACTAAAATTTGAACTCAAACTATATATCCCAACACTCTTGGGGGTCCTGGGGTGTCTATATACAGCTGAGGGCACAGGAGAGGATGCTGACAGAGACATGCACGCTTCCTGGGGCATTCTGGAGGGCGTCCCGGAGGAGGTGGCATTTGAACTGAGGGGCTAGGCTGGTGGGGAGGGGAGAGTACCGGCCAAAGGCCCAGAGGAAGGAAGCAGTTGGAGGAGGTGGTGGGTGAGTTACAGGAACAGGTTGGGTGGGGAGTGGGGGGAGACAGGAGAACCCTGGGAGGTGGGAAAACTTCAGATTAGGAATGCTGGAAGGTTGGCAAGTTTACACCAATGAGCCTGAAAACCCTCCTGTTTTGTGTATAGTAGGTGGAAGGGGTATCCAGAGGCCAGAAGATCGGGAAGGGGCTGCTGTCTAGACAAGCCATGGTGGTGGCTTCAAGCAGGGCTGTGACCTTGAGGATGGAGAGGAGAAGGCGTATTTGATTGCTATTCCGAAGGAAAGCAGGCAGGGAGAAAGGGAGCTGAGTGCAGAAGTCGGTCCAAGAGGGGCAGTAAGTTTGTCTGCCTCCCCTGGCCGGAGACCACAGTCCCTCGACAATTCATCTGCCCTTCTCTCCTTCCACCCCTCCACCCACCCAGCAGCCCCCTTCCTCATCCAGCTCTGGGCCAGCGCACTGTTTGGGAGTTCAGGACCCACGGGGCTGGTTTCTGGTTCTCTTGAGCATGTCATCATTTGCTGGGGACACTGCCAGGAGAAGAGGAGTCACAGCCCAGTGTGACGCATGGAGGCGGGAGAGGAGGGGGCGGTGAGGGGCGCAGCCCAGCTCCACCCCAGGATGGCGGTCCCGCAATGTCACCGTCCCAGACAAAGGACAGGACATTACTAGTGCTATTAATTATCATTAATTCCATTAAATGGCTATTACAATTAAGAATACAGCGATAAAAATGCCACCTTGGATTTAAATGCACCTTCTCCTCGGGCATCGGCATCGCAGTCAGACTTTCCGGGCACTCAGCCCACCCTGGCGGCAGCCTGGAGCACAGTAGGCGTGACAAGCCTGGGTTTCTGTCACCCTGAGGGCCCCGACGCCCTCATTTCACAGATGGGCCAACTGAGGCCCACAGAAGGGAATGGACGGGCTGGGGATCCCCTGCAAGTCTGTGAGGAAGGAAAATTCAAGCCAACAAGCTTGATTCCCTGCGCCTCCCTGCTCACCCCTTCCCTAGCCTTTCTTCCCAGGAAAAACAGCTGTCAGAGGCAGCCATCCTGTTACCTATTAAACAAGGCAAATTCTATCGGAACAGAATTGGAGACACCCCTGGACACCTAATTACACAGACTGGAACGAGAAACGCGGGCAGGGAAATAGAAATATGAACAAACAACACAGCCGACAGCAGCAGTGCCCCCGCCACCAGAAGCTGTCCCCTCCCCAGGTCTCCTGCAGGCCTCTCTCCTTGAATGACAGCCCTGCTCCCAGGTGTGGCTCGCCAGCTGTGGTGGGTCCCAGGACCTCACATGCACCCAGCCCCAGGCAGCCAGCCAGAGCGCCAGGACAAATGTCGGGGCGGGAGCGGTGCCCTCTCAGCCTCTCCAGAGACCCATGGAACATGGCCGGCTGCAGGCAGGCCTTCTGTGGGGAGATGGGCAGAGACAGGGTTCTGCGGGGTGCTGCTCAGGGGGGCTGCTCAGGGGGGCTGTCCCTCTCCTGACCCCAAGTCCGCTCACCTCCAGGTCTTTCCCAGCTGATTGTCCCCGCAGTAGTGTTAGTTTCCAGGGGCTGGAGCTATGTGATCACCTCTGGGCAGGGCCAGGAGCCAGAGGGCAGGGCCCTGGCTGGCTCCATTTCTCTGTGCCCCACACGGACAGCAGGACAGACTAACAAAGGGTGACTTCCGAATTCCTCCTGCCATCTTTCCCAGCCCCTCCCATGTGTCCATGCTGGGCTCTGGAGACATGGAAATGGACAAAACAGTCGGTACTCATAAGGAACCCGAGAGGGGAGGCAATAAACACTGAACTAAACTAACTGAGCAAAAAGAGAATGAGATGATAGCATTTCAGGTAGAAATAAGTGAGATGAAAATAAAAAGGTAACAAGATATAGAGCAACTTAGAGGGGGTTTTGAGGGGCGCAGAAGAGGGGATCCACCTGAGATAAGAAGGTTCTGGAAGGCCTCACTGAGGGCAATTGAGCAGGAACAGCCAGGTCCCAGGGGGCTGGAGAGAGTATGGTGTGGGAGGAAGCAGAAGCAGTTCTGCTGGGAGTGGACAAGTCTGGGGCCCGGGCAGGCGGCCTCCTCTCGCCCACAGTGGGTCTGAGGCCATGAGGTTCCTCTGGGTGACCAGCATGGCCGGCGTGGAGACCCGTGTTGGAGTGTCCCCCACCACCACCGCGCGCGTGGCCTCCTGTAACGTGCCTTTGCTCCTTTACTGTTTTGTACCACCAGTGTGCCATCGATAATCATTACTCCCCATCTCCCTCCCTGCTTGCGCTTCTCGTCGCTGGTTTGCTCCTCGACACAGGTCAAGGAACCTAAGAAAACTGTCACGAAGCTTTCTGAGTCTTGGGCTCCCCATTTCTAGATAGAGAGAGGCTGACCCATGGCTCCGGGGTTCTGGCTTTGACGACCTGGGGCTCAGGTCACCTGTAACTCCGACCCGAAGCAACTTGCTAGTCTCTGGGCACACCTTTCCGCCCCCAGCACAGATCCCAACACATGGTGCTCTGGGCTTCGAACACAGCTGAGATGTTGTCACAAGGTGAATTGCCCGGTTCCCGGGGCTGTTTGTGGTTACGCACAGACAGTTCTTGGAGAAAATGCTCACAGAAATATTCTGTAGTGATGGCGTACCATGCCCTCTGATTGCCACTTTTCTGTAGCTGGAGATGAGTTCAAAATTTACAAAATGGAAAGCATTTGAAACACTGAAAACAAACAAAGGAGGCCTGTGCTGCTTCCTCTCTGGGCAAGGGTCCCGGCTGCTGGTGGGGCCCCTCCGGAGCGCACTGCCCCGGGGGCTGGGGATGTGACTTGACCTCTGGCTTCACAAACAGAGGCTCTGAGTTGTCGTCATTTTCCGAGCCAGTTTGCAGCATGTCTGCCCACAAGGAAGCCCCGCCTGGAGAGCTGGAAAGATCAGAGAAGGTGCCAGGGGCTGTGCAAGGCCGGGCCCCAGGAAAGACCTCATACAGGGCGGGGACCCGGATGCCAGCCGGCTGGGGTCCTGGACTCTGGGCCAAGAGGCCCCTCTCCCACCCCTGCCCTTTAGAGTCCTCTGTCCTCCCCAGGCAGGGAGGGGAGCCCGGGGCTCCCACCCGGTCAAGGACTGATTGATCCCTCCAGTCCCTGGAGCTGGTCCCCACGTCCGCACCTCGAGCTGCTGCGTGTTTTCTTGTCTCTGATTGTAAACAGATTTGACTAAAGAGGTAAATTAGAAGTTAATTAGAGAGAACATGATTGATGAGGCAGTTTGCCGTGATTGGGAGGCGTGGAAAGGATGGGGCTCCCTGCACCGAGGCGAGGGAGGAGGGGAGCGGGCAGAAAAACTCGCACGTCCCTGCATCTGGAGGGGGTGCCCAGCGTGGTGAGGGGCCCACTCAACCTACCCTTTCTTCTGAGCTCCAAGGTCAAGGCCGGCTCCCCCTGGCCACGAGGGCCCAGGCAGGCATTGCAGAGACCCCGTATCGGGGGTCCAGGCCATTGGTGGGCTCTGGATGTAGCCGCCGGCCTTCCCGGTGTGTGGTCAGCATGTCTCCTGGGTGCAGACGTGGCCGGGAAGATGCAGAAGCATATCCAACCCTGCGCCAGGCCCTGTGCAGCCTCTGGAAACCTTGCAAGGTCGAAGCTGTGCCTCTTGTTTTCTGGGCTAGGTCCTCTGGGAGACTCAGATCTAAAATGACTGACCCAAGGTCACAACTCCTAAGGCTGGAGCGTGGCTTTCCCTGTTCCAGGCCCTGTGCCAGGTCATGTCCTTTGTCAGGCTGCTGCGGAAGTTGGCCCCCCAGTGTCCCCCCAACAGACCGCCAGCGGTAGTGGGCTCATGTCCTCCCCGGCAGCCTGCCCAGCAGTAGGCAGCACTGACTGGGGACCTTCATCCCTGTGTGGACCTCGTCCCACCCCCTGCGGCCTCAGCTCCAGGGCCCAGCTCCGCCACGTGCAGCCTCCTTCATGTCCCAGAGTGTGGACTCCCTGCCTGAGGCGGGACCTAGGGCTCAGCTCACCCAACACACGCCTTCTCCTGAGGCCCAGAGAGGGACAAAAACACCGGAGGGACACAGCCAGCTGGTGTCACTGCAGGGCCCAGTATCCCCTTATGTCAGAAATGTGCACCAGGCCCAGTCTTCCGCTCCCCAGGATGCCGCGACTCTTCATCCATTCCGTTCCTCACTCATTCTGTGAGAGTCACCGAGACCCCACCTCGTGCTGGGCTCACAGGATGAGGGTGAAGAAAATCAGACCGCCCTCGAGGTGCCCGCGGCACGAATGGGTGGCAGGGCTGGGAAGGAGAGGGTGAGGGGCTAGGAGAGCCCAGGAGAGGGGGAGTTAGCCCCTCCAGGAGGAGGCATCGCAGCCGAGCTCCAGAAGATTCGAAGGTGATCTGGGCAGAGGGACTGGTGATGGGAGGGAGCCTGGTACCTTCTAGAAACCAGCAGAAGGCCAGTGGCTAGAAATGAGAGTGAGGGGAGCCAGTGGGAGGAGAGGTTGAAGACGGAAGCTGTTTGGGTTTATTCTAAGCAGGGGGAGCCTTTGGAGTTTTAAGTAGGGGAGGACGGTGGGATTTGATTGTGAAAAGCAGACCCTCTGGCTCTGGGGCTCTGGGCTGGGGTGGGCGGAGGGGCAGCAGACAGACCCTGCAGCCCATGAGAGCGGGGAACCGGGGCGCAGAGACGACGGGGTGGATGAAGACTTGGGGGCGGGACGGGGACCCCGGATGGGGAGCCGGAGACGGCCCGACTCGAGGGGGAGTCAGAACTCGGTGCGGGGGCCCTGCCGGCCTCGCGGACCCGCTCGAGGAGGCCTGTACACAGGGCGGCCGCACTCACGAGCCCTGACGCTGATGACTGGCCCAGGGGAATGCATGCCTTCTGGGGCGCCCCCTTCATGGGCCTTCCCAGGTCAGCGAACAAGCGTCCTTCTTACAGGAGTTCGAGGCAGCGAGTGGGAGGCCAGGGCTGGAGAGAGCAGAGCAGACCAGCCCCTCCCTTGGTCTAGACTGCTCGCCTCTGTTAACACTACCAGTGTCCATGGACTGGTCAGTGGCCTCCTCCCTGTGTGTCAGTGGGACCTGGAGGCCCAGTTTCCCTCACTCCTGAGACTCTCCAGACGAAGTCCCTGGAGGAGGCTCACTGAGCGGGACCAGCGACACGGGGAGCCGGGCCCTGACAGGTCAGAGGTAGCAGGTGCTCCACCGCCACCCACGGGCCCACACCTGCCGTGCACCGGTGCTGCGTGAGTGATGGGGTCAGCTGCACAGCCCCCCTGTGCAAGGACGGCTGCTCATACTCCCGTTCTACAGAGGAGGAAGCGGACTCGGAGAAGGAACAGCCCAGGGTCACACGGCCAGGCAGGACCGGGATCCAAACACAGCCCCACCAGGGCCGTCTGCCTGCTGCCTCCTGAGTGACAGGAGGGCCTTCCCAGCCTCAGTGGGGTGGCGGCGGGAGAGCCATTCCACCCCATCGAGGAGGACGGGAGAAATGACAGCCTTGAAAACTGTTGGGCTGGTTCCTGCTTTCAGACTCCAGGGACCGGGGAGGCAGGAGCAGTGATTGCACATTGGATGCAGGGGACGCTGGAACCAAGGTAGAAATGGGATTCGTAGGAAGCTCGCGTGACCCTGGGTCAGTGGACCTCCTTGGGGACAAAGGCCTCCCTGCCTCCTCCCTGGTCCAAGTTGGGACTTGCATTCCTCTGTCTGCAAGTGACCAGTGAGACCCTGCGTGGAGGCCTGTGAGGAAGGGGCTGCGGCCCTGGGGTCCGGGCCTCTCTGCCTGTCTGTGGGAGGTTTGTCCTTAGAGGCCTCTGCTCTTCCCTGGGTGTGTTCTCCCACCTGGACAAGAGGTAATGCAACGAGACGATGACCAGTGACCGCTGTAGATGAGCCTAGAGAGGGCGCGGCAAACCAAGCAATCGCTCACGCGGGCTGAGCCACTACTGTGTGTGGTGGGTGCTGCACAAGGGCTCCTCGCGGAGGTCCCGCTTAGTTTCCACGACAGCCAGGAACTCGGGAACCACGCTCTCCACTTTGGAGCGAAGGGAGTGGAGGCTCAGAAAGGGTGAGTAGTTTTCTGGGATCCCAGCGCTGGGCTGGGGTGGGACTGGATCCAGGCCGCCCCTGACTGTGCAGGAGTGACCGCACACACGTGGGGTGGGCCCGGCTGGCGCGCACCCTGCAAGCGTGGTGCGGCAGGGGCGTTGCGACAGACGGGTGGATGGCGCTTGAGCAGGAAAGGCTAGTGAGTGTGGGTGGAAGTTTGTGAGAATAAGAAAATGTTCGACTTTGGTCAAGGTTCTTTACCCCCTTTTAGTCTCAGTTTCTCCATCAGTACAATGGGGATAATCGGGGTGGTTTAAACAGGGCGATATCTGTTTGCTAAATGGGAACGGTGGAGCCAGCTTATCTGCTCTTGCAAAATCCCTGGGGGTGGGATGATGAGGTGCACTGCCCACAGATGAGGGCAGACTCGAGGTGAGAGACTCCCCAGGGTCACACAGGTTCGGACTGCACCCAGTGGGCGAGCTCTCCCCAAGCACACCCCAGCAAAGAGCAAATAGCAGGTGAACGAAACTAAAACGTGCACGCAGCCAGGAAACAATCCTCCCTGCCCACCTGCCTTGTTCTTAACCCATTTTCTCGGCTGGGTAAGGGGGCCTCAGTGCCAGGATCACTGGATCCCACTCCCCTGCTGGGTCCCCAGACCCCTTCTGCTCCCTGAAGGTGCTTTTCTCTGCGGGCAGGTGGGGAGACTCTGAAAGCCGCCCCCGCCCATGCTGCCCGGTATTGGGGACCACAGCTGGGGAAGCTCCTGGATCCAAGGGGATCGACACCCTCCTCAAGCTATTGTGCATGATTTACAGGCCCTGGAGAGTGTCCGGAAAGACTGGAGCAGGTTCCGGCATTTGAGTATAATTACTGGGCACCTCCAGCCAGATTCTGCCAATAGATCATCAGTACGAGAGATGCCAATGAGTCTTCCACTCTAGCAGGGGCCCCGGGAAGAGAGCTCTGTTCCAGCCCAGGCCCTGCAGTCTAGTCGAGTCGGTCAGCCTTGTCCCCACCCCATCCTTACCTGGAATGTCACCGTTAGAACACTGTCCCCTGGGTTTAATGTCCCAGCTTGGCATTGCCTCAGTGGGGCAAGCGGATCCGGTCTCTGAAGATCCCTGCACTTCGGTCAGGTCACTGCCCCTCCTTTCCTTCTCGAATGTTGAACTGGGAAGGCTCTTCTGCCAAGATCAAGTCCTAGCCTCCCACCTCAGGTGGGAAAGCTGGGGTCCAGACAGGGTGGCAGAGGTCCTGACATCCAGGGCCGCGTCAGGTGGGGGCCACACTCCAATATCAGAAGGAGCTGACCAGGATGACCCTCTCCCTGTCACCCAGCTGAGATCTGGGTCCCCAAATCACCCTTGTTGCCGGAGGGTTCTCCCACTTGTGCGTACATGCTCGGGCTGTTGGCACACCCCAGTGATGCAGTGGTTAAGTCTGCCCAGTGCAGTCCACACCCCAAGGACCTGGGTTCACAATTTGGGGTGGGGGATGGAGGGGACAACCAAGATAAGCAACTCAATAAAATAAATAAGGGCTACTTCCTCCTCTCTCTTCCTACCTGCCTGCCTGTTCCCTCATTTCTGCCTGCAGCTTTCCTTAAAATGCATAAATAAATGGACAACAGTGATAATAAAAGAAATTTTACAGCAGTATGCTATAATAAAGAGTTCTGTGAGTGTGCGCCCTCTCTTTCCAAGTATCTTAACGTGCGCCATCTACCCAGGCCTGGGTAACTGAACCCACGGCAGCGAAACCAGAAAGAGGGGTGTGTCCTGTCTTGGTGTGCCTTCCCCTCTGGGCCTCTAAGTGCCCCAGCAGGTTGGCTCTCCCATCCCCATCCTATAGATGAGGCAGACACAGAAATCCGTGACTTTCCCTAAGCAACTGGCACAGCGACCTCTGGAGCCCAGGCCTAGCGCGGCCCTTTCTAACAGGAGGGAGTCGCTGCTGTCTCTGGAGGGTGGGCTCCCATGTCCGTGATCATCAGTGCCCAGAAGAGGCCAACCCAGAGCCTGTGGGTGTGGAGGGGCAGGCATATGGACTGGGGGCAGTGTAGGGACAAGACTGACATGGGTTCGTCCTAATAAGAGTTTACGGTCTAGTAGAGGAGACAGACCCTCATTATTCGAGTGAAACTGGGAAAAGGCTTCTGCTGTTGCTGCTGCCCCCCGCCCTGGGGCCCTGCTCCCTCTCCAACACTCAGCGGGAGGCCTGGTTAACTCCTGTCAGAGGCTCTGTCACTGGGCAGTACTAAATTTCTAAAAGACGTGGTGACCCTGAAGGAACAGCCAGAGGGAAGTATGACCGAGGCTGCAGCTCAGGCCGACAGCCCTGGCTTTGGCTGCTGTGCCCTGGTCCTTTGAGGTCCGGGCCCCACCTGAGGGCTGCAGACAGAAGCCTGGGACCGCAGATCCGGGCCCCGGCCACTGTGTGACCAGCCCAACCACACCGCTCTGGGCCTCAGATGTCTCAGCTACAGATGGGCGAGCATCCCTCCCTCCCGGCTTTGTCATGGAGGTAAGGTGATGAATCCCAGTGCCTGCGGAGTAAGTAGGATGGAGACAGATGCCTTTCCCTGCCGCCGTGGGGGCCCCAGGGAGAGAGTAGCCACCCCTATGAGTGGCCTCAGTCTGCGGCTGACCACAAGGATAGGCGTGCACCACGTGTGGCCGTGGACCCCTGGAAAGGGGGCCGGTCCTCAGGGAGCTGTACCCTTGGTGTAAGTACCTCCAGGGTCGAGCTTGGTGCACACAAAGGAATACAAAGCGATCGCAGTGGTGTTTTATACTGATTCTGTGTTGAAATGCCAGTGTTTGGGTTACATAAAATATATTATTAAATTGATTTTGTATATTGCTTTTTAACTTTTTTAAAAAAATGTGGCGACTAGAAAATTTTACATTACACATGGGGCTTGCATGTGATTTCTCTCGGAGAGTGTCGGAGAGTAGCTAATTACTCACAGCCGTGTCATATTTAAATGGGCATTAGCCATACCATTACAGTCATTTCAGGAGTTTAGAAACACTCCCGCAAGAGGCCCTGCTGCCCCGTCCCGTTTAATAAGCACCCGGTTTGCAGCCGGAAAGGCCCTAGGAGCCCCAACTCTGGTGCAGGTAACTGCCTTTGATGGGGATTGTCACTGGGCCCTGGCTGGGCTGACACAGATGCACACACGCTGCATGCGCACCATGTCGGCCTCGGAGGAGAGGTGCCCCTTGGGAAGACGCGGACTGGGATGTGTGGGGAAGAGGTGCTGGACTGCAGGGTGACGCGGGATCCTGCCTGCCCTCGCCGTCAGTGACACGTGGAGGAAAGAACCTGCTCTTGGTCCAGCTCTGCCTTTTCCTCCCCTTGTGACCCTGAGCCTGTCCTCCCCCTCTCTGAGCCTCGGCTGTGCTTCTGTATATTGGCAGCAATAGTGGTTCATCTCCGATGACCTTCTCTATTTAAAAAAAGGAAATTAAATTATTTCTAAGTCTAGGTTTTGGATGATGTTCACACTCTGGGTCCACCCAGCTGGAATTCAGAGAAAAGTCTCAGTGGGGACCCATGGGTCTTCAGGAGGCTACTGGCCTGGCAGGAGCAGGGGTGACCTGCCCCCGTCCCTGGCCTCTGGCTGAGGCATGGCCCTCAGTCTGGACAGGAGTTTCCTAGTTGGCCATGAGTTCTGAGGAGGCAGAGAGCAGGTGAAGGCTCAGAACCCATGCAGAGGGGCAGGCCTGGTCTGCACACAGGGTGGGTCACAGGGGCAGGCAGGTCAGAAGCTGGAGGCTCATGTGGCAGGGACATGGCTGGACTGCAGAGGCCACTCTTCAAAGGCGCTGGTGTCCAGCTTTCAGGAAGATGAATAAAGAAATCAGTCATGACAAGAGAAGCACGTCTGAGACCTGGGCGGGAGATGGCAGCCAGGCCCCCACACCACCCTCTGGAGGAGAGCCAGGGCAGGTGACTCCCTCATCCCAAGAGGCTGGCTGGGCCCCATTCAAGGAACTGAAGCGCAGGCACCCCCAGCACCTCCCACTGTCATCCCACCCTGTTGGAGTCTCACTGTGGCCCACTGGATCCCTGCATGCGGGCTGTTTGGAGAGCAAGCAGATTCCCAGAGACCTCCCCAGCCAGACCGGAAGAGAACCCCAGGGGTACCTGGGGTTCTGCAGGCTCAGGCAGCCTCCCCAGAGACTCACCAGACACTCGAAGCCCACTAAACCCCTCTCTCTCTCTCTCTCTCTCTCTGTCGGTCTCTCTGTCTCTCTGTCTCTCTCTGTCTCTTTGTCTCTGTCTCTGTCTCTCTCTCTCTGTCTCTGTCTCTGTCTCTGTCTCTCTGTCTCTGTCTCTCTCTCTGTCTCTGTCTCTCTCTCTGTCTCTCTGTCTCTCTCTCTCTGTTTCTGTCTCTCTGTCTCTCTCTCTGTCTCTCTCTGTCTCTGTCTCTCTTTGTCTCTCTCTCTCTCTGTCTCTATCTCTCTGTCTCTCTCTCTGTCTCTCTCTCTCTCTGTCTCTGTCTCTCTCTGTCTCTCTCTCTCTCTCACTCTCTCTGTCTCTCTCTCTCTCTCTCTCTCTCTCTCTCTCTCTCGCTCTCAAAAAAGGAAAGGTGCAGGTAGGATGAAGGTGAGTAGGTGGGCAGGCAGGCAGAAAGAAGCATTTTATTTATTTCATTTAGTTGTTCATCTTGCTTGTTTCCCAGGCCCCAGTCTTGGACCCAGGTCATTAGGATGTATGTGGACCGTCTAGTGGCC
>RJWH01001641.1:0-337638 GCA_004363575.1 Solenodon paradoxus
GAAGGGAGGAAGGAAGGGAGGAAGGGAGGAAGGGAGGAAGGAAGGAAGGAAGGAAGGAAGGAAGGAAGGAAGGAAGGAAGGAAGGAAGGAAGGGTGTATTTGAAAGCTGAGAACCTCGAAGGTGGTTGGAAGCTTCTTCTCTGGAGAATGAGAGGACGGAAGGGGTGAATGTGTATACTGAGGCAGGAGAGGGAAAAAGGCTAAACTCATACTCAGAAGGTGGAGAGTCACAGCAGTTAAAAGTATGAGCCTTAGAGTCCAATCATCTATGTTTGAATCTCAGTCCATCCACTTATCAGATGTGTAATCTTGGGCAATTTCTTGATATCTCTGTTCCCCGGTTTTCTCATCTACAAGATTGTTTAATAATAATACTCACTTCTCAGAGCTGTTCTGACCAGTAAGAAAATTAAGATATGAGAAGGGCCCAGAAAAATTCCTGGCACCTACTAAGTGCTACATTATTGAGGACTATTATTATTTATCTTGATGGAGAACTAATAGAAAATGCTGTAACTAAAAAAATCAGACAGTAACCATTTAATTATATTAGGTACAGACATGGATGTAAATACTGAACTAATAACTAAGAGGAGAAAATAAAATATAACAATGAAAAGTGGAAAGGTACCAAGTCCTGGATAAGGATGCCAACTATTATATTTCTTTGATGATGGAAGACAAAGTTGTTTTTCTGGTGTTAGAAATAGAAGGTAGAGATCAAAATATCTACCTAGAGATCAAGAGTTCTAGCAATACGTCGCAGGTGTCAAGATATCTACTTAGAGATCAAGAGTTCTAGCAATACATCGCAGGTGTCAAGAAGAGGAATAACTTGCTAACTTTTACTTAATCCAAGAGATAATGATGTGTTTGCAATTTTAAGAAAAATAGTTGGACTCAGTAATGCTATAACTGCTACCACATAGTTAATTAATGCTTAAGCCCTTCCTTCTAATCATTTGTGGTACATTAAGCAATGTGTGAATGTTCACTGAATATTAAAACATCAAATAAATGTAGGGATTTAAAGCAAACCTGTTATATTAAAACTTCCTCCTTTTTCAATAGTGCCATTCTCCTACAACTTTTATTTTCTAGGTAGTTTTATTCTCATCGGTTAAAAAAAATGAACAATCATTCCACCAACCCCTGGAAAACTTGACTTAAACAGTAAAATCAGAATATGAAATCACTAAACACAAAATTAATATTATAGAATGTTCTGACAAAAAGCATAAATACATTGAGAATTTTTAAAAAGGGAAATAAAAGCATAATTTCAATTGAAAATGATAAAGAAAATATAAAATAAGGTGTGCCCTGGTGGCTCAGGTGTCAAGCCTGTGCCTAGGGCACAGTCCACATACAACACAAGGACCTGGTTTTACAGCTCAGGACCAGGTTTCACAGACCATCACAACTAAAATGAACAACTAGACACACTCCAGTGCCCTAGTGAATAAGACTACCAGACATAGTCCACATACATCCCGAAACACCTGGTTCAAGACCCAGCACCACAGGGAACAACCAAGATGAACAATCAGAATAAATAAGTGCTTCTTCCTCTTCTCTCTTCCTGCCTACCTTCATTCCTGCCTATATTATTTCTTTAAAAAAAAATAAATAAAATGAACAACTAAATAAATAAATTGCTTCTTCCTCCACTCTCTTTCTTCCTGCCTGCTGCCTACTTACCTTCATGCTTGCCTACCTGCCTTCCTCTTAAAATAAAGTCATGTATATATATAATAAAACAAAGCAAAAATAAAGCCAAAACAGCTCTATTTTTAAAAGAAACCATTAGAAGTAAAAAGAGCAATCGTTAAAATAATATACTAACAAGGGTGTGGAACGAAAGGAACTATCATACACTTTCAGTAGGAGTATAGCCTCTTTGGAAAACAGTATGGAGATTCCTCAAAAAATAAAAAGAAGACTATTGCATGGTCTGGCATCTTACTTCTACGTTTCTATCCAATGAATACGAAAATACTAACTCAAAATATGTACGCACCCCAAGGTTTACTGCAGCACTATTAATAATAGCCAAGATACAATTGCAATCTAAGTGTCATTGAAGAACGAATGAATAAGGGAAATCTGCTAGTCATAAGAAAGGTGAAATCTTGCCATTCATGACAATGTGAAAGGAACACAAGGGTATTTTACTGAGTGAAATAAGTCAGGATAAAGAAAAAACTGGATGACTTCACTTATATCTGGAATTCAAAGAAACAATGCAAATGAACTGATAGGATAAAATTAGAATAAACCTTTGGACCTGGACAGCAGAACTGAGGTTCTCTGAGAGGAGGAGTTAGAGGATGGAATCATATAGTAGAGGGGGTTTATTTATTATTATCATATTACTTTTTCTTTCGTTTCTTATTTTCCGAATTAAATAAATAAATAATACAATATGTAATAGATGGGATAGTCCCTATATGTTAGACATGACATAGTCAAAGATAGAATCAGTGAACTGAAAAATAGTATTGGAAAATTAACTCAGAATACAGAATAGAGAGGCAATAAAGTAATTAATGAGAACTAAAGAGACTTGGAGATAAGATGGAGAACTTCTAAGAAAAGTCTAACAGAAGTTTCTAAATAAAAGAAGGAAGGGCATGACAAGGAAGAAATATTTAAATAAATAATGCAGATAATTTTTCAGAATTGAGGAACATGGATACTATGGAAAAAACTTTCATTAATTCCATGTACAGACATGTACGTTAGCATAAAACTTGAGAACATTAAGAATAAAGAGATAACTCTAAAAGTCATTATCTACCAAGAAATTTCAAAGGATTTCTTATCAGAACAACAAATGACAGAAGGTAATGAAGTAATACGTCTTGGAAAGTGCAAGAGTGAAAATAACTATGTAGGTACTATTAGTGTCCATGAAAGAGTAAACTGAAGTCCTGCTAGGTTAAGGAACTCTCTCAAAGTTCCATAAATGGGATTCAAGTCCATATAGCCTTAGATATCAATGCTAATTCTTAGCTATGAACCATCCTGGAATTTATTGAAATATAAGGAGAATTTTCATAATAAAACAATTCAGCAAGCAATCTGGTTATTAGTAATAGCAGTTAGGCTAAATACTTAACAACAGGAAACAGAATTTATTTAGTCACAAAACAGAACAATATACAGCAATTAAAATAAATTATTTATACCTACACCTGATATACCTTATAAATATAACATACCATCAACCCGGAACACATGAATTTATCTTTGAGTGCTTCAACTAAAGAAGAATCAAAATTTGAAAAGAAGCATTAAAAGTAAGATTAAACATGTTCTTCTGAAAATTATTCTCTTGGGAAGTTTACCTATTACATCTTTTCAACAACTTTGAAATTTTGAATGAAACAGAAGCATTAGAGTCTATTTGGACTGAGAATATTTAATGCATTGAAAGTTTGGGCTAACAATCTGATCATACCTATAGAAGAAATATGAGCAAATAAAATTCACAGTTAATTAAAAATCCACGTGATCCTATTTATAATTGATCTCTTCTTAGCCTTTTGACTAGAATCACCTGTGTGTAATTTGTGATTGATCCTTTTGATTTTTCTGTTGACTTAGAAGTGCTGTTTGATCAGCTTGCAGATATCAGGAACAAGGATATTGAAAATCAACATAAATTTCTTCTTAAGGAGTTATAGTAAGAATCTAAAAATACTTGACAACAACCATCAATAACCTGACCTCACATTGGGAGACAATCCTCAGTATCTCAAATTGATTATTGTTTGAAATGAAGAATTTTGATATGATGGCCCCAACTGACGTGAGACCAGGCAGCAAATATCAAACATGGTAGCTTTCCCCTATTTAACGACTTCTGAATTTTAAAAAGTAAGTTTGTGTTTGAATTGTTAAGGTTATTTTATTAAACACTTTGGAACTTCAGACTTGTCTTCCTAATGTCTATGATACCAAAGCTAAAATTATACATGGACTTATAACATGTTCCCCTGCTAAACTGAAAAGCTGGTCATGACTGTCTTATCTTCAGGAACTCTAATGTTTATGTTTGACTAAATTGGAGTTCAAAAAGTGCTTGCTAAATAAACAAAATTTGAAGAAATGCTCATAATGTAATGCTAGAGAATGCTAGTAGGTGGCGTCACATTTTGGATTTGAGCTGAAGGGAAAAAAGTGGGTATTTGAGAAAAGAAATTCAAGAGCACGGGAATTTAAACCTCAAAATCAACCTTACTCAATTATATACTCATAAGGGTACCTGAGAAAAGATGCACCTGTACAGATGTATTGTCCAAAGAGCCCCTGTGTGATCTAGCTGTTATTAAAAAATCTTTTTCATGAGAAGTCTCTTTCTGCAAGTTTTTAGGACCCAGAGTTCAATGTATGCTTTTGTAGAGTAGCTTGAGAACATGATCCATGCTCAAGCTTGAAAGTGAACTTGGTTACTGAAGGATGTTGAGCACCAACTTGAATGTAACAGATGAAATTTCTGAGATGACTGCACATGAGATGTTCTGCCCTGGAATGTTGCTGTTCCTGCCCACCTGGCTGTTCCTGGCCCCTCCCTCTACTGACACCATCTATGAAAGAGCCCCTCTCCCCACATGCAACTTTCCAGAAGCATGCCTGACCTGCTGCATTTATGGCTGTGGAAATACATCCGACCCACCACCATCAGAACCCCCTGTTGTGAATATAATACAGGCCATGTCCTTGTCATCTGTGTGTCCTTGTGATTTCCTTGGACTATCGACTAGACAGGGCATTACTCTGCCAGAATATGCATGCCTGCGTAACAGCCTTTATATGGAATCAGTAATTTTTAGAAGTGTAAACCTTCATTTAGCAAAAGCTGTATCTAATTTGCTATCTCATGAAATTACAATAAAATTATGCACAGACCTAAAATAATCCAAGTATGAAAGTCACCGTGTCGGTGTACCCTGGTGGAGTTGCAGTTAGGTTGTTTAGCCTCCAAAGAGTGCAGGCCACATACCACTGGGTCTGGGGAGCCAGGAGGAATAGGGGCAGGGGACACGAGCAACTAAATAAAAATATATGAAAATAAAAATACTTCTTTTTCCTCTCTCTTCCTGCCTGTCTACCTACTTCTCTTCACTCCTGCCTTCACCTTTCCTTAAAAAAAAAAAAAAAAAAGAAAGAAAAATCATTTATACTTTATAGTGAAAAGATAGCAAAATAAAGCACTCTTGTATAATTTTCTAAACTGTGGAAGCTAGGTAGAAGTAATTTGGATAATTTGCAGATAAATGAAAGTTTTAAAATTGCACATTGGTGCCAAGAGAATTTCTAGATACATTGATGTCTAATTCTCTAGATTTACTGAAAAATCCAGTCTGGATAACTAATTACTCAACTAAAAAAAATTACTTAACTTATGTGTACCCAAAGATTATGTTATGTGATACACTTGTGAATCCTTTCCAGAAAGAGAGAATTCTAAATGTAAAAAAAACTGGTGGGTAGATTTAGTTACCAGAGAATAGTTCCATTGAAACATTTATTGAATACCCCCCATGGGCTATGCACACAGTTAGATATTAAGAAGCTGCTATTGAAACATATTCAAATTTTTTTGTATAAAAATACACAAGATTGAAAAATTTAGAAAGAAGAATAAGAGTATAACACAGCCAACCACCCAAACATAAGGGCCATCAACTTTGTGTTGTATGTATACTTAAATTTAAGTTTTTTAACACCTAACTGTTAAAACCTCATTCTATGTGACTTTTTCACTTGTTATTTTAACAAAATTATTATCTCTTCCTAATGAAAAGGCTTCCTAAACAAAATTTTAATCTTGCATAAGAATATAAATATTATAAATCTTTGTTACCTATATTGTCAAATCAATTTACAGAGAAGTTGCATTAATTGATATACCCAATAAAATATTAAAATGCCCAATTTTGCACATCTTCAATATTAGACATTAAGATTTCTTTCAGTTTTTACCAAAATGATTTGCAAGCTTGTTTTCTTAAATCTTCCCCTATTTTATATTTTACATTATAAGTTAGACTTAACATTTTCCACAAACTTAATAGCAATTTACTACTTGTGAAAATGAATATTTTCCCTCTATTTCAGCTATTTTTAAGTCATTGCATAAGAATACCACTGGCTCAACCAAACTGAGTCCATCTAGTCTAATGATTTTCAACAGGAAGAGGCATATTTGGTTACTGAAATAATGGGAGATACTGCTAGAATTTAGTGAGTGGGAGTCAGGGATGCTAGATATCTTAGAATTAATCCAAAAGTCCTGCAGAATAAAACATGTCATGTGAAATTTTATGTGAATGAAAAGCCTATTTATAATTTTCTGAGTTTATAGCTTAATTCTGTTTTACACAGTGAAATTTCTAGAAATGCAATTATTGTGTAAATCAAGGCAAAATTGTACTTTGATTTATTTACCCATTAATAAGTATTGTCGTTCAACAGTTTGGAAAACTATTTATATTATTGACATTGCCAGTAAACACATCATAACCAATTTGTTTTCTGTCCCTGACCCATTCACAATGATTCTAAGAACAGTGCAAGATTAAACAATCGAAACTTCCATTGTAGTCATACTCAAATGTGTGCATATAAAAACACTTGTTAATTTATAACAAATTACTTTATTTGCAATTTTTTGAAGTAACTTCAATTTATAAAACAATATAATTGTTAGATTGCAGGCTCACTGTTCATAAAAAATATGGTAAGACACCTCACTCACCACCTATTCGCTCCCCACCACTGTCCATTGGACCCCACTACCCTGTGCTGCAACCACCCAGAACTGTTTCCCTCTGGTAACCTCAGTTCTGTCATCAAAGTTCAGGGGTTAGTTTTTGTCTTGTTTTGTCTGTGTTTGCTTTGTTTCTTATATTCCACACATGAGTAAAGTCATCCCATATTTTCTTTTTCCCTCTGACTTATTTTGCTTGGCATAAATTCCCTCTCGTTCCATCCATGTTGTCACAAATGGCAGGATTTCATCTTTTTTTATAGCTGGGTTGTATTCCATTGCGCATGTGTACCACATCTTCTTTATCTAGTCATCTGTCCTTGGGCACTTAGGAGGTAACCATTTCTTATCTATTGTAAATAATGCTGCAATAAACATGGGGGTGCCTATCTTTTTCAACTAGTATTGTGTTTTTCAGACAAACACTCAGAAGTGGGATAATCAGCTCACATAGAATTCCCATTCTCATTTTTTGAAGACTGTATTACCTGCATTTCCATAATGTTTACACTGATTTACACTTCCATCAACAGTACAATAGTTTTCTTTTCTCTGCATCTTTGCCAACACTTGTTTTCAGTCTTTTGAATAATAGTCATTCTCACAGGTATGAGGTTATATCTCATTGTTGTTTTGATTTGTATTTCCTTAATAACAAGAAATATGGAACATCATTTCATGTGCCTGTTGACCATTTGTATGTCTTTTTTAGAGACATGTCTATTCAGATCTGCTGCCCATATTTTTGATTGGATTGCTTTTCTATCATTGAGTTTATATACAGAACTCTGTATGTATTTTGGATATTAACCCCTTGTCAGATGTATGATGTGCAAATATCTTTTCCTATTCAGTAGGATGTCTTTTCATCTTAATGAACATTTCTTTTGCCGTGCAGAAGCTTTTCAGTTTGATGCAGTCCTGTTTGCTTATTTTTGTTGGTTTGTTTCCCTGGTCACATGAATTAAGTCCCCAAAGATCTCTCTAATATCAATGTCATGGAATGTATTACCTACATTTTTTCTATGTATTTTGGTTTCTGGTTTTACATCCAAGTCATTTCATTTTGTAGTAATTCATTTTGAATTACTATTGTGTATGGCATAGAGAGTGATATAATCTCATTATTTTGCATATGACTGTCCAATTCTCCCTACACCATTTGTTAAAAATACTTTTTTTCTCCATTGTATGTACTTAGTTCCTTTGTTATAAATTCACTGACCATATATTTCTGAGTTTATTTCTAGGTACTTGATTTTATTCCACCAATCTGTGTGTCTTTTTTTTAAGTCCCAGTGCCACACTACTTTGATCACTATCACTTTGTAGTATAATTAAAAATACTTTCTCTTTGTCCTATGTGTAAACTTACTAGAATATTTTTAACACTACTATTATTAAATGCAGGTAGGGTATATCATTTCTAAATTTAATTTCAAGTTAGTAAAGAGAGCATTACAAAACATTGGTATAAAAGTGGGTCTTGACATGCTTAAACATTAACACTGACCAAATTTAAACCAATATATAAAAAATTGTTCAATATTAGAAAATATTTCAATATACTTTACAATACTAATAGATGTAAGGGGAAAATCATATGATTATCTAAAAAAATGCCAAAAAATCTTTAATGAAATTCAGTGCTCATTCCTGAAAGTTCTTGAGTAAACAGAAATTGATTAATATTTCCTTAATATGCTAGGCTTTTTCATTTTCTGTATTTTGATGCTCTGACATCTGGGGCCTGACTGATTCCAGAGGAAAATCCCACCCCCTGGGATTAACTAATTCCTAGATTTAGTAAACAACTCACCTGTGAGACCATTTCCATTATTGGGCTGACATATTCAAAGCCACAGTCTACCTAGTCTAATCAACTCAGAGTCAATTAAGAGACAACTAGGAAGACCCTAGACAAGAGCCCATTGGAATTGTTCCCAATAGTCATCCTAAACCTGCTTAATTACCTCACCCATCTCTCCCATAAAAACTACAGGAAAGACTCTTCCCTGGCCCCTCTACCTCCTGAATAACCTAGTGCTTTTCCATGTGCCTACTACCCAAGACAAAATATGCCCCTTTCTCTTGGGATCTGTGAGTTTAAGAACATATATTCTCAATGGCAGTCATCTCCTTACCTAATGGCTTGCCACACTTATATAATAATAAAATCTATACTTTAAAACACATGGCAAAATAACAAAATTCAATCCTAAAGTCAGCATAATTTTTAATGAGAAAATGCAAGAGTGAGTCCCTTAATGCCAAAAACAAGATAGCCACCATCTCCACAACTATTTAACATTGTTCTAGATATTCTAGTCAATACAATTTGACCACAGAAAACAATGGCATAAGGAAAAGAAAGCTGAATATGACCTATTTCTATTTATGGATGACAGAATAGCATACCTGGTAAATGCCAAAAAATCAAAGATAATCCATAAATTAAAAGAATCGCATAAGAGAGCAGGATTAAAATTAACATGCATGGTATATGTGTGTCCATGAATTTGTATGTATGTGTGGGTTTATATGTAAATGTACATTTATATTTCCCAGTATTATCTGCTGAAAGAGCTAAGAAGCAAGGATACCCCAACAATAATGAGCAACATAAAACTCAGAAATTGATCTGTAATATCTTTCCAAAAGGAATTGGAAAATGGCTAGTTCCAGGTCTGACAAAGATAGATAGAAGACAAGCCTGGAACATCATGCTATGCCAGAAAGTAAGGAAATGGTGTTTTTTTTTTTAAATGAGGGATGCCTGTCATGGAAACTATAAAAAGGGACTTCTACCAGCCAAATCAAGCACAATTGTTGAACACAAAAAAACTACTATAGTAATGAATTATAATCCATTCCAAAAAGTAGGAATTCATGAATAATAACAATAATAAATAGATAAGTAAATGGGAAAATGGGAAGACTCTTGATATGACAGAATGCCAAGGATCATCTGATAAATGCAGAGGGAGTTCCAAATTTTAAAACTTGTCATTTTGCAACCACGAGAGTAGAGATTGGATCAGTCAAGAATCATCAGTGACAGGACCCACTGGACATTGGTGAAGAGCACTTGATGATTTAGTGGAGGGCAGCGTGTATTGACACATATTTGAAGAATGGGGAAACTGCACATATGAGAAACCTACACACAAGAGTTTAATTTGTAAAACAAAGTTGCTCTAATAAAATACTACGAGAGTTTATAAAAAAATCAGTAGATAAACAAATGTGGTCTGCACATACAGGGGAATTCTATCCCACCTTAAAAAGGAAGAAAATTTTTGTACATGCTTCAACAGGGATGACTCTGGAGGATATTATATTGTGAAAAATAAGCCAGTCACTAAGACAAATATTGTATGATGCCATTTACTTGAGATAACTAGAGTTGTCAGATACATAGAAAGTAGAAAAGTGACTGCCAGGGGCAGGGGAAAAGGACTAGGAAATTACTGTTTAATGGGGACAGAGTGTGAGTTCTACGAGACGAAGAGTTCTGTGAATGGTGGTGGTGGGGATCACATAACATTGTGAATGGACTCAAATTGCATAAGAGATAAATTTTAGCACAATTAAAAATGTATTTTTTAAAAACTCATAACTGTATGCCAAACCCCGAGGGAAATTTTGACAAGAAATGGAATTTAGTAGTTTTACTTCTATTTTTTAATTAAATATAATCTTTAATTTTATTAAAAGTTTCAGAAGGCAACAGTAGCATGAGATTAACTTTTATATAAGCACATTTTAGTAAGCTGGTCATCTCATTCCTGGTCAATAAGTTTCTCCAGTTGATGATTTATTTTAATTTTATTTTTTTAAGTAAAGGTGCAGGCAAGAATGAAGACAAACAGCAGGCAGGCAGGAAGAGTGAGGACAAAGCAGCATTTTATTTTATTTTTATTCAGTTGTTCACTATAGCTGTCTGTCCCCACCCCACCTCTCCTGGGGCCAAACTAGGGGCATGAGGCCTGTGCTCCTTCGGAGGTGATTGACTTAACCACTGATCCACCGGGGTACACTGATGGTTGCTATTTTAAAGATGGTTTTAAGCTCCCCAAAGGGTTCTTGATTTAAACAGCAAAGCTGGAAGTTTGAATCATACATTTGCTTTTAATTCTCTTGAATATCTGAACAATCTTGATGAAGTTCTTTTAAATTAGGTAAGCATTAAGCTGCATATTCCTAAGGAAAAATTTTCTCTCTTAAATTCATATTTTGTAGTTGTTTCAGCTGCGGTTCTGACCAAAGCAGTTCATCCTGGATTTCAATCAAATGCTGTCTTTTCAACATCTAAAATCATCTTCCTTTCAGAATTTCACCATTTGGACTTTACCATTTTTAAGCATTTTGATGAATTCTTCTTTAATATTAGAATGAAATGTATTGATGTCTTTCTCTATAATTCTTGATTCGATATTGTGTTTATACTTTAAGAATTTTTTCTCAAATGCAGACAAAGCAACATGTAACCCCATGATGTCACTTGTCTTTCCTTACAGACACCATCAGAAATATCTGAGCCTTCCTTTCCTGGTTCCTTCCTTTTGCCATAGGGCACCTTTTTCTGAGTTTTTGGCTGACTGTCTCTAGCCAGGGTCTCTTTTCAACAGATGCCCTGGCACCAAGGGGTCCTGTCCCTTTTCATAGTAGCTGACACAGTGGGCTTTGCTGAGGGTTCTGAAGATCCTGGAATTGCTTCCTGCTATTGTGCACTTATTGTCTCTGCTGGTTTAACTTTCCTTTTGTTGCATCACTTCTCTCACAGCTTTCCAATTCATTGATGCTTGGCTTGAGTTTTCTTCTTGGCATTTTTGCCCTAACTTTTACAGATTCGTTTTCACTTGCTACAATTTCTGAATTGTCCCAACTTCTTTTTGCTTCTTTTCCTTGAAGAGTTGAAGGGATAGAAGATTCAGACTTCTTCCTCAGCATATGGAGCAGTGCTGTGGAAAGGAGATCCTTCATGGAATGTGTTCTTTCTAGAGTGTTGTTTAACCTCAGCACTGAGTTCTGAGAGCTGCATTAGCAAATTAATTAAATCTGAGGAGAAGGTCACAGGACCCTCCAATTTATAGCCAAGTCAAACATTAGTTATGTAACCCAGAGACCTACAACTTGGATTGACATCAGGAGTCTTAGGAGACTGAGTCATCCTTTTGTGAATACATCAGTGCCCACCTTTCCTGCCAGCAGAACCTACTAGCAGTGTTTTCAAATGTGTCTCCACAGACTGCTTATTGGTTACTGGGAGTAAATCTGGCAACTTGATTAGGAGATTAAAATTAACATTCTAACCATTAATGAATTAAACATAATTTGAAAAATAACCAATGAGAGATAGATGAGCATCATGTATCTTCAGGTTTGCTACCTTGAAAATGCAAGAATTTATCAGACAGGATGCACCCTGCTGGAGTTGCAGTTAGTCAGCTGCAGAGCACAGTCCACGTACATCCCAAGGACCTGGGTTCACCTCCTAGGTCCACGGGGAAGAATCAAAGTGAACAACTAAATAAAAATAAAATAAAATTACTCTTCCTCCTCTCTCTCTTTTCTTTCCTCCTTGCCTACTAGCCTTTCTGCCTATACCTTTCCTATAAAAAAATCAGATAAACATAACACAAAAAAAAATGTTCTATTAGAAAAATGAGAGGGTAGAAGGAATTGTATTTTTTTAATGTCAGTGTTGTAAACAACCAATAAAGGTTACAGGAATGTTTCAAATTAGAAATGAAAGAAGCACGTAATGACTAACTCCAAATTTGATATTGTATGGGGAAGGGAAATGCTAGAAAAGGCATTATTAACTCAACTGACAAAGCCGGAATAGTAGCAATAGACTAAAATATTATATCAATAACATATCAATAAAAATATCAAAGTTACAACTATATAGTGTTTATGTAAGAGTGTATTCCTATTCCTAAGAAATACAAAGTGAAGTAGTTAAGGATAAAGGGTCATGATTTATGTCACTTACCCTCAAACGATTCTGAAAAAATTTTTTTATTAAGTGTATGGTGTTAGTACCAAGCATGTAATAGGTACTAAATAAAAGTTTGCTGAATGAAGAAAGGGACTAATTCAATAACTAATTACCTTAATCTTCTCTGGCTGTTGTGATAAAACACCATAGGCTGGGTGACTTAAAACATTTATTTTTCTCCATTATGAAGGCTAGGAAGTTCAAGACCATGCTAGATTCGGTTCCTGGCGAGACCCCAATTCCTGCTTGCAGATGGCCACATTTGTGCTGAGTCCTCACAGGGCAGAGAATGAGAGTTCTGTTCTCTTCCTCTTTTTAAAAGGACACTAATTCCATACTGGGGACTTGGCCCTCAGGCCCTCATCTAAACCTGATTACCTCCTTTGGCGCCATAGGGCTACTCCACCTGTGCTTCCTGGCGTGCCTTCTGTCTCCCTCACTGCAGTTTCTTCCTTCAGTCACCAGAGAGTTAACGTTCCTCTGCCTTCACCTAGTCACTTTCTTGGCTCTCTGTAGAAACTATTGTCCCTGAGGCTTTCTGAACCCACACTTGGTGATCCTGTTTCCTCCCCAGAAAATTATTCTGAACTGCATTACCCTTTTCCAGGCACACATTCTTCGAGTCAAACCCCCTAGGCATCTCAATTGCTTTCAGCATCTCAATTTCTCGTGCTTCCTGGATCCACACTTGTCGTGCAGGTTTTCTTTTTAATCATTAATCCTCTCCCTCAAAGAGTCAGATCCAAGAAAATCAGGCAAATCCCCCATTTGTATTCCCATACCCTTCCCTTGAAGTATGAGTTTATATTTTCAGGTCATATTGTTGTGGTAGAAGCATTAGTGTAAGCACTGTCATAGTTAAATCACCTTTTCACATTTTTCAGCCCTGCCCTGCCTAGAACCAAGCTACTGTTAGTGTACAAATTTTTCAAGAAAATGAAATTTTACTTAAAAGTGAAAAACAAGTCAACTTTTCTATTTACAAGTAACTCATTTTAGTTGGATTCACTATTAGCCTTAGGTTGGTTTTTATTTCCAATACACACTATCTATCAAAAAAAATAACATATATGTTCAATAATTTTTAATTATTTTCCAGAAACTGACTATGTACTGTTCAAAAATAGCCTATGAACCTCCTGAATGGTGTGAGGACAATTCATGTATTTATTTATTCAATAAAAATATAGTAAACCTTTATCCTGAATAAGGACATATTACTCAAGGTGCCATAAGAGGAAACATGGTTTCTGTCCTCCAGGAGCTACAATATAACCCAGGAGAACAGTGACTACAGTGACCGGTTCTCTAGTCCTTCTGTCAAGCACTCCCTTCCCCTTCCTCTGAGGATGGACACATGACCCATAACTAGGCAAAAAGGTCTTTTCATCTCACTGCCCCCTCAATAGTACAAAAATGGACTGGCCACTGATGAAGGGTAGTCAGAGTTCCTCCCAGGGGCTCTTCTGTTGCAAGTAGATGGGAAGTTTCTCTTGCACAGGGACCACAGGTTATATAGATGGCTTCAGTCTAACTGAGGACTATTTTCCATATATAGATGAAAATAGTTGGCAGTAGGTAAGGATTATGCCCAACTCACAAAAAGAAGTAAAGACTGGAGGTAGAAGCAGACAGCCCTGATAATCAACCTTTTCTGAGGCTTTGTCCCCAGTTATGACTGAAGTTTCCTCCATATTTCAGGTTTTCTGAGACTCCAAACTCCCTCTTTACTAATTTGCATTGAGATCCTGTCGCTCAAAGTAGAGAGGGTCCTGACTCATACACAGAGCTATTAGTAACGAGTGACACCATGAATGACAAGAGAAATAAAACAAGTTTCTACAAAAATTAAAAATGACAAGAGTTATCCATCATAAGGGAAAAGCAGGGAAGACTGGCAGTTGAGTTTGTTCTTGAGGAATGGGTTAAATCTTGCTAAGTGGATATGGACAAGAGAACATTTCAGGTGGAAAAAATGAAAGGGACAAGTCAAAATTTGTCAATATTGGCAAGAGTGTATTCATAGCAGAGCAGTATGACAACAACTAAAAAGGTAAATTTGGGCTACTCATTGGAGGACCTTGATTTCCTACAGAATATGCAAGTGGTAATGTCCCTGGATGTGGAAAACGTTACACTGTAGCTCAGGAGAGCTGGAGACATAGTTTGGGAGTTGTCTGCAGAAAAAGTGTAGGTCAAGCCTTCAGGTAAAAGAACCACTCATAATAATGGTAGCTAATTATACAGAGAACTTATTCAGATTAAGTGGCATGCTAAAGTATGGAAGTGGCATAATTTTATATAATCCTTAGAGAAATTCTATTAGGTGGGCACTATTTTCCCCCCATTTTGGAAATGAAGTTTGAAATAAATCCTGTTAGCCTGTTCAAAGTGACCAATTCAAAGACCCTAAACTAGTTAGTGGCAGAGCCAGGACTTGAACTTAGGTCTGTCTTCACTCCAGGGCACAAGCTCTTAACTGCCTTGCTATGTGTCCAGCAGAAGAATGTGGGAAAATAAAAAGGGCAGATAACAAATCTTGAGAAACATTTACCAGAAGCATGATGTCCCCCTCTGAGTCAGATGGGAACCTGGGTGTCATTTGAAGACACGGATTTATTTGACATATCTCCATTCCACGTGGTATATATCAATCATTTCTGCTCCTCTTCCATTAACAATTGTGCCTAAAAATTTGCTTACCTGGTCTCATGTGCCTTCTTCACAATGTCTTAATCTGTCTTTTTTAAACAAATATTGAAGATTTCAAGGTGCCTGTTGGCATAGGTCTCTGAATGACTGTATGGAACAGACAGACCCCTCTTCCAACTATAGGCCATAGACTGGGGAGGTTTTCTGTTACAGAAACTAGTATTACCTTATTAACATTTAAGGAAATTCAGCTAAAACAAAACCATCTCTCTAGAAACTTTTTTAAAAGCTTCCCGATTTGGCCACATCCTGGTGGTCTAGTGGTCTAGTATATTCTGAGAGCAGTCCCACATATATCCCAAGGTCCTGGGTTCAAGACCAGTGCTGGAGGGAACAACCAACGTGAACAACTAAATGAAAATAAAGTGCTCCTTCCACCTTTCTTCTTGCCTGCCTATTCAGCTTCATTCCTACTGTACCCGTCCTTTAAAAAAAATCCCAATTTAGAAGTTCAACAGGAATACTAAATAAGAGATTGTCATTCTTGAAATAAAATGTTCTGGTTTTGTAGACCACCTGGAAGGACTTATTTCAAATCCTAGAACAAAATACAAAGATAAGAAATATATAAAGGAAAACAAAAACATTTAGAAGATAGGTCCTGGAGGTGGAGGAAAGGTAATAAATAAATGGCCAAGGGAATTGTTGGTTTTTTTTTTATTGCAGAATTATTTAGGCAGGTTTAAGAGTGGAAATAAAAAGGTTGCACTCAGGCAGGTCCTGGTAAAACTTGAAAATTCCAAGTTAAAGGTAAATTCTACATACTTCTAGAACAAAGAAAAAAGTTACTTGCAGAAGAAAAAAAAATCAGTGGGCATAGAATGTCTCACTTATAGCACCAGAAGTTAGTGAAATAATGTTTACAAATTACTGTGAGAAAATAACTAGAACCCAAGAATATACACATGGCAAATATTATCCTCTTATTAGGTTCAAAGAAAGATAACTGCTGGGGATGCAAGGATTTTGAGATGATCGTTCATGTAACACACTTGAGAAAGAGATTCCAGAAAGGACTGTCAAGGAAGAGGAGGGAGGGAAAGTAAGAAGAAAAAGGAAAAGAAATTGATAAAAGAAGAAAACAGAAAAGGCATCAGTGGTAGTCAAAGAACTTTGCAAACATATAGCTAATCTAAATGGATAATGATTGACTGAGAATGTGTACTATGAACGTTATGGATCCTTGAAATATGAAACAGACTGTGAGAAAACTCAATAGCAGTCTGGAGCTAAAAGTACTGTTTGATTCAGCAATATCCAAGAATTGAGTGGGCACATAAGAAAGGCTAATAACATTAAATTTTTCTTCTTGTGGAGGATAAGGAAACCATCCTTAGTGAAGTAAAAGTGGCTGGCATACCATCTTGATAAAAGCAAAGCAGCATGTATTAAGGACAATGATCAGAGGTAGAAATACAGTACAACTTCCAAACTAACAAGAGGGATGAGAGAGAAAGAAAACTAACTGGATCAATGAGCAAAAAACAAAAAACAACAACAACAAAAAAAAAACAAATAGCAAGGTAAATAAGAAGGCAAAATAGAAACAGAAGGGAAGGCAAAAAAACAGGATAATAAGTTGGGGAAAGAGAAAAAACTGTTACATGTTTTGTGTTGTTTATAAGAAATATCCTTTATAAGAAAATTAGAGGGAAGGTTGGAAATAAAAGGATGGGCAAAAATATGTGTGAACTTTTTAAAAGGCAAGAGAGTATAAAATACTGATGAAAGAAATCAAAGAAGACTTAGCAGAATCAGATCTTAAAGATGTTAATGCTCACCCTAAATGTTTTATATAGATTTAACATAGTCTCATCAAAGTGCCAGCAATAGTTGTTGTAAAAATGAATAAGATTTAAAAAATGAATAGGTCATTCTAAATTTATTTGAAAGGAAAAAGAATTAAAATATCAAATACAAATTTTAAAATGAAGAATAAGTGTGAGGGATCACTCTATTAGATTTTAAGACTAATTCAAAGGCTACATTAACCAAGACAATGAATTATTGGATAAAAACATAGATCAGCAGAATAAAATAGAGCCCAAGAGTAGACCCCTACAAAGATGCCTGACTAATTTTTTTTTTTTTTAAGGAAAAATATAGTCAGGAATGAAGGCAAGTAGGCACCGGCCAGGAAGAGAAAGGAAGAAAAGCATTTATTTATTTTTATTTAGTTGTTCACATTGGTTGACACCCTGACCAGGGGCACAAACCCCGGTCCTTGGAATGTATGTGGACTGTACTCCTCCAGAGGCAACTGAGCCAGCTACTACTTCCCCAGGGTGTGCTACCCAACAGATTTGACAAATGTGCAAATGCCATCCTATGGAAAAAGGGTATTTTTTAAATATATTGTATTAAAACGATTAGATATCCATAAGAGGGTGGGAGGACGAGACTGAAACAACAAAATTTATACAAAAATTAACTCAAGATGGATATTGTAGATTTAAATGTAAAGCTATGCAACTTTTAAAATGAAATGTAGGAGAAAATCATTAGGACCTAAGGCTAGGCAAAGATTTCTTACACTTAATACCAGAAGTATAATCCGCAGTAGGAAAAAAAAAGATAACTTTAACCCAATCAAAATTTAAAAAAATTTTTCTCTGCTAAAGATCCTGTTGAAAGGATGTAAAGATAAACAACACATGGGGGTATTTATAAACCACATAGCTAGAAAAGGATTTGTACCTAGAATATGTAAACAACTCTAAAATTTCAAGTTTTAAATAATCCATTTGAAATATTGGCAAAACTATAAACAGACATTTCGCCAAAAAAGGAAAGATGTGACACCCATGTGGCTCAGAGGCTAAAACAGCTAAAGTACAGACCATGTGAAGTCCAAGGACCTAGATTTGCAACCAGGAGCCAGTAAATAAACAAACAAGCAAACAAATAAATGAAAAATAGAAACATGAAAGCAAATAACACATGAAATGATGCATTTCAGCATTAGCCACTAGGAAAACGCAATTTAAAACCACAAGAAAATATAACAATGAACCTTAAAAATAGCTAAAACTTAAAAATAACATCTAGCAAGGATGCAAAGAAACTGAATCTCTTACCTGTTTCTGATGGAGGTGTAAAATGGTACAGTCACTCTGGAAGTTTGGCACTGTATTATAAAACCAGACACACATATAACCTTCCAACTGCACTCTTGGGCATTTATCCCAAATAAATGGAATCATATGCTCACAAAAAACTCGTACCCAGATGTTTATAACGGTTTTACAACAGTCTCAAAATTAGAAGCAACCCAAATGTCATTCAGTGAATGACTGTTTAGGCGCACTCTGATACAGTTGTACAATAGAACACTACTCATCAACAACTTAAAGTGGTTGCTACGTGTAACGACTTAAATGAATCTCAAGATCATTATGTTTACTGAAGAAAGTCAATCTCAAAAGATTACTTAGTATATAATTCCATTTAAATGTCATTCTCCAAATGGCAAAAATAGTTATTAGCAAAAATGATGAGTTTTGGGGTTTTGGGGTTTTTTTTTCTTGCTAGATAACCTCTGAACTAGATATCCTGGCTCATCTGTAGATATTTTTAAGCCACTATATAGCAACTAAATAAATTCATTTGTTTTATTTTCTATTTGAATTACTTAGAATTTGTGACTTCTGCTTGCAATAAGAACACTGCCTGATGCAACAATTAGCAGAGTTAAAACTTTGAGGACTCCTCCCAAGATGGCATCCCAGGGAGCTCTTGAGCGCACCTCCTCCCCATAGACAATAAAACAGCATTTAGGTATGACCTGGTGACTCAGGCATTAAGTCTGTGGTTGCAGCATTGTCCATGTAAAGCCTGAGAACCTCAGTTCAAGACCCAGGCCAGGGAGAACAACAGAAATGTATTTACTACATAAATATATCTTCCTTTTGCCTGTCTGCCTACTTTCCTTCATTCCTGCCTGCTTCCTTCCTCTTAAAAAAATAAATACCAAACTGTATACATTTAGCTTGCATTTACATATAAGCTACAGCCTTGAAAAAGAACTGAGGATTGGGGAACCTGCATCTCCACATTTCCTCCACAAGGAAATGTGATTTAAAAGAAAAGTAAGAAGGATAAGAAACGCTGACACAGTCTGCCCAGGCACTGAAACCCAAGGATGAGAGGAGCACCAGTAATACACAGCCTCTTCCTAGGGACTGAAGGGCTCACTCCATATCAGGTGCCCCAGCACCTGGGAACTGCTCCTAAAGGGAAACATGTACATCCTCACATGGAAAGAAAGGAATTTTTATTTGGAGAACAATAGGACCCTAGGGATCAGAAATTCAAGACCAAGAGCAAGGGGAGTAGACAGATGAAGAGTGCACAGACCTAACCGATTGATTTTTTTTTTTTAAATTTCAGTGAGAAGAATAAGAGAGGGTGGGGGGAACCTTCCAGTGAACACATGCTGCTGAGTGTCTTCACAGACCCTTTTGTCTGTGTGGTACCAGCACTGCCAGATTGGAATAGGGCTGGAGTCCCCATGCCTCCACCAAGCAGTGCTTGCAGCTAAATGACAGTTTGTTCTGCTAGTTATAGTTATAGAGAATATTAGGGCAGCAAGCAGACAGAGCCTGCCACTCCAGCACAAGCAACTGAGTGACTCTCTCAGGGATGATCACAAGAGAGACTCCAGTTGTCCTCTGAAACAGCTGTCTCTCCCCTGTCTGGGGACACCGCTGACCTGCCTGCCTGCAGCCTACAGGCCCCAGGTCCTGAGAGCTGGAGCTCCTGCCCCAGGTCTGAAATCCTAACAGAAGTCTATCACATCATGACAGGGAAAGGAAGCCACTTAGCCTCATCCATAGAAATAAACAGAGTATCAGACAAAATGAAGAGATAGAGAAATTTACCCCACATGATGGATCAAAACAAAACCTTTGTGAAAAATCCTAATGCAATAGAATTAAGTAAATTACCTGAAAATTTCAAAACAGCAATTTTAATGATGCTCACTAAAAATAGAAGATAATCAAAATAAAATCTACAATAAAGACAGAGAAAATAAAAGAGTTTCAAACAGAAGTCATAGAGCTAAAAAATAAAATAGCTGAGCTAAAAAAAAATCACAGTACAGGGGCTCAGCAATAGATTCGAACAATCAGTAAGCCATGGATAGTGCAGTGGAAAGCAGACCAACAAAAGGCAGATTAGCAAAGAGAAAAAAAGAATTAAAAGAAATGAAGATAGCATAGGAAACTTATGGAATCACATCAAGAGATACATTCATAATATAGGAATTTCAGAAGAAGAGAGAAAAAAAGAGGAAGAAATCTTAATTGAAGAAATAATAGCTGAGGACTTCCTAACCTGGGAAAGAAACCATATATCCAGCTCCAGAAAGCTCAAAGAATTCTGAATAAAATAAGTCAAATAGACACATCTAGACAAATTGTAATCAAAGTGACAAAAATTCAAGATAGACAATCTTAAAAGTAGCTAGAGAAAAGCAAATCGTATACAAGGGAAGACCCATAAGATTGTGAATTTCTCAGCAAAAAGTTTACAGGCCATAAGGGAATGGTATGACATATGCAAAATTCTGAAATAAAAGGACTTCCAGCCAAGAATACTCTATCCTACTAGGTTATCATTTAGAACTGAAGGAGAAATAATGAGTTTTCCAGAAAAACTAAAATAAAAGAAATTCATCATGACTAAACCAGCTTTTCAAGAAATGCAAAAGGGATGTTTATAAAATGAAAGAAAAACTACTTAGATGCAGCAAAACAAAAAACATAAAATGTGAGGGAGAGGGGAGTAAAATGTTGACTGTCAAAATGAACTTGAGGGCACACCCCGGTGGACTAGTGGTTAGGTTAATCACCTCCAAAGGAGTTCAGACCATATACCTTTGGGTTTAAGTCCTGGGTTCAGAGAGAAACAGTCAGTGTGAACAAAGAATCAATAATAGAATAAAATTCTTCTTCCTCCTCTCTCCCCCTGCCTGTTTATCTGCTTACCTTCATTCCTGCCTGCACCTTTCCTTTAAAAAAATGAACTTGAGATTAACTGCTTTTATTTAAAATTGATCATAAGTAATATAATAATGAGATATTATTTCACACTTTTGAGAATGGCTATTATCCAAAAAACTGGAAATGTGTTAGTGAGGATGCAGAGAAAAGAAAACTCCAGTATACTGTTAGTGAGAGTATAAGTTGGTGCAATGCAATCCTTACAAGAAGTAGTTTGGAGATTTCTTAAAAATTGAAAATAGAAATTTGATGTGATTCTGTTATCCCTCTTTTAGATATTTACCTGAAAACAGTAATTTGAACTGATATGTACAGCCCTGTACATTGCGGCATATTTGCAGTGGCCAAGAACTAGACACAATCTAAGTGCTCAAGAGAGATGAATGGATAAAGAATGTGTGGTATATGAACACAGTGGAATATTACTCAGCTATTTTGAAAAAAAAAAAGCAAGATAGATGGAACCAGAGGAGTATATGCTTAGTGAGATAAGTCAGAGGAGAAAGGCAAACATTGCATAACTTCATTCATTTGTGATATGTAGAGAAACCAAACTAACAAATGAGAGAAATCAAATAAAAATAAACTTTCAATCTATACAGCCAAATTAGTTGTTACAAGAAGGGAAGGAACAGGAAGGCAAATCAGGTAAAAGATACCAGTGATATGGTGAAGGGTAGAGTTGGATTATTTCTGTTGATGTTAATATGTTATGTACAGATGTTGACTTTTGATGCCAAGTGAATGGAATCAGACATAAAAGGAAAAATATTGTGTCATTCCACTTTTATGAGTTATGTATTAATCCGAGACATGGTGTCAGTCCAAGAAAGAATTCAACAAGAAGCTCAATGACAGTACTCAATGACAGTGCAAGCAAGAGTAAAGTAAGGGGAAAGGCCCTCTTTAGAGAGTGGGCGGATGTCTGACAGAGACAGGGTGGGAGAGATCTGCTTCCTTATATACTGTATTTCATGACATTTGTTAAAAGATTGAGTTTTGTGACATAGAATGAGCTGGGCACGGGATGCCCTGCACATGGACATTCCCAGCATCATGCTGTCTCAACTTCTCTGTGCAATAATTCTCTCTGACTACAGACTTTTGTTGATAACATAGCCAGTCAACCCAAGGCCAAGATCAAAGAAAAGTTTGAGAATTAAGAGAGTTAAGACTGCATGAAGAAAAACATCTGCAGTGTTTGGTCTTTTTTCAGTGTCCAGGTCTTTTGCCTCCTTGGTTATTTTTATTCTTAAAAATTTTATTCTCTTTGAATCTATTGCTAATGGTATTACTTTAGTAATTATTTTTTAATTGTTCATTGATGATAACTAAAAATGCAACTAGTTTTTGTGTATTTTATATCCTGCAGTTTTACTGAATTTATTTGCTCTGATAGTGTTTCTGTGGAAACTTTTTGAGTTTCTAAGTATAAAATCATGTCATCTGAAACAGATAATTGCTTTCCATTTTGGATGACGTTTATTTCTTAGTTTTTGCATATTATCTATATTTTTAGATAGCTTATGAATATATAATTGGTCCAACCCCATTAATGGAAAATGTCATCACTTCTTCACTGAATTGTTTTTGAACCTTCATCAAAAATGAGTTGGACATCTTTGTGTGGGTCTATTTATGGATTCTCTCACTCTGTCCCATTGATCTATGTGTCTGTCCTTCAACCAATACTACATACTCTGGATTACTGTAGCTATATAACAAATATTCAAATCAGATGGATAATTCCTAATACTTTATTCTTCTTTTCCAAGACTCTTTTAGCTATATTAGATCCTGTGTCTTGGCATATGATCTTTAGAATAAATTTGTCTATGTCTTACAAATAAAGCTCATTGGAATTTTGATAGCTAATACTTCAAACCTAGAGATCAGTTTGGGAGGAATTGACATCTTTGCTATGTTGAACTTCCAATCCATGAAAACTGTATGTCTCTGATTCATTTGGTCTTGTTTTACTTCTTTCTTTCATCACTTCCTAATTTTTATTTCATTTTATGCTGCTCTTATCTTTATTATTTCCTTATTTTTATTTTGAATTCACCTTTTAGTCTCTTAGTAACTATACTTTTGTATGGTTCTTAGGAACTATGCTTTGTAGGTACTTGCATTATTGACTCAAGAACTTTCTTCTTCTCTAATGGAAATACTTGGTACTATAAAATTCTTGGTGCTGCTAAGTCCTATATATTTTGGCATATTATATTTTCATTTTCATTGCTTCCTACACATATTTTAAATTTCCTTTGTGATTTCCTCTTCCACTCATGAATTAGTTTAAAGTGTGATGTTCAATTTTCAAGTCTTTGAAGATTTTCTTATTCTTTCTGTTATTGGTTTCTAATCTGATTCCATTATTGGTTTCTAATTTGATCCCGTTACGCAAAATTGATTTTGGACAAAAATTCAAACACAATTCAAAAAATGGTGAATCATGAGTTTTTGTTATTGTTGTTGTTTAAGGAAAAGGTACAGGCAGGAATAAAGACAAACAGGAAGGCAGGCAGGAAAAGAAAGGCGAAAGAAGCATTTTATTTTATTTTAATTTAGTTGTTCACACTGGTTGATTTCCCCCCAGACCTGGAACTCAAACCCATGGGTATGTGGACTGAGCTTCTTTGGAGGCAACTGACCTAACAGCTACTCCATTCAGGCATGCCCATATCCATAAGCTTTTAGAAAACCAGGCTGACCCTTGTGAAATGAGCCAAAGGTCACAAACTTCCAGTTATAAAAAATTTCTGGTGATATAATTTACAGCATGGTGACTATAGTTTAAAACATACTTTTTTTAATTTTAGAAGTTACTGAGAAAGAGTAGATCTTCAACATTCTCAACAAGAATGAAAGTGTAACTGTGTGTGATGGATGTGATCTAGACTTACGGTGATCATTTTACAATGTATAAATATTGAAACATTATTTCACCTGAAACTAATATGCTATGTGTCAATTATATCTCAAATAAATTTAAAAATTAAGAATAGAAATTTAAAAACAAAACCAATCTAATTTAAATGTTATATATAGTTTAAAAATTAACTTAAAATGAGCCATGATGTTAAAAGTAAAACTCTTTTAACATTTTCAGAAAACATACTCTGGAAACCACCTCTATATGATTTTAACTATTCAATTTATGGAAGTTTATTTTATGGACCAGGATATGATCTATCTTGGTGAATGTTCCCAGGCACTTGAAGAAATTGTATATTTCTGTTATTGGATGGAGTGTTATATCTATGTTGATTAGATATCATTAGTTGATTGTGCTGCTTATATATTATTTTTTATATTTTGTTGATTTTGTGATTCTAACAGTTGTTAAAAGTCAGATGTTGATATCCTCAAATATAATTATGAATTTATCATTCCTTTCAGTCCTTTCATTTTTGCCACATGTATTCTGAAGTTCCATTTTTTGATGAAAAGATTTGAGGATTGTTGTGTGATCCTGGTGAATTGATCCTTTCATCAATATGCTATATTCCTCTTTATCTTTAGTAATTTTCTTTAAAATGAAGTTCAGTTTATCTGATATTGATAGAGTCTTTCCTCAGAGGTAATATATGCATTGTTTATCTAACGCCATCCTTTATTTTTCACCTACCTATTTTGTTGAATTTGAAGTGTTTCCCGTGAACAACATGCAGGTCAGTGATTTTTTTTTTTAATCCAGTCTGACGATCTGTAGCTCTTAATTGGCGTAATTCAACAATACATTTCAGGCTATTATTACTATGTTAGCACTTAAGTCTGCCATTTTATTACATGTTTTCTGTTTGTTTTTTCTGCTTCTGTTGCCTTGCCTTCCTGTGTTTTTGAGTTTATCTTTTTGTATAGTTCCTTTAGTGATTGTTCCATGTATTAAAATTAGCATAAGTGGCTTACCGCAATCTACTGGCATTAATGTTTTTCCACTTTGTGCAAGGGAAGGAAATCATTCTTCCACTTAAATTGCTTTACCTTCCCCACATTTAAAAAGTGCACTAGATATTAAGCACTAAATATTGCTATGTTTTTGTTTCAGTGATAAATATGATTTATAAAAGTCATAAGAATAGGCTATTGTACATTCCCATATTTCTTCTCTTTCTTTTGTTCTTTTTTGCTAGTGCTCTGATTTCTTCTTTTATAATTCATTCCTGTGAAGAACTTCCTTTAGCTGTTCTTATAGTTAGGTCTGCATATAACAAGTTCTTTTAGTCTTCCTTCACCTGAGGATGTCTTTATTTCTCTTCACTCCTGTGGGATAGTTTCACAGGATATAGTATTTACAATTAACAGTTCTTTCCTTTCCATATTGAAAAGCATGCCATTTTCTTCTGGCTTCCATGGGCTTAGATGAGAAATCTGTTGTCATTCAAATTGGTGTTTTCCCATTGGTAATGTGTCTTTCCTCTCTAACTGCTTTCAAGGTATTTCTTTGGCATGCCCTGGTAGAATAGCAGTTGGGCTCAATACACAATTATTCCAAGGACCTGGGTTCACATCCCAGGGCCAAGGGGAGCAATCAAGATGAATAATTAAATAAAATAAAGTGATTCTTCCTCCTCTCTCTTCCTGCCTGTCTACTCAGCTTCATTCTTGCCTACACCTTTCCTTTAAAAAAAAAAGATATTTCTTTGTCTTCAGTTTTCAGGAATTTGTTATATTTCTTAATATCAACTTCTTCAGGTTTATCATTTTGGGGGTTCATTCAGCTTCTTGAATCTATAGATTTATGCGTTTCACCAAATTTGTGTCATTTTCAGGCATTATTTCTTCAAATACTCTCTTTTTTAATAATGAAAAGATTCAGGCAGAATGAAGGCAAGTCTAAGAACTTGCAGAAATTTAAGACCTACTCTCGACGGAATCTGTGGTTTTTTACTGTTATGAAAACAATCCTCTTGCAGCTGCCCCGCTGACACTGTCATCCAGAATGCAGACACAAACAATGCTTTTGGAATAATCAACAGTCAACAGCACCCTGAGAACTGACCTTTTACCAAAACTGTCCAGATCTTAGACTTCCCCACCCTGGGACCACATAAAACTTGCCCTTGATAAATAAAGTTGCCATTTTCATTTTGAACATGGCCCGCCTACACATATCTTAATAAATCTTAAATTATCTTTGAAATTTTGTTTCTTCTTCGGGTAAAACACAACCAACCTAACAGTAAGTAGGCAAGTAGGCAGGGGGAGAGAAGAGGAAGAAGCATTTTTATTTACTTTTTTTATTTGTTGGTTGTTCCTCTGAACTCTGGGTCTTGACAGGGAATCTTGGGCTGCATGTGGACTGTGTCCAGTGAACTAAACCACTATGTCACCAGAACATACCTTAAATATTCTTTCAGTCTCACTTCTTTTGTTTGTTTGATTTTTCAGGGACTACAATGATACAATTAATTATTGGAACTTTCATTATTGTCCCACTGGTTCCTGAGGTTCTGTTAATTTCTTTCCAGTCTATTTTCTCTTTTTTAACTCCTATTGTAAATTCCACTCATCTATCCTGACATTCACTTCTGGGTCCTCTGTCATTATCATTCTACTTTTTAGCTAAATCAGTACTATTTTTATTTTAATTATTATTTTAGTTTTATAATTTCTATTTGATTTTTTATTACTTCTTACTGACTTTTCTTCATTTCTTTCAAAAGACTCTGTAATTCCTTATTGAATATTTTTAGAATGATTGCTTTAAAATCCTTGCCTGAAAATTCCAGCATTGAATTCATCATGGTATTGTCAGTTGGTTGTCTTTTCTCGTTCAAGTTGTGATTTTCTTGGCATGATAAGTGGTCTTTTATTATATCTTTGACATTTGGTTATTATATTAGAAGTCTCCAAGTCCTGTGTAAATTTTATTTTAGTATGTAGTTACCATACTTGGATTTAACTGCTAACTCGTACCTAATTTTATGAGCTCTACTTCTAATGACAAATTAACTCAGAGCTTTCGCACTGTTACTCTGGTATGCCTGGTTTACCTAGTGCACTGGAGCTTCTGCTTGTCACTGAATCTGCTGCCTAATGAAGCAGAAGGAGCTTCTGTAGGCCCAGCCAGATGGCACCCCTAGATGGGGGAGGGAAGTGAAGGCCCAGGGAAAAATAAGGTTCACAAACTGCCTATATCTGTGGTGGGATCCCTCTGACTAATGCCATCTTGCCTTCTGGTGTATCTCAGAGGAAACTAATTGAGAAAAACAACATGTCCCTTGACTACTTATTGTAAGTGGTTTTTCTGATTTATCTCACTTGCTGATGCTGTGAGGTTTATCTGATATTGTTGATAGGTCTCCTGCTTGATTCAGGAGAAGAATAAGGCTATGTGGTCTGCCTTCTATTGTTAATATATTGGTTAGGAAACACAAGGCCTGGGTCACATTTTTCTCTTGGTTGGGTCCTTGTAAGGTACCCACCACATGGTTCTTCCTGTCCCCGAGGCCCCAAATAACCCACCTTCTTCTCTATGTCTTTCAGAGCTGTCCTGTTATCACTAAAGTCATTTACAGAGTTTATAATTGTATTTAGAGAAGAGGAACAAATATATGAGTCTATACCGTCTCGTCTAGACTACAAGTCTGACCTCCACTTAGTGCCTCTTACTGACTAAACCCAACTGCCAGTGAGAGCAGAAAGGAACATGTCAATACCATACACAAAGGCAGCAATCCAGAGCACAGAGCAGATGGAGAAAAATGAAATGTGAACTTAGGCAAATAGAGACTATCCAAAACAACTGCTTTTTGTGAAGGAATAATCAAAACATTTAAAAACATGCAAAGACTATTTGTCTTCCTTATACCATTGTTAAAGGAACATCAGTTGAAGAAGAGAAGTAACCTCGGATGGAGATGCAACAAAGATTGGAAACCAGTGTAAGTGGATTCAATCAAACATGTATTAATGACTTAGGAGTCTAATTCTAGGATCTAAAAAAAGATGATACTAAATCCTTAGATTAAAAATAACAAGAAATAAAATGGGTGGTTCAATGAGTAGTTAAGTGTAGTACTCTCCCTTTCTTGTTCTGGGAAACATGGATGTTTTAGATAACTTTTGGCTCCACTGGAAAATTTACAATCATGATGGATGTTTAAAAAATTATTAAGTGAACTACCAGAGAATAGCTATTTAACCTATTGCTGCCAATCATGATTATAGGGAAATAGAAGCTACAGAATTTTTTTTTTTATTTTAAACAAGGAAAGGGGAAAAGAAACAGGGTCAAAATAGTAAAGGTAAAGCAAAGAAAGTTGTTTGTGTTATTCTAAGGTATACCGAATGCAGGAGACATGAACAAACATTCAATTCAGCAAAACACAATTTCAGTGAACAGAAGCACATCCCAAATAGTTTGCTTTGTGTTCACATGTGTTAAAGAGTAAGGCAACTTTGCTTTCTCATGAAAATTGATAATTAACCAGCTCAGTGAAGGATATATTGATGTGGGGTGGGGAGAGGGGTAAAAATCAATCCTTGGAAAGTTTTTTTCCTGCTTCTTTTTCCTCTTTCCCCAGTTTGTCTCCTCATCCACCTTAAACCCTGGACTGTCAAATCCCAACCCATTCCTCCATTTATTTTCCCTTTTTTTCAAGTTCAGCTGCTTAGCATTTGTTCTTCTTCAGACAAAAAACATGAGAAAGTCACAATCAGTAAGTAAATGTTTATTTTTACAAGAATATTCCAAAGCAATAAAACCAATAGCAGTCATTCTGTCTACTTCCTCTTTAAATCACCAGTATGTCACACAGTAGTGATGGACGCATGAAAGTTATGAGTACAAGAAAGAAAGGAGAACAGGAAAATGTAAGGGAAGGAGAGCAGGAGAATGCATAATTTTTTTTTTATGTACCTACTATATGCTAAATATCAAGGATGTAAAATTGCAAAGGCATGGATTTTATATGTATGGAATCTATATCTGATGGTGCAGAAGAACCTGGCTCCATTAGCAGAAATTTCAGAGATCTTTTGGACAAGAGAAACACACTGAATGATTGTAAGCCACACACTCCTCATTGTTTTCCTCACTACCCTTCCCGGCCATCTTGCCAGAGTGAATGCTGTGAACAGAAGAGGCCTCATCCTGTGTCTTAGCTCATTCAGGCTGCTATAGCAGAGTACAGTAATCCCCCAGATCCAGTTTTCCTTTCAACCATCTGTTATTCGTGGTCAACCACAGTCCAAAACATTAAATAAAATAAGCTACTTTGAGAAAGAGACTGCATTCAAATAATTTATGTGACAGTTTCTTATTATAATTCTTCAATTTATTGTGGTTAAACTCTTGCTATGCCTAAATCATAAATTAAACATTATCATAGGTATTATGTCTGTATAATAAAATACTAAGTATACAGCGTTCAGTATTATCTGCATTTTCAGGCATCCACTGGGGGTCTTGGAAGGTATCCCCTGCAGAGAAGAGGGAACTACTGTGCCAAAGGCATACCTGCATCTCATCAGGGAGGTTGTGTGGAACTCCTGGGCAGCCAGTTTATGAAGCTCCGATAGGAATTTATTTACCCACCTGGAAGAGGATTGGAATTTTCCAGACTACAGAGAGTCTAAAATATCTTATTTGTGGGATGCACCATGGTGGCCTAGTGGTTTAGTTCACCGGGTGCAGTCCACATGTATTCCAAGATTCAAGACCCAGGGCCCAGAATAACAACCAATTAAACATCTACATAAAATATTTCTACCTCCTCTCTCTTCCTGCTTGCCTGCCTACTCATATATGTATATGTGTGTATGTGTGTATAGATATATACATATGTATGTATGTGTGTATGTCTTGTGGTCCCAAGCTCACTGAGTCATCGGGTGTGCTTATCTCTGCACTATGAGGGTTTTTTTTTTATCATCTGTGAAGCTAAAAGTAAAGTAAGGAAGAGTAATGAGATTAGTCATCTCTCACCTGATGCTGAAAATAAGATTACTCAAAAGTGAATAAAAATTTAAAAGAGAGTATAGATTCTATGTCAACATTCCTCCATAAATAATTTTTCTTTTTTTTAATAATTTCTTTTTTAAAGGAAAGGCACAGATGGGAATAAAGGTAAGCAGAGGCAGGAAGAGAGAGGAGGAAGAAGCACTATGTTTATTTTATTCCATTGTTTTTCTTGGTTGTTTTTCTGGTCCTGGACCTTGGGATGTATGTGGACTAAGCCTGGTGTAAATCACTAGGCTGGTGTGCCCTGGTGGAGTAGCAGATTAGTCAACTGCCTTCAGCTAAGAACCCAAGTTTCAGATCTGGGGCTAGGATGAAAACCAAGATGAACAACTTAACAAATAAAATGCTTCTTCCTCTTCTCTTTCTGCCAGCCTGTCTCTGTTCACCTTCATTCTTACCTGCATCTTTTCTTAAAAATAAATAAACAAACAAATCAACAAACTGGTAGGCCACAAACATGCACATCAGTTTCCTCTTTTTAAGCCTCACAACAACCCTGTAAGTTTTTATTACTGTTATTTCATGGGTGAGCAAAATGTGATTTGTCACTATTGGTTTCCTAAGTCTTCCATAACAAATTACCACAAACTAAATGGCTTAAACCAATAGCAATGTATTTTCTCATACTTCAGGGGCCCAGAAATACAAAATCAGTTATCTGTAGGATTGTTCCCTTGTGGATCCTCTAAGGGAGAGCCTCTCCTATGCCTCCTCTACCTTCTGGTGACTGAGTCAATCCTTCGCTTGTAGACACATCACTGTCTATATAAATCTATAAATCAGTCACCTTTACCTGGAGTTGGAAGTACAGCTTCAGCCCTTATGCTCTCTTTTTAACAAATCTCCTACCTTAGCAACACCTCCATGGATAGTAGCCTTAACTAATTCTTCATTAAGGTCACTAGGTTCTTAAATTTCAAATAATTTCTCTAGGAGTAGAGTCTTTAACTAGATGTGTTGTTAATAGCTGATCTTGTAGATAAGACATGGAAAACTCTTGCTGGATTATATGTCCAAGATGTTCCACAAACATCCACTTTTAAATCACAGTCTGTCTCTTTACATCACAACCATTAACTAGCAGGGACAAGTCTGAAATGCAGATCTCCTGGCTCTAAGCATTATGCACCACTTCAGCTTCTTCAATATTCTCAGGTTCATCAAGTTCAATTCCAGAGACATATCATGAGTGCTGGTCTTCTATGGACCCATCTAACTTTTCATCCTGAACTCTAGGAAAAAATCAAGTAAGAAATCTGTCTTTTCACCATTCACCATACAGACGAAGTCCTGAACATAGGATGAGCAAACTGATTATGACAAGAGGAAGTTCTTTTTCTGACATGAGAGGAAACAGAAGCAGGAGAAACTGCTGCTGTGGATATCAACATCTCAGCATAGCCTGAGAAATCTAACAGGAGAGTAGAAACTATAGTGGCCCAGCACACCCTGTTGACCCAGCGGGTTAATTCACTGGGTATATTTTACATACATCCCAAGAACTCCCGTTCAAGACCCAGGGCCAGGGGAAAAAAACAAGATGAACAATGAAAATAAAATATGATAAAATGTTGCTTCCTCCTCTCTCTGCCTGCATGCCTACCACTTTATTCTTGCCTTTACATTTTCTTTAAATCTCTCTCTCTCTATATATATATATGATATTATATATCTTATAGATATGACATATATTTTACATATTATATAAGTTTGTGAAGATATGTTATGGACCTTTATATGTACTTGTCTTATAATAATCATATTTGCATGGATCACAGGTGTATGTTCCTTGGTTTTGAATTTGAATCTAACACTTCCTGCTTCATCTAATATCCTTATGCTACTTGCCATTTTGTTGGCTTTCAAAGGATAAACAGAATTTTTTCAGGATCAAATATGGAAAAGTGGTAACCCGGGTGGTAAGTGGGGGTCCTCTGAGGGTAGAATTCCAAAGAAGATGCTGAAAAGGGCAGCTTCATTGGAATATTTGGTGCACTGATGGGGAAGATTTGTGGGAAAGGCATTGGGTTTTGCTAAGGAGTTTGACTTCACTCTATAGGTAACAGAGAAAGTAGATTTTTAGGCTGAGAAAATAATAAAATTCATATTGTAATGCAAATAACAATGGTGGTACAGTCCATATGTGGGATGTGAAGAAGTAGATAATGGGGAACTCTGGTGGACACAAGTCACACAATCCTGATGAGACTCAATCTTAACTAAGGCAGTGGCCAAAGGCCAAGGAAAGACCAGCTCAAGAGATATTTAAGAGAAAGAATGGACAGAAATTGGAAACCTAGTGGATGTGGGTATAAAGCAGAAGTCAAGGGTGGTAGATGAAGTGTGGTACTTGCACTGAGATGAGGTAGGTACACTACTCTACTCAGAGCTCTTGTATGATTTTCCTGAATCATGACCAACAATCTGGAGCCCACTGTCTTGACTTCCATACTGAAGCACATGTACTATTTTTCTACCAAATCACAGTCCCTTGAACTTTCCCTTACTGACTTTACTGATTACCCTTTCTCTTTTCTGCCCTCTATATGGAAATATCCTCAAGAATTTATATAAAGATCTCTTTCATTTTTTATAATATTGAATTAAATCTTTTCAATGGATCCAATAATTTCACATTTCAGTTATCTTAACACTTATATAGGGCCTCCTTAAAGCATGAACAGAAGTAAATATACATAATATTTTTTATTCCATTATATAAAATAAAATGGTACTATCTTTATACCCCAAACATTATGACCAGCCTATTAGTACACTGATGTAATTTCCACTGATTTTCTTGGAAAAAAGGCACACATGAATCTAAAATTCAACTTAGGGGAAGAAAATCTTTTCTCTTTTTACTAATGCTGTATTGTAAAACAAAAAAACATATCCGCATGCTCAGCCTGTTCTCTCACTCAGCACTTCATTTTCAAATACCTGCAAGCCCTTGAACTCAGAATATTCTAATAGGATTAATCACCATCTGGCCCCTTCTATCAACACCCCTGTTTCTATCCACAGTAAATCCATTTTTCAGTCTCCCAAACTAGCAGCTCTGAAGTCACATTCATAGTAAAGTAAAAAGCGTAGATGTCAAAGTCAGTTTGGGATAAATATGTGACTTAGTCGACTACTAACCATAGTAGTAACCATGCGCAAGCTAGTCGAACTTTCTGCACCTCCTCTTCTTCAGTAGTAAAGTGGGAGTAACAACACTTAACTCAGAAGGATGTCATAAGATGTCAGTAAGATCCTATGGGCATAGAGCCCTCCCAGGAGCTAACACAATGTGAGCCCTCAGCAAATACTGGTTCCATCCCCTACACCCTTGCCTTTACTTCCTATTCAACAAGTCACCAAGTCCTGTAGTCTCTTCCTGTTAAATTCTGAGTTTCTCTATTTTTCTCAATTGCCACGATGATACTATACTACATGTACTCTTATCCCAACAACTCTTTAACAACCTCTAACTAGCCTAACTGCTTTAGTCTTTCATACTGTATTCCACACTCCATATTGTCATATTCATGTTCCAGAAACATGGCTTTCATCTATTGAACATGTGTTCACAAGCTGAATACTTCAATAAATGCAGCTAAGACACATGCATGTGTGTACTTTACAACTCATTTTCTTATAACTTGTGTGAAACAGATCTTTATTTGCTGCCCTCCACTTCTTTAAATCTTCCTCCAGAGGTGAGCTCAGGCATGTGCAAACAGTAAGCACTCAGTAAAAGCTGTTAGCCCAGTGGTTAACACACCCGTTCCTTGGTCATTGCTCAATCTATAGCAATTCATTTTGTAGACGACATACGAAGTTCAGTGGATTCATAGAATTCTAGAAAACAGCAGCAGTAGCCAGAAGGGAAAAGATCAAATTATTTTAGAGCAAAATCTGGTGGAACCCATTACAGAAAATGATATCCTACTTACAGAAACTATCATGAAAGAGCAGTGAGAAATGAACTTGATGAAGAAAGTGTATGAAAATTGAAAGCTCCATAAGGTAGTTGCCAGGGGCAAGGGAGAGGTCACCAGGAGAAGTTGTTAGGGGTAGAGTTTCAGTTTTGCACAATGAAGAGTTTTGGTGAATTTGTTTCTGGAATTCATTGCTGTGTCTGTTTGTGTTTGCTTTCTTCCCATTGCTAGAATCTAAGGACTCCACAGTAAGCAGTGTATCTTATTCTGTTATATCCCCAAAGCGTAACAATGTGGATATACTAAGGGCTAGTAAACTACACTTAGGAATGGTTAAGATGGTAAACTGCATATATTTTTAAACAAAATTAAAAATGTTTAAGTTTCTAAAAGTAAATCCCTGTGAGGAGAATCCTAAAGAGCCGAAGGTGTGTGCCTCAGGCAAAGATGAAGAAAACAAGGAGACCACCCCCTGTCATGGTGCTATATCATCTCCATCACAGAGATCATCTCATTCAATTTAAATTTCCCCTCTAGTTACCTGACTTTCTTACTACACTAGAACCATCTTTAAAATACTCCATACCTTACTGTAGCATTGCTTATTTTTTGTACAGTATGTAGCATAAAGTCGGCATTCATAAACATTTGTCAATATGAATGAATAAACGAATCAATGAACCAATGAAGAGCTTCGCACTCTACATTAGTTTGTGTTCTTTTTGGGGTGCTTCCATATATTATTATCTCATGGGGTACAACTCCACATGGTAGGTATTATCATTATCTCCATTTTACAGAAGAGGGAGCGAAGCACAGAGAAGGTAAGGAACTTACTCAAGGTCACACAGCTGAAAAGTAGTAACACTGAGATTCAAATCGGAACAGTGTAGCTCCAGAGTTGGTGCTTTTAAACACCTGCCAAGCTGCCATTCAATAGATGGGAAATCTGAAACACTGGTCAACTTCAAGTCCAAAGTCAAACTGCTAGTAAGTGATGAGGCCACATCTCTGCTTTCAGAAAATATGAAAACTGGGTCACAAGGGAAAGTGAGGTTGCATCTAGATGAGTAATGTGTTTACCAGATTCCAATAAGAGCCACACTCTAGGCACCTAGAATTCGGTGCTGTATCTCTATTTATGTGCTTGCTTTCTTCCCATTACTAGAATCTAAGGACTCCACAGTAAACAGTACGCCTCATTCTTTTCTATCCCCAAAGCCTGCCACATTTGCTTGCTCAGAGATAGTATTTAGTTCAGAGTTTACTGAAGGGAGCAAAGAAATAACATTCTATCCACTAAAACACCACAGCCCAGCCCGCCCATGCACCCCACCTTTTTTTCTCTTGAAGGACAGGTGCAGGCAGGAATAAAGGCAAGCAGAGGCAGACAGGGAGAGAGGAGCAGAAGAAAATACTTTATTGTATTTAATTGTTCATTCTAGTTGCTTTCACTGGCCCCAGAACACAAGTCTAGGACTTTGTGATTATGTGGTATGTGCCCAAACACCAGGGTGTGCCAGAAATAACATTCTTATGCCAAATAAGCGTTTATGGCAACAAATCAATGTCACAGTTCAATACATCCGTAAGTCTGTTGATATCTAACAAACCTTAGAAATATAACTTCAGCTCTTCCAAAGTCAACAATTCGACCTTATATTTATTATCCTCATGGAGCAGGAGATAGTCAGAAAACTGAGCAATAATTATTCAATGCATGAGTCTTCTGTATGTGGCATGAATAGCCAATCAAATAAAAATGAACATTAGGAATATTAACAAGAAAGCAACTTTTGTAAAGATTCTGGTACTGCACAATACCATCAGCCTCAAATACAGAAGTGCAGATGAAAAGAGCCAGCTGACCATGAATTAGATACAGGTAAATCTTGCCTTGTGAAGAATACAGAGGGAACTATGAATTTCCTGAATGCTCGTGCAGAATTTTGTGTGCCTTTTTCTGGGAAGATGAGTCATAGCATTCATAATAACCCCAAAGAATTATTTGGTTAAAACAACAAAGTCAGGTGTACTCCAGTAGCTTGGTGTTAGGACCATGCTTAGGGGCAGTTCACATACAGCCCGAGGACCTAGGTTTGGTGGCCTGGGACCTGGGAAGAAATAAAATGAACAAGTAAATGAATTAAAAGTTTCTGCTTTCTCTTCGTTTCTGCCTTTGCCTGCCTACCTTTATCCCTGCTGATTTTCTTTCTCTTTAAAAACAAACAAATCCAACGGACAGCAAACCATGCTGTAGTTATCTTTGCTTGCCTATTGTAGTATAGTGTTCTCTTTTCCTGGCAGGCAATGAGAAAGAACAAAAGATAAACTAAAGATGTGCTTCGGGCTCCTGTGAATGGAAAGGGTGAGAAAAAGGAGATGCAAGTTGTGAAACATCTAGTAACTTGAGAGATATGAATAAGGGTATTGTGCAAAATTTGGAGCTGATGTGCTAGCTGCTTCTATTGCACCAATTGCTGACTTTTTTTAGTAGTTGAGCAAAACTGAGTCTTTTTGAATACCTTTTTGAGAAAGGAGACTTGAATTTGAGGAGAAATGAGGAATTCATCAGGTCATGCATTTATTTACTTTTTAAAAAAGAACCTTTATCATTCCACTTTTACCCAACATTACTGAAAAAAAAACTTTGTTGAAATACCACTCAACTTTGTTTTTTTTTTAGCTGAAATTTCTATAAGCCATCTCCAGTTCTTTTCTCTCATCGCATCAAGCAAGAATCAGAACCAAAGTCCTAGAACATTATAAACGATTGATGGAATAAAAATCAGCATTCTCTTTAAAAATGATCTGAGACTTTCAGGAAGAGATTTATCAGGAAATACAGCAGAAGAAAAGTGGAACTTTTAATGCTTCCCAGTAAGTATGTTTCCTTATTGAAGCTCTCTAGTTATTATATTTAAGTTTGACTGCTGCTCATATAAATACAAAAAGGTAAATAGTGTCACTTCACTCTCTTGAGAAAACTCCAAAACTCCAAATTCTTTGTAACTACAGGTCAGGAGACAGATAATGCCAGGCTCATAGTTAGAGATTTTTGTTTGTCTTTTTGTTATCACATGTCACAATTTGTTGGGAAGGTAAGAAAGCACTGGTTTATCTGGATTCGTGGCAATCTCTAACTCCAACTTTTAGAAACTTCAAGGTTTGACTGTGACTATGTTGGCAGAGTCTAATAAATGACTCTGTAAATGAAGCAGACAATGTTGATTGATTATGCTTTACAATACAGCATCAGAAAAAAGAAAAAAAATCTTATCCTAAACTGAATTTTAGAAGCAGGTATGCCACTTTCCTAAGAAAACCAGTGGAAATTAGGTAGGTTATTTATGGACTGATCAGAATGTCTCAGGTACATAAATAATATTTTATTTTGCATATGTGGAATACAAAATATTATGTGTCTTTACTCCTGCTCATACTGTAAAGATATCCTATGCAAGTGTTAGGGTAACAATGAAATGTGCAGTGTTTCCTAATGGAGTAGGTCAGCCACCTCCAGAGGGTGCACAGATCCCAAGGACACAGGCTCACTTTCAGAGTCTGGAGGGAACAACCAATTTGAACAACTAGATAAAAATAAAATAAAGTGCTTCTTCCTCCTCTCTCTTCCTGCCTGCCTGTCTACTCACCTTCATTCCTGACTGCACCTTTCCGAGAGAGAGAGAGAGAGAGAGAGAGAGAGAGAGAGAGAGAGAGAGAGAGAGAGAGAGAGAGAGAGAGAGAGAGAGGAAGGAAGGAAGGAAAGAAAGAAAGAAAGAAAGAAAGAAAGAAAGAAAGAAAGAAAGAAAGAAAGAAAGAAAGAAAGAAAGAAAGAAAGAAAGAAAGAAAGAAAGAAAGAAAGAAAGAAAGAAAGAAAGAAATTACTCGGTCTATACTAAAAGTTCAGCATACAAATGAAGAACCTGAGTGTGAATTGGAAGAGTAAAGATAGAATACCTTGATAATTCAAACCCATCAGCTTCTCCTTTCCCTTCAGTTACCTGAATGAATCCCATCAGAATAATCTCTGCAGTTTATGTATATTATCTTGTTAGCTGCTGTTTTGAACCCCTGCACCAGATGAAGAAAGATGCCTCTCTTCAAACCAAGGTATATTTCGTGACTCTTAAACTCAGTCATCAATATTTACATATAAATAAATAAAAAAGCAAATATGCAGTACCCAAATCAAACCAGTAGAGAGAGCATCACCTGACTAATTTATGAAAGCCCTTAGAACATAGCATGGGGCAAGAACTGATATAGACAAATACTAATAAAGGAACAAATTCAAGTTCACCAGATGACCCAGATATTTAAATGAGAATTTACAATTTAAGGCTTTCAATATTCATATAATGATACAACAGCTAACATTCTTTAGGATTAAAAGAAGAAATAATACATATTAGATTTAAAGACCCAAATCATTTCCTATATTTTAAATGGTTGCATCTAAGTGATTAGAATTTGGCATGGTTCCTACCTTAAGCTCTTTCTCTAGGAACCTAATCCAGCAAAAAATATTTTGTGAGAAATAATTTACTATCCAGAAAGTTTTCCTTTTTCTAAGATAAGAAAGCCTGTTCTACCATCCCAGCAAGCAAGTGTTGTTTAAGTTACTAGATAACAAAGTTGCTATTGATTCTATTATTTTTACTCTTCCTGATTCCCTGCAGTCCAAAGGGAATTTGTCAGACCAAGAATGATTTTATAAAAAGGAGTAGTTGTTATTGTTTTCACTAGCCTCATTGTGACAGATGGGAGCCTCGTGTTTTCTCACTGCCCTTTACTCAGGAGCTAGGAGAACAGAAAGCAAATAACCAAGAAACCAGCACACTCATAGTAATCTGGATTTCTCAGAGCTGAGCCAGAGCACTTGGAAATCAAATATTGGCCTCCTCCTGATGTCCCTTTTAGCCTGTTGTTGTTAACCAGTTTAACATTCCCTTATCACATGCTCATGTAGGCAGAATTAAATGGAATTAGCTGCAAATTATATAAAATTCATTTACCTTTAAAGGAAGCTATTTGGTCATGTTTAGTATAGAGAGAATATGGCATTAAGATACAAGTTAATGGTACTGCCTGGAGCTGAATCAATTTGCTTTGGTTTTATTGCCTCCCTTTATTTGCCCTTATGTGTTAGCTACTGTGGCTGGAAATGCTCAGGTCCACTTCTCTGAGCCCACACTGCAGCCACAGGAACATCCCAAAGAGAGTCCCATAGTTTTTAAACAACTCAGTGGGCGTAAACACAATAATAAAAGACCAGGCTGAGCCTTTCTAAATCCTTAGAAAGAATTGTAAGAGGAGAAAGAAAGATCTATGAAAAAGTTCATATTCTATATATGTGCTTTGTCCATGTAGAGATTCAGCTAACATGCTTTCTGCAATGACTTGGACATTTTTCTATGCATTTCCTCATTAAAACCTCATGACTGCCTTATAAGGTAGGCTTAGATTTTTATTTGAATATTCATGCTTCATATTTGTTCTGGAAGAATAGCTAAGCCATCAGATAGCAAGCAAAGTGTTTGTCATTGTTGCTGTTATTTTTAATTCACAGAGTTCATAAGAATGACTTTGGGGGCATGCCCAGACTTAGAGGATAAGTCTGCTGGGTACAGTTCACATACATTTCAAGGACCCCAGTTTGAAACCCCGGGGGTGCAGGTGGGGGGTGGGGCGGGACCTACCAAGATGATGAGCAACTAAATAAAAAGAAATAAACTTCTTCCTCTTTTTTCTTCCTGCCTGCCTACTTGCCTTTATTCCTGCCTGCACCTTTCCTTTTAAGAAAAGAATGAACTTGGGTATGTTTAAAAAGCAGATTCCCTAGTCCCACTCTACATCCCTCCACCCTTATTATTATTCAGTATTACTGGGACTGGGCTCAAATTTCTGTACTTATTATCTTTGAAGAGATATTGAGACCCATGGGTAATGAATCACACTTCCCACAAATAGTTCCCAATGAATCCAAGTTTTGTCATTGATTAGTAGAAGTCTTTGTAGAATTTGCCTAAAAGTAATGTGTTGCAATATGTAATAAGAGAAAATACACAAAATAAATGTATTCAAATACAGCTTCCCTCTGTACAGCGATAACTGATAACAGCTATCTACCATAGGAAGAATTACTAATAGGAAAATTCAATGAAGCTGAGACCACGGCTAAATAATGAGCTTTTGTTTTAATCACTACAAAAGCATACAGATCTACCCCAGGTAGTCAAAGTGAGGGCTTTCAGTGGTGCTATTTTGAATTTGGAGCTGACCCTCCCACTTAAATCCCCACAGATTCCTTACTTTAACACTGTGTGGGTGTTAGAGTTGGGGGACATGCAGAAGGAATCACTTTGACTGGTGTTCCTGCATCGTCAGGATAGCAGGCTTGCTCATGCCCAGCCTCCTGAGGTGGAAACAGGACTGGAGCAGAAATCCAGCCCTGCTGCCCATCCACCACACCCCACCCCACCCCAGACACTCACTGAACCCCCGCTCCCTCTTCTGAGTCCCTGGAAGGTTTCTTCTGAGTTTAAGATAATAGCATCATCTCCAAGCGGAAATTCAGTGCAAGTGGCCTCTGTCTATAACACTACTTAGCCGCTGGATCTCACACAGCTGGAATAGCTACAGCATTTTCAGCTGTGATGAGTTCACCCCCTTGGAGTCTTTCAGACTTTCCTAAATTCAGAGAAGCCCCTGAATCTCCCACACCTGTTTCTTTCTGTGGTGTGGAGGGCTGGTGGAGAGAGTGACATCTAGTTCTCACCACCTCCTCTACCCTCCTTAAGTGGAGCCCAGCTTTGGGGCATAATCCCCTAAAACACAGAGCTGTATCTACCCAGTGAACTCTGAATACAATTTTCCAGGCCAGTCTGGAAATGTCCTCAGACATCAGCTTATGGTAATAACGCTACAATTCTTATGGATGTTGTCATGACCAATAGTTAAACACTCATAGGTACATTAAAAGCAATGTTGGGGTTATGGAGGGAGAGATGAAGAGCTGGCCATTTACTGAGTGCCTACAAAATTCCAGGAACATTAGATATCTTGTTTCACTGAATTCTCATAGGAACAATTAAAATTGCTTTGAGTGTCTACTACAAAGCAAGTTAGTAACCTTACTATCATGTCATGCCCAAGAGAATGGATCCTAAAGCCAGATCACCTCAGTTTGGGCCCTGACTCTGCTGCTTATTGGCTATGTGATTCTGGGCAAGTTACTTAACATCTCTGTGCCTCAGTTTCCTCTACAGCAAAATGAGAATAATAGTATCAACTTTGTGGAATTTTACACATGAAAAACCTCTTGAAACAGTGCCCCACTCCATGCCCTTGCTAGTATTATTACTGTGTGCAAAGGTTATACTTCAAACAAGAAGAGGGAAGCTTAGTGGAGTCACTTGACTTGCCAGGGACACCCAGCTTGTGCAGGCAAGAGGCAAATTTGGAAGGGAGATGCTCACAGCTCCTAACAGCTTTCCATTATACACCTAAGTCAGACATATTTCTACTACAGAGGTTTTTGTCACCCAAAAAAATTGCAGACAGGCACACTATAAGGACTAGATAGGGCTGCTATTGTTGTTTTGTCTTTTTGGGGTTTTTTGCAGGAAAGGTACAGACAGGAATGAAGGCAAGCAGGCAGGTAGGAAGAGAAAGGTCTTTATTTTATTTAGTTGCTCATCTTGATTGTCCCCACCGCCACCACCCCATATCTTGAACCCCAGGACCTTGGGATGTATGTGGACCGTGCCAGGGTGTTCTAGACCACTAGGCCACCAAGTGCACCTAAATAGGTATTTGCTCAATAACATTATTGAAAATATTCATCCCTCCAACCAATAAATCAGGTAAAAGGCAGGGTGGTTCAGGAAGGTGGTGGGAGTGACTGGGAAATGTAGGTCAAGCTGTCTCTGTGCTCTGGCTGGAACCTGGAGGTAAGAAAAGGTTCCAAGGAGAACAAAGGATTAGTCACAGGAAACAGTGATGGCGGGGAGGGGAGGGAGTAGGAGAGAGCAAAGAAAAGAAATTTCAATGGAAGCAAAGAGAAGGAATGGCAAAGGCAGGGATTTCTGGACATTGGACCTCTAGATGATGGAGCAGAAATGGGAGCTGGAGTGAGAGAGAGTTATAGAGATGATCTAAGTCTGCAGGAGTGGGCAGGTTGCCCCTGCCAGGAAGGGACATGGGGGAGAGGACTCAAACCCTTTGGTGTCTCAATTTCCTTTCACACTTTTCCTTTCAGCTGCAAAGTAAACAGAAGGCCTGGAAGAAAAAAATTTTTTTAAAACTAAACTGAAGGTAAGGGCTGGTGTTTGCTGGGGTGATCCCACTCCTAGGGTGGAAGCACTCTCAGTGGCAGGTCTGTGTTCCCCGCCAGAGTCTTGGAGTTTGCCCCTTCTACTTTTTCATCATATCATAATCATCAGTGATACCAAGAACAAAACAATTGTCCAATTAAATTAGATTTTTAGACTGCAGTGGGAGAGGGTTTAATTACCTGGAAATAATTTCCAATCTGCCTATTTGCTGGATTGTTTTGCCTTAGAATCGATGGAAACCTTTAATTCGAAGTCTGAGGTCCTTTCTTAAAGGAGTTGTATTTTCCTTGGCCCCTCTTAGATCTGGGAATCTGACTTTGAGGAAACCCTGAAGAGGAAGGATGATTCTCCCCAGGAAACAAAAACCTTCATAAGTGCCCACTGAAGGAATGACCATGTACAAAATTTAAAAGCAAATTATGAAAGAAGTATTCCCATTAGAGTCCAATCATCTTTCGATTTTCAACTCCGTGTATAATTTAATTTTTACAGCAAATTAATTACAAAAAACCTAATGAATTCCACACCAAATCATATGAACACATCCTTGGTCTTAAGTGAGGTTCATCTATTTCCTGTTTTGTTTTCTTTCTTCTTTTATAATGGGATTCAATGACTGAAAGCTTCTCATCACCAGGCCACGTTTGGTCTTTGGTGTGCCTGTGAAGCCATTGAGGGCAGCTCAGTCACTTACCAAGAACAAGGTAACTTGTGTTTTCCAGGGTGCAAACCGTGTCTCGGGCAGGAACAGGGGAAGAGGGCGGGCACGGACCTCCAATATCAGCGAGGGCTAGCTATCAGGACGTCCTGCTAATAAACGACTTTTTCACTGTCCACACTATAATTGGTTTATAGCCTTTTCTGTTTATTTATCCATAAGAGCTGCTGTTAAATGGCTCGGGAAGGCGCTCGCCTAATGGCTCGATATCGGTTGGGGGTCACTGCGAGGCGAGAGGGGCGCAGGCATCAGCGGGATTCCAAGCGGAAACGCATTTCACCTTTAATGGACCTGGAGATTTTATGATACCAGGAGCTCTATCCCTAGAAGAAAGACAATACACGACTTGGCTCAGTGGAGGGTTCTGCAGGGTTCGGTTTTTTAAATGGATAGACCTTACAATTAGCCGAACCAAAGAGCTTGTGCGCTTTCTCCCACCCAATAATAATCACAATTTTTAGTGGCCGTTTGACCTTTGTTTCCTGGGTCACTTCTTTCTGTAGCAGGCGGCAGAAACGGCTCATTGTGAAAGTGAGAACGCGCCTTCAGCACCCCTTCATCCGCCCCCATTTTTTATTCAGCTGGGGTTCCCAGTTTTTGCCAGCGAGCTCGGTGAGCGAATTTGCTTTCTGCTGAGCGCCTTTTTTCTTTCTGCAGGACCGAGCAAAAATATTAAATGAGAGCAAATGAAGCATCGAAATGGAGACCAATTTACAGAAATGTGCAATTAGACGAGAAGTGCAAAGTAAACATTCTGGGTCGGGAGTGGCGGGGGAGGTGGGGAGGACGGGAACCCGGGACCGAGTCCAGTGTGGAGGGGGCACGATCGAGGAGCGGACGGGAGAGGGAGGAACGAGAGACGGGGGAGGGCAAAGGGGGCCCGATCTTTGTCCCAGGGGGAGCTCTTTGCCCGCTCATAACCGCGTCGCCAAGTCAACCTGTGGAGACCTGGCGGATTATCTCCGAGGGTCAACACTCCAGTGCGGGCAACCCCCTCCTGCCCTGCCCTCCTGATCGATGCGGTCACTCGCAGACGCGGTGATAGTGGCGAGTCCTCCGCGGCCGCTGCGAACAATGGATTCATTGACGCGAGCGTGCAGAGATTAGGTGCGCGGGTCCCACGGCCTTTCACTCCTGGCCTCCGACGACTGCAGGTGGCCCTTTTCCCTGAAGAAATCGCCTCACCCACCGGACTTCCCTAGAGCTGCGCCTTGACATCAATGAGCCCGGAATTGCTTTGGTTCCCAGATATGCACGGGCCACTCGGTGCCCAGGACGCACCAACATTTCACAAGAAAAGGAACCTGCAGAAGTTCAAATTCCCGGCAACCTTTCTGCTCGTTTTTCTAAATGAAATGAAGATGTTTCGGAGTGGCTGCATTCAATCCATACACGCTTAAAACATCGATATCCACTGAGAAATAAATAAAACATCTACCTCATAAAAGGTTGGATGTAGTTTGTAGTTTAGGAAAGTCAGGTTACAGTCATTTTCTCTGACTGGTTCTTGGTGGGTCACCCTCCCTCTTGCTGAGGCTTTTCCGGGAAGGTGTCCAGTTTTTCTAAAATCTCCCTTGGCACTTCCAGGAATGGTCATTTCGGCAGGACCTGGTCAGAGGCCTCCCAGGACAAGCGGGTCAGCGATGAAGCGGATCTATTGAGGTTGGGACTTCAGAGTGTTCAGAAGTTATCGACTTGGTGGGAGCTTCCAATGATTGACGTTGATAAAAACGCAGCGCTTTTGTTGCTTTTTAAATGTCCCCTGCTCTCTCCCGCCTGTCTTGTTTCAGTCGCAAACCGGAGTGGGTGTTCTCCAGTCAACAGGCTCCAGCGGGGTCCCAGATCTGTAGAGAGCCCTCAATATCTGGAAATCCGTGCCAACTCTTCTGCCCTCTCCCGCCTGCCTCCCAGCCACAAGAGGAGATGCTATCTCTTTTTCTCCATCACACTAGGAAATTCTGAGTTGACCAAATGACCAATTTCCCCAAAATCAAAATCAATAACGTCCTTCATTTTAAATGACTTTAAAGCCACCAAGAATACGTCTGAAGTTTTAGTTTGCACTCCAGAAGTCCCCTGAGCTCGGCCACAGTTAAAAAGCACACAACGAATGCTGGATCTTTATGTATTAGCTTCCTAACATCATTGAGGGTTGTGTACAGATTTCATAAATAAAACAGAACCGACCGCCTCCGGCCTGGAGAGATGAGATCTAGATTTTTTTTTCTTGACCGTATTCCCTGACAGCTAAAAAAAAAAAACTTAAGTGTACAACCTCAACGTTTCTATTTATAAGTTATGTTAATGAACTAATATATTACGTACATTATTAAGCATACAAGGAAAAATGCAAGTGTGGTGGAAATGTTTCTATAAATGAATACACGTTCTAATATCTGCGTGCATGCTCCGCTGTGGAGAGCACTGCCAACGGCGTTTAAAGGTGTGCGCAGTAAACTCGCCGAGAGAGAAAACTGAAGCAAATGCAGGTGCAGGTAGCTACCTGGGCCTTGCCCCTTAAGGCGGTCAGTCAGGCCAATGATGGCCCCAGGCTGGGCCACGTGGGTCACAGTCGAGCCTATGGCGCAGCGGCTAGTCGGCCAGTCACTGCCGGCCGCGGGTGCCCTCAGCCAGCAGTACGGAGCTGTCAAAGTGAGCTGGAGTGGCGCCCGGAGCCGGAGCGCGCACAGCTCCAAGTCCCGGGTCGACTTCCTACGTGCGGTCCCCAGGCCCTGGCGGCAGCCATGAACGGGGAGGAGCAGTACTACGCGGCTACGCAACTTTACAAGGACCCGTGCGCCTTCCAGAGGGGCCCCGCACCGGAATTCAACGCCAGTCCCCCGGCGTGCCTGTACATGGGCCGCCAGCCCCCACCGCCATTGCCCCCATTCCCCGGCGCCCTGGGCGCTCTGGAGCAGGGTAGCCCCCCGGACATCTCCCCGTACGAGGTGCCGCCGCTCGCCGAGGATCCCGCGGTGGCTCACCTGCACCACCACCTCCCGGCTCAGCTCCCGCTCCCGCACCCGCCCGCCGGGCCCTTCCCGGACAGAGCTGATTCTGGCGCGCTGGAGGAGACCAGTCACGTCCAGCTGCCTTTCCCGTGGATGAAGTCTACCAAGGCTCATACGTGGAAAGGCCAGTGGGCAGGTAAGCCTGGCTCCCGGTCCCCTCGTCCTCACCATTTTGGTACGGCGCTACCTCCAGGCGCTGGCGCTCCCCAATACCCTCTCGCAGTTTGATATCCAGCCGCCAAGGATAACCCTGGGTCCGACTAAACAGTCAATGAGTTCGTCCTACACAGAGCGCTTTTCTAGTCCAGTCTATAGCATCTTTTCCACCCACTTCTCCTGAGACCCTCGAGATCTTCCAGGAGGGTGCTTGGCCACCCCAGGACTCCGGGTAGTGGAGTACTCACGGAGGAAGTCGAGCAGGGTTCGGGATGCTTCTAACCTCGGTCCCCGCCGGCGCACGCCCTCGGAGTCCCGAGACCCCTCTCGCCCCGAGGGCGGCATTTCATTAGAGAAGAGGAGGCAGTCTCGGGGGCACCCAGCAGTGCAGACACGCAGGGAAGGAAAACTGCACCCGGCCCCGCAAACGTGCTGAGTGGCGGGGACAAGAGAATAGGGCACGGAGCTTACCACAAGGCGAGGTCACCCTCGGAGCCAGAATCTGGGAGAGGTCTACAATTCGAATTCATTCTTGCCCACCCCTCCACCCACTAAAAGCGTTTGAAGGGGTATCCCAGCGCTACCTCCCAGGAAGTAAGTTTGAAGAAGATGCCTTCCCAGCACTGTCGGGCCCGGGAGGCGGGAGCCCGGGGGCGTAGGTGCTGTCGTGTAACGGCAGGGCTTCCCCAGACCCAGGAGGCGGAGGCGGGGACACGGGGCAGCCCCCCAGGTCCCTTCCCGCCCAGAACTGGCAGCAAGTTCCGGCGAGGCCTAGGCCACAGCCGCGGCACAATGTTATCAGCTTCCTGCCGCCACCACTTCTGGTCACACCTGCACTGCAAATAGTTGACCGTTCCTTCCAACTAACAGTTGGGGAAGAGAAACTCGAGTTGGAGCCCCCCACCCCCATCCCTCCCGGAGAATCCTTGCCCTGCCTGCCGGGTCTTCTGGCGGAACCTGCCTGATTCAAGTCCCGACGCAGTCGATTGGTTTTGGGGATTCGTGCTTGCCTAGGGTCCAGGAGCTCCTCTCTCCCTCATTCACTTTTTCGTGAAGATTGAATGTGAAAACCAGCAGGTCCTGAGGCAGGGCAGGGCCTAAACTTGGCTGCGATAGTCCCCATCTTCGAAGGAAGCCGGGATATGGGGACGCGGGATGCTGCGGAGGGGCTCTGCGTATCAATCCAGCCCACGCGCCGGGTCAAAGGCCTCAGAATGTCTGGAAATGTGAGGATCTTGGGAGATCGGCGGACGGCGTCTCTCGACCGGAGGTGGGGAGGTTCTCGGCGGGCAGTCTCCTTCCAGGAGCGGCCTTTGCTACTGACCTCCATTGCCGAGGCGCGCTAGAGACATGCGTTTTCGGCATTCCCTTGCCTTTGGAAAAAGGCAAAGGAGGCCCTGAAAGAGGCTGAATTGGAGTAACTTCCCTATGCCGCCCCGCCAAACACACTGGGGTATTAGCTTGCTCTAGAGGACCCAGGGAGTCAGAAAGTAATAAACCCGAAGGATAATCAATAATAGCCCTGCCTGGGAATAGGGAAACCCTAAAATGGAGACATCATTAGACGCGGAATCCAGCGGCCAGGCCTTTGCCAGCGCCTTCTGACCTACTGCAAGCTCAGCGGGAGGAAAAGGAGCAGAACCCCAGCTACTGGAAGCTTCCTGGGGGAGGCCCCCTCGTGTTCCTCCCAGGAAACTTGACGGAACCGAACTTCAAGGGTCGGTGAAACTGCCAACCCACCTTAGGGATTTCCCAGCCCTTGTGAAGAGCAGGCTTACCAAAGGGCTTCATTTGTAGTACAGATGTGAATAGTAGTAATAACAATAAGGATTTCTGAAAAGCTCCACCTAATAAAAGAACTGCATCGGCTTCACCCAGTACCTTAGGGAAGGACACAGACCCAGGGCCCTTGACACCTTAGCCACAGCACCACCAACAGCCTCCATTCTTCATTGGAGTCTGGACAAAATCCCCTAAGTCAGTGGACCCCAGCCCCAGGAAGAGAGTCAGAGTCCAAGAGGTAGGTTGCGGGTTGAATTTAAGAAACTTGGAAGGCCTTTGAAATGTTCCTTTAAGTCTCCCTCCCTTCTCTCCCCAGGCAAGGGCAGGTAGGAAATGTAAGACTGGAAGATGCCTCCCGGGAAGCAGGACTCCTCCACCGACTCTAACCCGAGCCTCTCTACTTTAGCTTTTGGGAGCCTCCGGGTTGGGGGAACCCAGGCACGTTCTATCTGGCGATTAACCTTCTTCATTCCCTAAGGCTTAGCCAACAGTCACAGGAGATCTGCCCTGCCTTTGTATTAAGACTAGTTTAGTTCACTTAGGCCTCTTCCCAGCGTTCTGGTGGAACTTACTTAATATGCAGACCAGGTGCAGTCAGTGTCTCCCATAGAAAGGAAAAAAATCCTCCGGTCACCACTGTAGGCTGAACATATTTCAAAACAGGACAAAATAGAAGGGTGCTTTTTGGCCTCTTCAACTGCCAGGGCAACTCAACTGCCCCCGCTGACTTGTATTACAGATGATTCTAGTTTATTTAAAACGGGACAAAACTGATGGTGGGGAAATATGAAAATACTGTCCCGTTTAAAATGGTAGGTAAGATCAGCCTACCCCTCGGAAAACACTGGTTGTGCCACGCTAAACTACCCCACCAGACAGGGCTGTCGCTTCCTGGGACCTGGGCCTGCAGCTGGAAGCCCCTGTCCCCGACCTCACTGCTACTCCCTCTTTCATGGGCTTCTCCGCGAGTAATGTGGCTCAGCCCCTCCCCTTGCCCCTCCTACCCACCCACACCTGCATTTGGGGTCTTCCACACAGGAGCCGGGACTGCCTTTCCAGAAGCCTGGACGGCTTTCCCTTCTCCAGTGCAGAAGCCCCAGTGAGAATAAAATGACAGCATTTACTGGCTCTTGAGTTGGGGCTGTTTACAATATAGAGGTCACATATACCAATGTAAGTCATCGTCTCAAGGGTTTTATTAGCTCTAATAGGTTGCACCTATTAGTCAGTCATGAAATCAGTTCACCGAATTGAGACCAGCATTTTGGAAGTAGTAAAAAATAGGAAAAATTAGATAGCATCATGTGTGGTAAAGGTCGGTTTTACATCCTGAAGTATTAATTTCAGTTATAGATCGGCAGTGATTCTGACTGTGGATCATGGTGATATAGTTGGGCTTTGTTTATGGGATTAAAAAAAAAAATCAAGTCCAGTATTAAAAGTATGTTGTTGCCTTTGTAGAATCCAGTCGGTTTAGATAACTGTTACGTGTATTTCAATCACATCAACCCAGACATCAGTTAAATGAGCTCATTTAAGTCTCACTCTGATAGAGACCTCCAAAAAAAGACACCTTTACTCGGGAAGGGCTTCTTGAACCCACACTGAGCTGCGGTGCCTCCGGGAGCGTCAGACTCCTAAGATTGAGGCTGAAGGATTGGGTAGCATGGGCAGGGGCAAGTCACAGAAGTCAGGCACTGGGGGGGGCCACACTCACGTGCTGTGTCGCCCACAACAGGCGCCTACGCTGCAGAGCCGGAGGAGAACAAGCGGACGCGAACCGCCTACACGCGCGCACAGCTGCTGGAGCTGGAGAAGGAGTTCCTTTTCAATAAATACATCTCTCGGCCACGCCGGGTGGAGCTGGCTGTCATGCTGAACTTGACCGAGAGACACATCAAGATCTGGTTCCAAAACCGCCGCATGAAGTGGAAAAAGGAAGAGGACAAGAAGCGCGGCTGCGGGACAGCAGCGGAGGTTGGTGGGAACGCGGAGCCGGAGCAGGACTGCGCGGTGACCTCCGGCGACGAGTTGATGGCGCTGCCGCCTCCGCCGCCCCCCGGGGGTGCTGTACCACCAGCTGTGCCTGTCAATGCCCGAGAGGGCCGCCTGCCTCCTGGCCTTAGCACGTCTCCGCAGTCCTCTAGCTTGGCGCCCCTGCGGACGCAGGAACCCCGGTGAGAGATGGGGGCTCCTCCCTGCCAGCGGCGTCACTCGCTCACTGAGGAGGGGGGAGCGGGCCTAGGACCCCGGGTGTGGATGAGCACTCTGTTGGTGTGATGGGACCGGAGCTTCGGGCAATGAAACTGAGTTCTCCCACACCGACGTTATTGCGGCTCAGTGGGGAGTCGCTGACAAGTCGCCCGGAAGAAGGGAACTTTTCTGTAATATCTGGGGCCTCTTCTGGTGATATTGTTGGGTAGGTGATGTCACCGACTTGTGTCCCAGCACTCCAGTACTGTGGGCCACTTTAGAGGCAATTCTTCAAAAGATAACAGAAGCTGTGCAAATTGGACTGCTCCCCAGCACACCGCAGACAAGCAGGATGAAGTGCCTTAGTCTGCCCAGAAATAGCCAATCCGCCACCACAACCCCAATTTACTGTTAGAAATAATTGAAAGGAAAGCTTTGAGCATTCAAATCGATGCCTGTAAAATAGAATTCCTCCTCCTCCCCCTCCTCCTCCTGCTCCTGCTCCTCCTTTTAAAATCTTTATAGCATAGCTACCTACTTCACCATGGCACATCTTTCAACCTGCCCCTTTCCTTTGAAAAAGAGACCATCATGCAAAAGTGACTGAGCAGAGTCAGAGCTGGATATTGGGGCAATCTCTGTGCAAACCACTGGTGGTAAACCTGTAGAAAGGACATGGGGAAATGGCCCAAAACAAGAGATTTGGGAGAGAAAGATGGACACCCCCTCCCCCGCAGCCATCACTAAACTGAAGATATTTTGAGCTTTCTACTTAGGACATGGTCCTAGTTCTCAGGGTCCGGGATCCGGGAGTCAGTGTGGAAGGTAAACAGGGTGACCTGCTGACCTTGAAAATATTCACAGAGGCGGTCCAATTTATGCAAAATGTATGTGGTTGGGGAGTTTGAAAAACTGGTTTTTATTTAAAATGTTAAATTACTTAACAAATAGATATTTACAAGCAAGTCTGATTTCCAGGCCAGTCCCTCATTTCAGGGTCTTAGATTTGTGTTCAGGTGATGTTTGTGGGAAATGTTTAATAAATACAGATACCATGGAAAAATGAAAACTGATTTCCCTCATTTTGTATCTAAACTGTCTTGCCACATAATGATTTCATTTCATTTTAAAAATTAAAGTGACATTAATTTTTTGGTACTGACCAGGAAAAAAACAGTTAAACATTACAGGAATTTTGGATTGAGGCAGCATATATGCAGGTGGATTTTTTTGGTTTGTTTCGTTTCACTTTTAACTGGAATTATTTTCCAGACGAATTTCTCAGAGGCTTTGGGGTTTAAAGGGCTACTGAGACTCACAGGAAACCGCAGCTGCCGACCTGTCTCCTTTTTCCTTACAAAGGAGCACAGGGAGGCCTTTTTCCAATGACTCTTTCAAATGTATTTCTTTGGGTGTGTCTCTGCTCCAGGAGCCCCAGGCCCAAGGGCGTCTAGTATTAGGAATATAAGGCTTTAGTGGGCTTCCAACCCCGGAGCCACCCCACTCCTCCCACAGCTAGCTTTGCACCTAAAGCGCCTCCTGAATGGGGTCATCATTCCTGCTGATCTTCTCACTCTCTAAAACCGCTACTATTATTTTCTTTCACGAAGGGAAGTCAAGTTTGTTGTGGGGGGGTGGTTTATGTTGTTGTTGCTCTTGGGTTTTGAGAGCGAATTCAAGAAAACAAAGTCCTGTGACTCAGACAGAATTTTCTCATCCTCATCCATGAGTCTTTTTCCTGTGGAGACAGTGCCATTACCCTGTAGTCTTGACACACCCCTCTGGGCTCTGAAGTTTAGCACAAGTCTGTCCCAACCTTGGGTCCTGCAAATTCTGGTCTGTGAGCCTGATAAAATTATTCAACTTCTCTGTGCCTCAGTTTTTTATCTGAAAAGTGGAAGTGACTGCTATCTCATAAAGTTGTGAGATTTAAATTAAGGAAAAATGAATAAAGCATACTGAATTGTACCTAAAGAATAGCGATTTCCCCTGCAAGCATTAGTCTTTGCTATGGCCATCATCATTTTCCCAAGCAAAGGGGGAGCATGTGCTGCAGATATTCTTTGGACCTCCTGCTGCTCTAGTATCTCCTCTCCTACCACAAAGGAGTTTACTCTTGTCATAGAACCACTGATCCTTACAGAGCACTTCCTAGGCTTATATTGCCCTACCTCAAAAATAAACCCCCTTGACTTAGCACAGCAACCTCCACCAGGTAGGTGGACTGTCCCCCTCTGATACCAGGGTAGTGGGAAAAGCTGGTGCCAGGGAATGTGGGTGGGATCAGCTGGAGCTGGGCCTGCCTGACGGTGGAAGACTTGTCCTTAGGGGTGGATGGTTGTCAGGACTATTCAGCCTATCCGCCACCTTCTTTGGGGCTCACACGGAAATCTCCAGCATGACCTGATCAAGGTTCAGGGTTCTCTAACTCCAAGACCCGGCTGGCACAGCCCAGGACGTGGGTCTAGTTTTGGCCTCCAGGGTCAGCTTGAGATCGCTATGCTTTGCTGAAAGCCACTCGGTCACTCTCTGGGACTCAGGATCACTTGAGTGTTTGCCTTCTGCAACCGGCTCTGATGTCCCGCCTCCCTGGCCTTGACTTCTGGCCCTCCTTACCGATGCTTGGACTTGGGCAAGTCACTTAATTCTGTTTCCTCTTCTATAAAACGGGTTCACAACGAGGATGAAATGAGGGGGTAGCTTTGAGTTGATTACCAATCCAACACCTAGTCACCAGTAAACGCGTTGGGGCTGCAGGGGGACTGTTGCCTGGTCCAGGCCGATCTTCCAGGGAGGCCAGGAGGCAGCGGAAAGCGCTGCACTGCCAGCCAGTTAGGCCTCGGTATGTGGAAGAGAGAGGCCCAAACTCTGGCCCGGCGCTCACGCTCACTCCAGGCTCCACCAGGGCAGTGGAGTCGTGGCAGAGGGTGTGCTGCCGGGACCCTCAGTCCGCAGATCTGGATCAGGCCCCATTGGGCAACCCGCGTCGGGCTGGCGGTGTAAATCTCCAATTGCGCCGCCACCTGGGTCAAATGGCTAGAGGACCAGATCCGAGGGAGAGGACATTTGGAGCTCCAAGTCCAAGCCCACGCTCTGGACGCAATTATGGTGAGATCTCCCTGGAACTCGGTAAATAAAACCCAAAACTAGCCAACCGTACCTTGGGAAGGGTTTTTTTCTCTGCCAATGCGGTGATCTTCTCCAGGTTGCAGATCCCAGAGGCGACCCTAGTGCCAGCTTGCCCCTCAGGGCTGTCCACCTGCAGTCAAGTCTTCTCACGAAGTAAACAGACATCGAAGGCTTTGGAAAGCTTTTGGGAAAAGTGGCCGGGAGGAAAAACCCGGCTTCCATGGACACCGCTGTAGGCAGGTGCCGGCGCTTGGTGAGTGTGCACCCGAATCAGCTGACAGTGGGCTCCTGCTCTGACAAGTCCTGGAACGCCCTTGTTGTGTCTTCATACCCCTCGATTCCCCGAAGATCCTCTCAGCTGGAGCTGCAGATCCCAACAGTCCTCCCAGAATCTTCGACTGGAGGTGAAGTACTCTTGGAGAGTGCCGCCGGGCGCTGCGACCCACCAGACTCTAATTGTTCGCAGAGACTGCACGAAGGTCTCAGGTAGAGCACGGACCGCCCAGCACTGTCCTGGCTCAGTCCAAGCTGCCAGGTCTCAGAACTCGGAAAATCCCTCACCAATTCCTCACTACGTGCACCCTTTAACAGAAGCTACAAAGAATGGGAGCAGGTGGAGAACCCGGAAGAACGCGCCGTGCTGCTGGAGAGTGCCTGGGTTTCCGACGCCTAGTAAATAGTGTCGGATGGCACAGTGCCAAAAATAATGCACCTCAAACTAAAATCTTTTTTTCTGGGCTATTTTTCTTCTTGCCGGTTTGCTAACACCGTTACTCGTTATTCCAAGAACGTCTTGCTTTAAAAGCTAAATCCATGCGATAATAGGATTTGAGAGTTGGTGATGATTTCAAGCTCTGCTGGTTGATTTCAACACGTTTCATATCTGTAATTCACTTAGCACTAGAACTGAATGAATGCGCTCAGCAATATTTATTGGGCTCCTCTGTGCTGGCCATCACTCTTTCCCTGGTGGTCATCACAGTCATTGGAAATTAGACTGAGTGAATTTACCAGAATAAATAGGAATCATTCAGGTTCGCCAAATTTTTCTTCAATAATCAAAGCTGTTCTGATTTCCCAAATTAGTTTTGCTCCCCTTAGTCTAGTGCTATCATCTTCTTCCTAGTCTTTCTTTCGATGAATTCAGTACAATGCATTTTGCATTGTCCTTTCAAATTGTTGACATCTACCTGATATTGTATCGCTATATTTCCATTCTCTGTCTCTGTCTCTGTCTCTCTCTCTCTCTCTGTCTCTCTCTGTCTTTGTGTGTCTGGATATGTCTGTGGGCCGTGTATATTTTGTATATTTGTATGTATGTGTTTAAGGTGTATCTTATGTGGGTTACAATGATGACTATAATCAGTGCGAATGGAGGGGCCAAGGATAACTTCCTAGATAATTTTTTTTCATCTAGCACTGCCATGTCCCATGTATATGACGATATTGCAGCTGATGTAGGCTGTCCACTCAGGTAACTGTCTTTCTTTGCATTGACACTATGTTTGAAGCAGGAAAAACTGTCCTTAGAAGTAGACAGTTTGGAACTTTGGCGGAAGCTAACTGAAATATTGATGATTACATATGGAATTTTACATGTTTCCTTTCCAAGAGGAAAGTTCAGAACTAAGGTCTTTCATGACTTAAAAAACTCACCTAGAAACCCTCCAGTAAAATCAAGAAGTTGCAAAAATCAACTTCTAGGTCGACAATGAATCAATTTTCTTTTTATTTAAATCAAAATTTTTTAATGGAAGGGCGGGGCAGCAGAAAGAAAGACATCCCTGCAAAATAACTGGGAGGAAGGGATATAACCTCTTAAATGGTGGCCAGTCTTCAGGAAATTGCTATCTGTGGTAAGGGATCTACAGTTTGCATTACTATATGATTTTCAAGATTATCAATTTATTCCTCCATCATTGTACACATCACACCACATCCTGTGTGTTGTGTTTTGTTAGTTCATTCATTCTATTTCTTTATATCCTACATATGAGTGAAACCATCTGGGACTTTTTCTTTATGGCTTATTATGTTTAGCATAATCACTTTAAGTTCCATCCAAGTTATTACAAAAGGCATAATTCTATCTTTTTAAATAACTGAGTAGAATTCTATAAATACCATGGCCTCTTTACCCAGTCATCCACCAATATCTGTTTTAAGATTGAAAGTGACTGCCTGTTGAGGTTCTTTTGTGTTGTTTAATGATAGTTCACCAGGTTCCCATATTAAAGTATGCTACATTTATATATCATGAAATAGATTAGCATAATAAAATTATTTTCTTGATCTTCACTAAAATTGATTTTCTCTATTAAAAAGATGCCATGACTTTTGAAAGCACAAATAGCTCTAACCTTGAGTGATATTTTATAATTCAACTTGAAGTTAAATTGTTTCGTGTCTTTTCCTAAACACTGAGCCCATAGAGCCCTTCAATATATACTGTATCATCAGCAAGCATTCAAGATTCTTGTCTGGGAGCACCCTGAGAGAGTAGCAGTTAGACCTGCCACCTCCACATATATCCCAGGGACCTGGGTTTACATCCTGCTTCCGGTGGGGGGTTGCTGGGGAAGAGGGAGGCAACAACTTCATAAAAATGCTTCTTTCTCCTCTCTCTTCCTACCTACATGCCTACTCTCTATCATTGCTGCCTACACCTTTCCTTTAAAAATATTCTGTTCTGCATTATAGAGGACACTGAACTTGCACTTCTAGTAATAAGCATGCTTACAAAATAGTGACAATATTTTTCCTATAATTTCTATCATTTAAATAAATTTTGTTATTTTCCCGAATTCTCAGTTCATCTGATTTCCAAAGAAATGAGATTTTGAAAAATAATTTCTCCTATTCGTACATGTCCTAAAATTTCTGAAAATACATGTCTCTAAATACTGCCAATTTGAAGTTGATGTATTTCATAGAACCATTTTCAGTTTAGTAGCCCTAGAAACTCAATAAACTGTACAAAATAATCTCCATGCTTTTAAAACTTTAAAATACTAAAAAATTGAATGTATTGCAATAGTTAAGTGCATGCTTTCTCTTTATTGAATGTTGAAAAACCATTTTCCTAGACCAGAATGTAGTGGAGCAGATTATTTCTCCTCTGAATGAGGGGTCTGTCAGAGATACAGACAAACTTTGGTAAAACACAAGCCAACTTTGATTCTACATTTTGTCCTCAGATCCAGTAGGGGAGAAAGGAAAGGCTCTCCAGCCAAATATGGAAATTAAAAGTGCTGTTTATCAGCATGCTGAACACAGTTTAACTTCTATTTCTGCTTTCACTATTTACTGCCCTTCTGAACTGAGGCAAATAAACTTAATCCCTGTGAGCCTGTCTACTTAGCTATGAATTAGGGTTAATGCTACTCATGTGATTGTTCTCAGGGTTAAATAAAATAATGTTAATGTGAAGAGTACATCAATAGGCAGGTGGGGTCTTTTAGACAGCATGTGCTTCCTCCTAAAGTGAAGGTTTGTCCCTATAAAGCAGGGACAGCACTTTGCTCATTGGTCCTCAGAAGAAGTAACAATAGTGACCCAAGCTGGATGTATGCCCTTACCCCATGCATGCCTCCCACCCCTGTCCCTCCTGTTCTCCCTCTATTGGGAGCAGTTAGGTCCTGTCCTGAGTCTTCCCAAGAGATATACAGAATGCAAAGTGACATTGATGTAGACCACACACACACAAAAAGATATAACACCAACTCTATAAAACGTAGAAGCAAGAAAACAGTTAAACTGGTTACACTTCAAATAGCATTGAAGTTGTTCCAAATACAACTAGTTTTATATATAAGGCACACATGTTTGAACTAATTCAGGGGTAGTCTGATGATGAAAGATGTAAAATTACATTACAAAGTGGAGAGAGGCCTGTAGGAACCAAAGGGTGTTTCCAGGTGACAGTCAGTCAGGAAATGGGGACCTGGGTTCTGCCAACAGCCCATATTCTTCCCGAAGCCTCCCTAAAAGAGCAGGGCTGGCCAGGAACTTGATCTTGTGAAACATGCAGCAGAGAAACTCTGAGCCAAAGGGGGCTTTTGACCTGCAGAAACTAGGGGAGAGAGTAGGTTTGTGTTGTCTCAAGCAGTTCAGTGAGTGGTAATTTGTTATTGCAGCAATCAGAAGCAAATTCATTCCCCTGTAATGACAGCTCAAGGAAGTCACACCACTCAGGTTCACCCTTCATTGACACAATGCATGTGTCGCATGAAAAAAAAAAAAAAAAAAAAACTAGCTACACTGCAGACTGGAAACTGTGATCTCAATTCTGGAAGGCCATTGATCTAACTAAAAATAGAAGGGATATAGTATTAAAGGAGGAAGTATAAAATTATATCGGGAACATTAAGAAGTCTTCACCACTGCTACCAAGTGTTGGTATTTAAAAAGTCATCATAGTTTGGTCTTTTCTGCAAAAACCACAGCTGAAAATAACACTCATTATTGCCTATATATGGAGCCCATGTTCTGGCATTTAAGACGAGAAGAAAATTTGTTCAGACAAACTAATATGTTTACTTTCATCAAGACAGTGAGCACTGTATAACTCAATGTTTGTCTTGTCTCTCAGGAAGTAAAAAACTAAAATTAGTATTCAATTAGAGTTCAAATCTGTTTCTCATTCTGGCATAGCATTTGAGGAAGGCTGGGATTTTCAATCAGAAATATTGGCATCTATTGTTTCTGGAAGCTACCAGTTGTCATCTGTCATCACCATGCATTACCCTTTTGAACTGCATAACAGATGACTTGGTATTTATAGATCTGTTTTCTCCTGTATAAATTGGTGAAAATACCCACCTCAAGATTGTGAGGGTTAAATTAAATAATATATTTGAAAAATACTTTTTGATATGAAAACAGGTGCTAAATATTATATATATTTATCAAATATTGGATCTACTCTTTCTCTAAATCTGTTCTTCAAACAGTAGGTTGCGTCCTCTTATTAATTGATGAAGTCATTTAAGTGGGTTGTTATCAGACTTTAAAAATATTAAATAAAATAGAGTAAAAAATATCGGTGCATAATACATAACGAGGACAAGTTTTGCTCTATGAAACTTTTTTTCTTTAGGAGAGGAAGAAAGGGAGACGAGGAAGAAGGGTTAGAAGGAAGAAACGAATAGAGGGAGGGAGGGAAGTAGAAAGGAAGAAAGGAAGAAGAAAAGGAAGTGGAGGAGGAAGCACTTTTATTTGTTTATTTATTTTCAGTTGTTCCTCTCACCCCAGGTTCCTGGGTCCTTGGACTTTCCACAGTCTACACCCCAGTCAGCTTAGTTCTGGGTATGCCCCAAACTTTTTCAGCTATATATAAGGCTATATCTAATAAATCGTAATATAAAACACATCATTTTCTACTTTGGTTGTCATGCAAAGTTTTGAAAACTGTACTCTGATTATAAATGGATCTTTAAGTTTTTTGTTTGTTTGTTAAATGTTCCATGTGTTTGTGCTTTATTGGGAACCAACTCAAATTCTCTTTGGAGGGAGAAAGTTGGGCTAATAATGAAAGAGAAAGGCCTTGTGTCTGGGTAGGTAAGAACTTATGTCAAATACCTTTCAATCCACATAAGATTGTTAAATTCTTATTTCTTGAACTCAAATCCAGCCTTCTATACTCTACGATGCTGGAGCTGATTGTAGACACGATCTACATCTCTCTTGACAACTGACTATGGATTCAGACGTGCCAGTCAGTGGGAGGCACTAGTGGGAGGTTTGAAGGATGAAGGTGGGAGGGTGGATTTGTTTCCTCTTTCTGTTTCCTGGTCACCTCAGGGAGAGCTGACCAAGCTGGTCTGTTCTATTCACAGCAGTTATGCCAGGATCCTGTTTCTCCAGAATCAGCACCTCTTCAAAGACATCACAATCTTCAAGACATCACCTCCTGCTGGTGGCCAGCCCAGCCTAGGAGATCTCAGCACCAGGGGGCACCTCCTTTAAGTTTCTAAGTCCTGCACTTAGTTAAAATGTTTTGTTATCCCAACCCTAGGGATGGGGGCTATTTTTTTTTTTTTTTTTTTTTTTTGCAGTCACTGTTTTGTGATACTTTAGTGCTCCATTATTTTCTTAGTTTTCCAATAACTGAATCTTCTCCCTGTTGTGAGTATTTGTATTGTTTTTGTCTCCTGACAGTCTTGAACTGGGGGTACAGCATAATGTGCTTTGAGGATAAGATGGATAACGAAGTGAGAAATGACAGGATTTTAATTTTTCTCTCAGCTTCAAGAGCTTCACTGACTATATCTTCTCGGCTCCTTGGAGACACATAGACTGTTAGTGACCGACCGAGATAAAACTCTCAGTTTATCGGTGTGAAGATATCTGACTACCTAGGTTATCCACTTAAGGACTGGCCTTAGAGGTTGAATTTTTCTTTTTTAAAAAGAAAGGTGCAAGAACAAAGGTGAGTAAGCAAACAATCAGGCAGGAAGAAAATGGAGAAAGAAGCATTTTTATTTATTTTATTGAGTCATTCATCTTGATTGCTGCCCCTCTCCTGAACTCCATTGCAGGGATGTGAACCAGGGTCCTTGGAAGTATGTGAACTGTGTCTACTGAAAGCAGCAGACACAGCGGATACTCTACAGGGTGTGCCCAAATTGTAATTAAAGCTTTGTTTCGGTACTGTATTGATGTGACTAGACCCCCATAAAGAAAAACAGAGTATCTTTTTGCCTGATAAGACATGTTACTAGGCCTGCTCTGCTGCAGCAGCAATTAAGTCAATTGCCTTTGAAGGAACAGACCCCAAGACCCTGTGCTGGAGTGTGGGGGAGGGGTGCAGGCCATCAGCGCGAACAACTAAATAAAGGACAAAATACGGTTATTTTTCCTAATGAAATAGTGTCTTTTGTTGCTGCCTACTCACCTTCATTCCTGCCTGCACCTTTCTTTAAAAGTAAGAAAGGCATTATCATTAAAGAATGATATGGGGAAAATCTGTATCATTAATACAAAGCATTTTGTTTCACAAAGTTCACATTTTTTAATATCAGAAGTTTGGGGAATATACTATTTTTTAAAGAAAAGTCGCAGGCAGAAATGAGGACGAGTAGGCAGACAAAAAAGGCAGAAGAAACCTTCTTTTTTTAAACTTTTTTTTTAGCCGTTCACATTGCTTGTTTCCTCCTGGACCTGGGACCAAATAGATGGGTCCTTGGGATGTAAATGAACTACATTCCTTTGGAGGCAGTTGACCTAATCACTGCTCCGCTAGGGTGCCCTGAATGTATTATGTTATGTTTATTTTAAACCATATATGTATCTATATATTTAAATTTATTTATATAATTGTTTAATTTTTTATAATACAAAATAGATGAGCATTTAAGTAGGATGGTTTGGGAGGGCTGACACTCAAGCAATGCACTGAGAGGTTACTAATTCAACAAAGTTTCTAAAGATATATATATGTATATATGTATATACATGTATGTATGTATGTATTAGAGTTTATACATTCTCTCGTGCAGAAATCTTTAAAGTCAGTTTCCTTCTCTGCTTCCCCACATTACCTAGCTTATTAGTCAGTCTAGCCTACAATTCTGTGTCTATTATAGACTCTTCCTGTACTAGATGTTGGGAAGGCAAAGATGAATAGATGATGTTCCAAAAGGCAAAATCCAAGTGTAAGCATTGGGGGAAGAGTGGAATTTGAGTGTGAATTTTGTAAAGTTATCACATTTGTGAAATCTTCTGGGCTCTAATGAAAGTAAATAGGCAAATACAGAATCCTTTTCAGATGTTAACTTTTTCAACCTGTTTTACAAAAATAGCCAGTTTCTCCAAAGATTGCTTTTCCACTGCAGCCCTGTAGCTGACTCTGGAAAGTATGCGTAAAGCAAGTTTTAAAACAAATAAATCAGCCACAGAGTTGCTATTCTTAAAAATAGAAACAACTAAGGCAGTGTTGAGAGGTATACTCTATGATTTCACCTTGAACTTTATTTAACCTTGGAGGTTAAATAAAATCAGATCACACATACTATTTATTTATCCAAGCTATCATTTATAGAACCACATAGCTGTGAACTCTATAGTGATGAGGAAAAGTAGAAGAGAAACCAGAAATAGAAAATTCAAGACTCCAGGTTTCTTTACTTTAGCCATTAACTTGAAGAGCTCATATTTTGGCTGTTAGTTTCACCATTTATAAAATGCAGTAATATATGGGTAAACAGGCAATGCTGATAAAGTATTGAGAGAATCCTTACCAATCCTTTATCCTTGTCTACTGTCTACAACACGTCTGAGAGGACTTGTGTGACCACAGGGCTCATGTACATTACAAAACACATTCCCCAGTGTACTTAGTTTAGCCATTACTAAAATTAAGACTAGAATTTGTAGAAGAAATTAATTTCTTAATAGGTTTGTAGCGTTTGGTACTTCCATTGCTGTTGTCAAGATCTTAGGCTTTTTTTTTTTTTTTTTTTGAGTTGCTTTATAGTTGGGTTTTTAAGGATAGACAAAACTAAAACCAAACAATAGTAGTTAACTGTAGGAAATGGAGCCAGGTATTCCTTTACATTTTACTGTCACTTCTTCTGTGTTATTTATATTTTTGTTAATGGGAACATAATAATTTTTAATTAATATTAATTTTTTAAATATTAATGATTCTGCATAGAAAGATTACATTTTTTTTAGTCTAACTTTACTTTTTGTTCAGAAGAAATAGACATGACTTAAAACAACAATGGCTGGCAAGCCCTGGTGAAGTAGTAGTTAGGTCAATCGCCTCCAAAGGAGCAAGCCACATATCCTGGGTTCGTGTCCTGAGTCTGAGGAGAAACAACCTGTGTGAACAACTAAATAAAAATAAAATGAAGATGCTTCTTCCTCCTTTCTCTTCCTGCCTGCCTGCCTGCCTACTCAGCCTTCATTCCTGTCTCTTCCTACAGGAAGTGTATCAAGTTACAACTAGACCTTGGAAGTCTGTAAACCCTTCTTCACCTCATTAATCATTGGCAAACCTGTAGTGACTCAGCAAACAGAAATAAAGACATGGTGTCAAACTGCACAGTGCTTGGGAAGATTGTCTGAGTTAGGATGGTCAGTTCAAGGTCAGACTGACTGGGAAGGGAATGGGAACTGTTCCTGGGGGGTAGAGCATGGGGGATGATAAGACACTGCTCTACTTGTTTCTGACTGTCAGAACTTCAGTGGAGACTAGCATATAGTGAGAAATAAGTTGCCTTTGTTAAGGATGATTTATGGGGTGGTTTTGTTTGTTTGCTTTTATTCCATAAACTTAGATGAACTGCTTACTATTTAGCAGGCCCTGTGCTGATTATTGGGAATAGAAAGAGGTAAACGATAGGATTTCTACCCTCAAGAAGTCTAACAGCAAGTAGAAAATGCTCTAGAATACGGTGTAAGAAGTCATATAACAGGTATATACAAAGTATTTAAGGAATACAAGGGAAGGAGAAATCAAGCCTGGGGGATTCAGAGAATCTTAGCAGAGACTGAAGCAGGCAAGCAGCGGGGAGGGCCCTGGGAAAGGGAGTTCCAACTGAGAGAACCTTGAGGGCAAAGTCCTGGAGACCAGAAAGCAGAAACAAGGATGCATCCCTGGTCCCTGCATTTATTTTGTATGCTCTTGTCAAATTACCATGGACTTAACTGCACAAATGTATTCTTTTACAGTGCTGGAGGTCAGAAGTCAAAAGTCAAGGTGCCATTAGGGCTTTGCTCCCTATGGAAGTTCTAAGGGAGAATCAATCTCCTTGCCTGTCCAGCTTCATGAGGCCACCTGCTTTCCTTGACTCCTGCCCCTTCCTTCCACCATTCCAGCTTCTGCTTCCATTGTCATCAAATCGCCTTTCGTCAAATCTCCCTTGGTCTCCCTCTACTAAGGATCCCTGCGATAGATTGCACCAGAGCTACACAGATAACCCAAGATAATGTCCTCATCTCAAATTCCTTAACTTAATCACACCTGTAAGGTTGCAGGTTCCAGGGATTAGAACATGGAGATCAAGGGGGCATTAGTCAGCCTGCCACTGTCCCTCACTCTGAGGCACTTTTTTTAAGAGGAAGGCAGACAGGCAGGCAGTAGGCAGGAAGGAAGTGAGAGGAGAAAGAAATATTTTATTTATTTAGTTATTCATTGCAGTTGTTTCTCGCAGTCTTGTGCCTTGAACCTGGGTCCTTGGGCTATATGTGGACTATGACCCAGGCAAGGGCGCTCCCACCCTGAGGCTTTTACATTCTAATTCTTCTGCCTGGACAGTTCCTCTTGAGGTCAGCTTCAGTGGCAACTTCACAGTTACTGTGCAAATGTGAACAATGTACCTGTCTTTTTCCATTTCAGTCTGCTCACCTAGAAAATGGGGATAATCATAGGCCCAGCATATTAGGGTTTTGTGAAGATAAAATGAGTTATTGCATGAAAAATGCTTAGAGAAGCACCTAGACTATAACAAATACTCCAAAACAGTTAGCCTTTTGTTGTTGCTGTTGTCATTAAGACTCTATTCTAATGTCATCTCTGCAAATAAAATCTTTCTTGACTTCTCTATCTAAAGTAATCCCTCTAGTAATTCTCTGCTTATTGTTTTGTTCCATTTTTATTTTCATAGCAATGATCAAAAGCTCATATTATCTTATATGTGGTGTGTACTTATTTACTCTATTTATTTATAGCTTTTCCTCTGCCCCTTCCACATACTGGACAATAGTAAACATCTATTAGATGGACAATCAAACTCCCTAACCCTGCCTTGTCCTTAGAGTAGCCACTAGCCACAAGTGGCTATTGAGTGCTTGGAATGTGACTATTCCAAACAGAGATGTGCTGAAAATGCAAAATACAAACATCCAATTTAGAAGATGTAGTGGGAAACAAAGAATTTTGAATATCTTGTTAATAGTTTTCATATTGTTTACATGGTGAAATAATTGTAATGTTAGTAAATTGTGTTAAATAAAATATTAACATCAATTTCAGTTCTTTAAAAAACGTCTCTTGAATAAAATGACTACAATAAAATGACTACAAAGATTAAAATTGCACATGTGATGTGATTATATTTCTGCTGACTTAACACTGCCCTAAAAAGCCCTCGACGTGTGCTCTAAAACTGCACCATCTGGCTTTGAATTCTTGATCCACTCTTTTCAATAAATGTTAGGAATCCTTCACTAGCCAAGTTCCAAAGAAGAAATTATTTTTGTTGTAGACATTATAAATGTTCACAAGTAGAAAAAAATATAAATGGAAAAATGTAATAGATCCGTAATAGTGGTTTTTGGGAATTTTAGTTTTGATAGCTTTTTTTAAAAAAACAGCACTGAAGGCAAGCAGGCGGGCAGGCAGGAAGAGAGCAAAGCAAGAAACATTCTTATTTATTTTACTTAGTTGTCATCCTGGTTGTTCCCCCACCCCAACCCTCCAGCCCACCTCAGGTGTTGATCATGGGTCCTTAGGATGTATGTGGACTGTGTTCGGTGGCCTTATTCGCTAGGCCATTAGAGCATGCCAAAAGTGTCCAATATTTTGAAGATACATTCCAAAATATTTAGACATGAATTGAATTTTTTCATTTTCTTCATAATGTTAGGGATATGAATAAAGAAAGATTGACTATGAGTTGGCCATTGTTGAAGCTGAGTGATAGGCACATGGGAATCTCTTTTGCTTTTTTGTCTTTTACATGCATTTGAAATTTTTCATAATAAAAAGTAAATATTATTCTTTATTACAAATTCAATGATTATAGGAAATTGGAAAATATCAAAGCGTGTAAGAAAAATAAATATGCCACAATTTTCTTTAATAGCAGAATCGTGATTATTGCTTAATCACTCACATTTTTGTGTATTTCCTTTCAGCCTATATTCTACGCACACATACACATGTAAACATATATATGTATACATGTGTGTGACTATTTTAAAGCATGCTCACCCATTTTTTCTAATTCTCCTGTCAAGAAGTATAGTCTAGGCATGCCCTAGTGGAGTAGTGGTTAGTTTAATCACTCCAAAGGAATACAGGCCACATACCCCTGAGTTTGAGTCCCAGCTCCAGGGAGAAGTGAGTATGAACAACCAAATGAAATAAGAAAATAAAGTGCTTCCTCCTCTTCTTTCTTCCTGCCTGCCCCACCCCCCAAAAAAGGATAGTCTGTGTCCTCTCGCCTTGAATTTGGATGGACTGTGGCTGTTTTCACCAGTATCATAAGGAGGGTATGGTGTTATGCAGTTATGAGTTTAAAAGCCATGCAACCTCTGCATTGTTTTGCTGGAAATACTCACTCTTGAAGCCCAGTGGACCACCTATCTGTAAGGAAGCCCAAACCAAGTGCAGGTTTTACTTGACAGTTCCAAGGGAGCTTAGCCTTTGTGTCATCTCAAACAAAGTACTGGATGTGTGAATAAAGAAGCCCCCAGCCCCCATCCCCCAGTCATTTAAGACTTCCCAGCCAAGGCCACTGACTTAGGAGAGAAAAGGCATTACCATTCCCAATTTGAATTTCTGACCCACAGAATCCATAAACATATTACAATAGATGGTTTTTGAGGGTGTTTTCTGTACACTAATGGATAATATGAACAGAAGTAGGTATCTAAAATCTATTGCAAGTTCCAGGATGGTGAACTATTAGAATCTAAGTTTGCCTCCTCCACCCAGAAGAACTAAAGAGTGTCTATTTAGCTACTACAATATGTGAAAAGAAGCAGGATCAGCATCTCCACAGAGAGAGATATAAAAGGTAAGAGAGGTCAATCTTTCTCAGCGCCACATCACTCTGTTCTGAGACACTGGGCTACAGGGAGTGTCTGGTGAAACCAGGCCCAGAGTTAAAGGACTTTCTCTGGCAGCTAGCACTCTTGATCTAGCTTGTAGCCACTGAGGGTGGGGAGAGGGTGTATCTCAGTGTGGGGTGGAAAGAGGACCAGCAACCCAATATACAGAGTTGCAGCTCTGCTCCACTGGCAAGGAAGGCCACCATTAAAGAAAAGCCCCTGGGGAAAAGTACCCACCCTCTCCACCATTAGTACACTAGTGCACTGTCAACCTTCCTGAAATTCCACCCCCAGGCCTAAGGGCTTGGTTATCACCCCTGGCTGGGACTGGAGGACTGGTGGACTTTCAGAAGGGAGAGTCCAACAATAGCTCCAGGTTATCTCCATTCTAGGGGCTGTGTGTTGTGGGCCTATAACTTTTGGATCTCTCTGTGTAATTTATTATTTATACTTGTGACTCTGGGAGAAACCTCTGCATTCCATATGCCAACTCCCACCCTGTAGGTTGAACTCTCAGGCCTCTACATAGGGTTTACCTTAGAGCTTCAACAAATCTGACCAGTGTTGACGTCATGCAACTAAAGAAAGTCCAGTGTTTAATCCAAGATCCAGGCTTATTCTGTGCGATTAAACACCCTAATGCAAGGCCATTACATCAGGGAAGCTTAACCCATGGAAATAAGCAGACAATGCCAAAAAAGATAAAAGGAACAGAGAAATATATGTGAAATGATGGCTCTAAACAAAATCCTAGGGGACATTCTCAATGCTACAGACTTAAGTAAACTACCTGATGAAGACTTTAATACAACTTGATAATCATATTCACTGAAATCAGGAAAACAATGGAAGAACAAAAAGAGAACTAGAAAAGAGAAAAGATATGAAACAGCTCAAAACAGAATTCATGAAATTAAAGAACACAATAGAGGATCTCAACAGTAGGTTGACAGAAGCCTCCATTAGAATCAGTGAGCTAGAAGACAGGGAAATGGAATGCACTCAGGCAGACTAGCAAGGTGAAAAAATAATTAAAAGAAGCAAAGGCAGCATACAAGACCTATGGGAAAGCATCAAGAGGAATAACATTCACATCATAGAAGTCCCAGGAGGAGAAAAGAGGACAGAAACTACATTTGGAGAAATAATAGCTGAGAATTTCTCTAACCTCGGGAAGGAAGCAAACCTCCTGACCCAGGAAGCTCAAAGAGTTCCAAACAAAAGAAACCCAAATAGACATATACCAAGCCACATCATCATTAAAATGTCAAAAATATGAGATATAGAATCTTAAAAGCACCTAGAGAAAAGCAAATTATATACAATGGAGCCCCATAAGACTGTCAGGGGATTTCTCAACTGAAAGTTACAGGCCAGAAGGGAATAGCACGATAGATTCAAAATGCTGCAAGAAAAGGATTTCCAACCAAAAATACTCTACCCTGCTAGATTATCACTTAGAATTAAAGAAATGATAACAAGCTTTTGAGATAAGCAAAAGTTAAAGGAATTCACCACCACAAAACCAGTTTTACAAAAATAGTAAAAGGAACTCTATAGATTATAAAGAAACCCCACTTAAAAGCAGTAAAATATCAAAATATAAAACATGAGGAGAGGCGCACCCTGGTGGCCCAGTGGTCTAGTACACCAGGGCAGGTGACTTGCTCCCAAGTTCAAAGGCCAAGGCTGGATTAACAACCAGAATGAACTAAATAAAATAAAACGCTTCTTCCTCCTCTCTCTCTCTCCCTGCCTTTCCTTCTATTTGCTTTCATTCCTGGCTATACCTTTCCCTTAAAAAAAAAAAAAAAAAAAAAAAAAAAAAAAAAAAAAAAAAAAAAAAAAAAAAAAAAAAAAAGGTGGGGAGGAGGAGAGTAAAAATGTGGACGGTTAGAATGAGCTCAATACTAACTGGCTTTCAAGTAAAAACAGGATATAAGTATAGGAACTTTTATGTAAACCCCACACTAACCTCAAAACGTATCTCTAGAAATTTATTGCTGCCATAAAAATGCCTAAAAAGTGCTATTCACTTGGGTAACAGGCAGAGTCCAGACAGATATTAGAAAAACTGATGGTAATGGCTTGAATAAAATAAGGGAAATATTATTGGAAGCTGAAGGAAAGAAGATATTTGTTAATGTATTAGCAGAAATTTTGGCTACACTGTCACCTGAAAAATAGCATTTGCGCTTAATAAACTCAGTAATCAAGCCAAGGAGATTTCTAGACAGAGTTTAAAGGTGCCAACAATTTATTCTAGCTATTTAAGATATGAAAAGATGAACTAAAGAATACACTATTTGGTTTTCAAGCAGAATTAAGAGAAACTATAGAAAGTTCTGTTGGAATTTATCCAGCAAAGGAGTCTCAAAATAAGAAAATACCTCTGAGCAAAAATCAAATCCAAAGCACTATCAAAAAACATGTTTTCAGAATTATAATGAAGCTAGGAGTGAGACTTTAAAGTCCTTTGTTAGGACCAAAGGCAGTTATAATGTGGTGTTTCAAAGACTGTTTCAATTAGGCAAAGACCTTCTCAGGGTAGAAGAGTTCCTCTTCCCTCTTATATTCATCACCTAGGGGCCTGAGAATTTAACTGAAAAAGGTCAAAGAAAATACAAATTTTATTAATATTTTATTTTTGTGGGAGTTCACAAAGAAATAAGCGAAACTTGAAGTAGTTAGAATTGGGGGCTTACAGATTACTTTAACAAAGGAAAGGAGGTTTGGGCTTTAAGATGTAATAAATTGTGGAGAAGTGATTAGGAAACTAATGGAAGATTAAGGTTATTTCAGTAAGGTTTGTTTTATGCAGACTCATTTTAGTGCTGACTCTCCATCTCCAGTGATAAAAGTTGCTCTCCTCTTCCTGGTATGTGAGAAGGAAGGAAAATTTCACTAAGGGAAATTTGTGCCTTACTCTTAGGTAGAAAAGGAGAGGGCAAAGAATTATTTCTGAATTTGCAGATTCTCAATAGCCTTCAGCTCAAAATGATCCCTATGTCAAAATGGTATATTTTTAGGGGCCATGTTCTGAACCCCTGCAGCCTTTTAAGGATTTTAGGGCAAGGCTTACATACAACCTCTTTTAAACAACAGAGTCTCTAAAAATATTGAAGGAACTGCTGCACAATAGTCTCCTGAAGGACTTGGGGTAAAGAGAGCTTATCTCAGAGATTTGCAATAGCTTTATCTAATGGGATGAACATTCCCGCCCCACCCTCCCCGGCCTGGGTCTTGAACTCAGTTCCTTGGACTTTTCATGACCTGTGCCTGAGCCTCCTGAGCCACATGGATACACCTGGGATGAATTTATTTTTTAAAGAAGAAGAAAAGGCAGGCAGGAATGAAGGCAGGCAGGCAAGAAGAGGAGGAAAAACATTTTATTGATTGAAGGATTGATTGATTGAATGTTCCTTCCAGTCCCAGGTCTTGAACCCAGGTCCTTGGGTTTTACATGGTCTATGCCCCCAGCCATCAGCTTAGTGCTTGAGCCACCAGGGAATACCTGAAAGAAATTTCTTATAAATGAATATGTATGAAATCCACAAAGATTTTAAAGGATTCATATCAGCTTGCATTAAAAAAGACTAGACATAGCATAAGATAAAACAAGACCTTTGGCTCCTTAAACTTCTAGGCAAAAACCAGGCTCTGAAAAAAATAGTCAACACTGTCTACTATTTATGGAAAAAGGAAGGATGACTCTGAGAATGGGAGCAAAGATCCACAGGGCAGTAAAAAAGTCCTACATAGTCACTCTCAGGGAGGAAAACTGAATCTTAGTCAATAAATGGGCAACATATACTCAGATGTTGCACCATATAATTCAACATTAATATAAAACAATGACTCCTACTGAGTTTCTCTTCTCTCCACTTTAGAACAGGATTGCCTGTGGAAGTCATCCCGTACCTGTCCCATCATTGTATGTTGGGTTTATATGAGGGAGAAGGGCAGAAAACTTTTAATTCCTAAGTTTTCAGATCATATGCACCTGGAGTTAATTTATTTTATGAAACACTGGACTCTGAGCCTAAGACTTACTGAGATGTAACTTTACGAAGAAAACACTTGGAGGTAAAGGATTGCAAATAATTTGGGCATATGGCACAAATTGTGGACATGGCTACAAATTCTTTGATATTTCTCTGATAGAGAGCTGGATTTACGTCCTCTCTGGAATCTGAAGGGGTTTATTACAGCTTCAGTCAGTAGATTGAAAGTGGTGGTGTAAGTGACAGTGTGTGACTTCTGAATCTAAGTCATAATAGGCTATACAGCTACCATTCTGTTCACTGGGAAGGTAAATTCTTGGCACTCTGAACCACAATATGAAAAATTTGATAACCCCGGGGCTATCATGCTGTGAGGAAGCTAAGCCATATGAAGACATCTGGCTAACAATAAAATACGAGCTAACTTTTTTTGAGGTATATTTGGCATATACATTATATTAATTTCAGGTGTACAACATAATGATAACAGGATCTTTATATATATATATATATATATTACAAGATGATCACCATAATAAGTCTAGTTAACGTGTATCCCCACACATAGTCAGGAAATTTTTTTTTCTGGTGATGGGGACTTTTTTTTTAAAAAAAAGGAAAGGTGCAGGCAGGAATGAAGGTGAGCAAGCAGCAGAGAGCGCAGGATTTTATTTTATTTTTATTTTATTGTTTACGTTTGTTGTTGCTCCTGGTTCCAGAAAAGAAACCAGGTCCTTGGAAAGTATGTGAACTGCACTCCTCCAGAAGTGACTGACCTGTTATACCATCAGGGCATGTGGTGATGAGGTCTTTTAAGATCAACTCTTTAAGCTACTTTTAAACACGCAGTACAGGCGTTTCCTGGTAATAGGGATTGGGAGCAGTTCACACATACATCCCAAGGTCCCAGGTTGGAATCCCGGGGCCACAGAGTACAACCAAGATAAACAACTAGGTAAAGACTGCTTCTTCCTCCTCTCTCTTCTTGTCTTCCTGCCTCTGCTTACTTCATTCCTGCCTGCACCTTTCCTTTTTTTAAAAGAAAAGTATTTTACATACATATGTATATAAATATGCAACACAAAATTATCAATTATAATTGCCATGCTGTCCTTCTCTTCCCTAAAACGTATTGATTTTATAACTGAAAGTTTTGACAGTCTTAGTCCGGTTTGTTCAAAACTCCTCCCCACCTCTAGCAACCACCAATCTGTTTTCTGCACCTATGAACTTGTTTGTTTAGATTCCATATGTAAGTGAGGTCATTTGGTACTTTTCTCCCTCGTACTTATTTCACTTAGCATAACACCTTCAAGGTCTATCCATGTTATTATAAATGGCAAAAATGTATTCTTTTTGTGACTGAATAGTATTCCATTGTGTGTATATATATAAATATATACTATATATATTCACCTATAAATACTATAAATATTTAGGTTGTTTCCTTATCTTAGCCGTTGTAAATAATGCTACATAAACATGGACATGCAGATAGCTTTTCAAATTAATAATTTTGTTGTTTTTGGATAGACACCTAGAGGTGAAATTGCTGGATCATATGGTAGTTCTACTTTTAACTTTTATAGGAAACTCCATAGTGTCTTCCACAGTGTTTGCACCGATTCCCATCAACAAAGCAAAAGAGTTCCTTTTTGTCACATTCTTACCAACACTTGATTTTTTTTGTAATAGTCACTCTAACAAGTGCAAGGTGAAATCTCACTGAGGTTTTGATTTGCATTTCCCTAAGGATTAGTGATGTTGAGCACATTTTTATGTTCCCGTTGGTCATCTATATGTCTTTTTTAGAGAAATGGCTATTAAGTTATTCTGCCCATTTTTATCAGATCAGATTTTATAGCTTTGAGTTCTACTAATTATTTCTACATTTTGGATAACAATCCCTTATTGGATAAATGATTTGCAAATATTTTCTCCTATTCAATAGTTTGCTTTTTCATATCTTGATGGTTTCCTTTGCTGTGCAGATATTTGATGTAGCCCTGCTTATTTATTTTTGCTTTTGTTGCCTTTGCTTTACGTGTTAAATTTTTAAAAAACAACACATACACATCACCAAGACAGATGCAAGATGCTTCCTGTCAATGTCTTCTTCTAGCAACTTTATGGCTTCAGGTCTTACATTTAAGTCTTTGATCTGTCCATAGTTAATTTTTGTGTGTGCTGTAAGATAATTGTCCAGTTGCATTACTTTGCATGTAGTTGTCCTGTTTTTCCAACTCATTGCTGAAGAGACTATCCTTTCTCCATTATGTATTCTTGGATCCTTTGTTATAAATTAATTGACCTGTATGTGATCTTATTTGATATATGAATAAAAAAGAATTAGCATTCCTCAGATCAGCAAGCCCCAGCTTTAAGGGATATATATATATATACATATATATATAAAATAGTCTATGGAAGAGGCATTTTAGTTATTGAAAGTCTTCGTTTTATTTTTTTAAAAGAAAGGTACAAGCAGGAATGAAGAGAGAGGAGGAAGCAGCTTCTTTATTTTAATTGTTCACATAGGTCGCTTCCCCTGGGGCTTCGGGCACTCAAACCCAGGGATATGTGATTTGCTCCCTCAGAGGTAATTGCTCCCTCCTTCCCACAGTTCCACCAGGGCATGCCAGTTATTGAAAGTTTTAATGTTGGGCACTTATTCCCAACTTCTACTTCTAATTATTTCCTTAGATTAATTTTAATGAGGAGGTACTGAACTTAATGAGTATGAGCATTTTAAGACTGGTAAAATATTGTCAAACTGCATCAGTATTAGAGGTACCTGTTTCATCATACTCTCACCAGAAATGAATATTAAATTAGTAAGCTTTTTCTTATTTTCCAACATTTCTTTAGAAGTTTAATATTTTTTCTATCATTTTACATTGAATTCTTTATGAAGGATAATAATCTCCACCATTTTTTTCTAGCAAATGTTTGTTTTGTTTTGTTTTTTTATTGCTTTTAAATTTTGGAAATGGGTAAGCCCTGGTGAAGTAGCAGTTAGGTCAATTGCCTCCAAGGGAGTGCAGGGCATATACCCCTGGGTCCAAGTCCCACATATGGAATGAAACAACCAGTGTGAACAACTAAATTAAAATATAGTGCTCTTCTGCTCTCTTCCTGCCTGCCTGCCTGATCACCTTCATTCCTGCCTACATCTTTCCTTTAAACATTTTTTTCAAAATGACATTTTTAATAGTTACCTATTGTTTTCTTCTTAATTTCTTACTTTATATTTATACTTAAAAGTCTACCCCATTCAGAGACCTTACTGGGCAGTGGTTGAAATCTCATGATGTTTGATATCAGAAAGGCCTGGATTCAAATCTATTTCATGTGAGTAGATGTTTGTCATTGGCATGGAATGTACAAACATTCCATTTATTTTTCTTTTGTTTAGTAGAAAGTGATAGGTTTAAGTGCAAATCACAGAAAATGTAAATGTCCAATAAACATGAAAATATACTCAACCTGCTTAATAATCATGGAACATAAAATTAGTTATCATTTTCTGCCCATGAGAATTAAAAAAAAAACTTCAAAGATAACTTCTAGTGTAAAGAGGTTATGAAGAAAGAGAGAAAGGGGAACTCATTCATAGACATTTATGATGGCAATGCGAACTACTAAACATTTTTTGGAACAATGACTATATTTATTAAAGTAAAAAAAAAAAAAGAGAGTATTTTCTATGACCTAGCGTTTCCAAGTTAAGTAATCTGTCCTTTAAAAATACAATGATCTAAAAAAAGACATACGTAAAAAGATGTTTCCCTTTCAGTGTTTATAGTAGCAAAATACTGACAATGACTTGAACATCCATCAGTTGTGATATAGGTAAATACATGTTTATTTTTACACTCTCCCTACTGGAATGTAACCTCCAAAGAACAGGGATTTTTAGCTGTGATCTACTTGCTGTTTTCCCAGCACCTAGAACATAATAAAATTTCTTTCAAAGAAACCGTTGAATAAATGAATGAGTGAAATTCTGGCACATCCAAATTTATAAAAGGTGGTGGGCATTAAAAACAAGTTGGGCCACAACCTGGTGGCCTAGTAGTAAGAACACCCAGATAAAGTTCACATACATCCCAAGGATCTAAGTTCCATAACCGAGGCCAGGGAGAACAGCTAAGATGAACAACTAACTAAAATAAATGTTTCTTCCTCTTCTCTTCCCATCCCTGTCTGCCTAGTATCTTCACTCTTACCTGCATCTTTCCCTTTTTTTTAAAAAAAAAAAAATCAGTTGGATTTATACCTACATAATGATGCGGAAAATGCCCATTATATCTTCAGTAATGAAAGCAAATAAAAAGTATGACTTTATTTTGGGTTTCTAAAAAGGAAAGAAAAAGGAAGAACCAGATTGTATGTAATACATGCTTGTGTAAACACAAAAACGTTTTGTTCACACCTCTCCATTGTTCGACTCTATTGCAAGGAATTATTTGTGGAAATCCTTTGTTTGCCTTAAAAAAAGCTCAGAGTAAGCCAGACTTCGTTATGAGAAAGCATGTTTGAATCCTTTGCCCACCCATTAGGAAAAAATGTCTTGATATTATTAGATATTCTTTGCACAGTGTTGGTATGTTGACTTTAAATGTTTGTTGAACACCTCCTGCCTCCTTACCAGTAAGTTTTGCCCACCCCCCACCCCTCCTTAGTTTGCTCTGCCTGCCCCCTTCCTGCAGGTATCTCCTCTGTCAAACCTGCTGACTCTCCCGCCCCCTTATCTCTAAACTCTGCTTTAGAGCCGGAGCCCCAGCGGGCGGGCGCAGCTTCCGTGGGGCAGCTACTGTGTGTACGTTCGACCTTTGCCACTCCCCTCCCCGCGCTCTTGTGAGGATGTGGTTTACAAAGAACGAGTGTCTTTATTCTAGCGTCCTTCTTTCCCGAAATGTTCTCCAAAGTACCTGTCCCACCTCTAATTGTCAAAGAAATACCAGAGCAGGGGGGCTTGGCTTAAAGGAGTGGGCGAGAGGGGAAGATGAGGCGTTAGAGAAGCACAAGCAGGCGCCTCTGCCACTATTAATATTAACTTTGGTTAAGACTTGGCCTCTCTCCCCCGGGGCTTCACGAAGCAGGAAGTCAAGGGCAGTGGTGCGCGGAGAAGGGAATTGGCAGGAGGAGAAGACCTTGAGTAAATTATTTAGCTGTGAGACGAGAGATTAACAGTGATCCCGCCACACACCTCAAAGTGGGCCCAGGTTGGGAATCAACCTCAAACCGCCACTAATCTTGTAGGCCGGAAAACATCTGGAGTCTGGTGAGGGGCAAACCTAGGGGACATTTCTCTGCTGAGATGAGACGCGCGTGGGGCTGGCGCGGGGGAGACAGCCTCTCCGCAGGTCGCGGGGCGCACCTTTTGCTAACTGTGAAGGGAAGGCGCTGCAGGCAAAAGTGCAACAGCCACGGGGACAGGTGAAACGAGGTGGGCTAGTTGGCACAGGCTGCCTGATGCAACACCCCCTACGACAGGCCCCCGGTACTGTGCCTTGCGCTGGGAGGCCGGACAAGCAGTCGGGAGTGCAGGAAGTCTCCCTGGGGCTGCAGCCTCACCGCCCGGCGCTGAGGCCCGCTCAGTTCTGCTGCTCTGTCGGGCGTCCGGGCTGGCGGTACTGCAGCGGGGCTAGGGACGGCGCCGCGCCGCCCACCCGCGCCACGGCCGGCTCAGCCGGAGCAGCAGCGCCGCCTGCCGGGATCCTGGAGCGCGGCCGCCGCCGAAGCTCAGAGCCGCTGGATCGCGGAGGGCGGGGGCGGCGCGCGAGGCGGACACACCGCAGCTCCGGCCCTTGCCGGAGGGTAAACTCCCTCCGGCCAGCGCCGTTCGCCTGGAGCAAGCGGCCTCAAGAGTGCAAGGCAGCCCGGCGTTTCTCGAGACCCAGAGCGCGGCTGAAAAATCGTGGTACGTCGAGCTAGAATGACATGAGCAATTGTTGGCGCCAAAATGTTCCCAAGAAGAAAAAGCAGTGTCTGAAACCTCGAGGCGCGACTTCCGGGGGCGCAGGCGACAGCGGGGCGCGAGGCGGAGGCGTCCCCAGGACTTCACGCCGGCGACCGGGCGCGCCTGGTGGCCCACGCCGCGCCCTCACACGTCGGGGACACGCCGGGAGCGCTTCGGGAGCAGCGAGGCGCTGCAGGGGTGGCGCGCAGGCCGCTACGGGGGTGGCGCGCAAGCGGACTGGCCGCCCGCTGAGAGCCGGAGGAGGCGCTTGGCGCTCCCCGGACCTAGGGGAAGGTTAGGAGCCCGAGCCGGGTGCGGCGGGAGGGGATGCCGACTGGTCCCTGCAGGCCCCGGGGCAACGGGCGAGGTCGCGGCTACCTGAGCTGTGTTCCCTAAAGGCTAGGACGGCGGCCTGGACACCTGGCGGCATGCTTCCCCCAGGCTCCTTTTAGATTAATAACTGGCCTTTGGGGCTTGGGCAAAGAACAGGTTCTCTGCCATTTTTCAGTCCAAAACGAAGGCTCAAGTCCAGACAGTAGTTTCTCTGAAGTGTAGAGGTGGGAAGTGGGAATAAACTAAAAGTTGGGGACAGAGAAAACAGTTTGATTCTTGTCGGTTTTGCCTGGCTTTAGATTATAAAAAGTAGTACCAGGATTGATTCAATCAGTACTAAATCCATCTAAAAATTCACCCTCTGTACAGCTTCCGAAAGTCTGGTCATTTTGTTCATTTAGTTTATTGGGTCATTTGACCTTTCAGCTCTCAGTTCTAGCCGAGTGTTCAGCCAAATGCTAAAGTGAATGTACTTTTCAAAACTCTGACCCTAGAAATGAGACATAAATGTTGATTGTTGGCTTTCTGTGTACTTAAGGTCATGACCAAGAGCGGTCGTTCTGAGTCTGTGTCTAATGTTTGTAACAAAATATCACTAGCAGATATTAAAGTATAAAGATGGTTATATGAAACCGATATTATAATTATGACAGGAACAAATTAAAATAATAAAAGAAATTCAGATTTCTTAAAATTATATTCTTTTCTAAAGTAGTTTGAGAGAAAACACCTTTTTTTATACATGTTGATTCCAGATAAGCTGTCTTTTGGTACTTTGTGTGCTCTGTATTGCTATTTAGTGGACATTAGCCTCTAATTCTTGCTTAATTATGTGTTTCATGTTTATTTTTCGCACACGAATCCTATCATAATTCTGCCTAGAAAAATGGGGGTGGTAGAGGAAGGAGGATTGAAAATCGAATCTAGTTCTCTTGAGTTTTGTTCTGTTTTGCTTTGTTTTAAATAATTTAGATACACTATCATGTCTTTCATGGTAAAAGGCAAAGCCTGCCCAGGCCACTTTTAACAACTCCTAATCTACAGTTGGGCACTTAATCTTTGTCACTGATTCTACTAATTGTCAAGTTAAAATTATTTAAGTACCATACAAGTCATTGTATGTTTGTACTACAATGACTTTAGCACCTACATTGTTTTTCATTGTTTGCTTTCCTGAGGTTAGAGTAGAATTTATCAACTACCACTTGTATAAAACCTATTATTGTTATGCAGCAGATAGAAAGTGTAATGAGAGCAGACTGTCAATCCTGAAAGTTGAGATAACACATGAAAAATTAGAAAAGAATTCCTCTCCTGGAAATTAAATCACAAATAAGAGTCTGGAATGCCTAGGTTTCTTCTTACCAATGAAATATTGGGCACATTAACCCAATATATGACCAAATTCTATTTTTTCAGTGTGTGTGTGTGTGTGTGTGTGTGTGTGTGTGTGTGTGAATGGGATGATCTGGTTATCATTTTATCTCAGAGAACTCTTCTTCTTGGATCAAAACTGGTTGTGTTCTGGTTTATGAATTAGTTCTCTAGCACAGAATCACCAGGCTTCTGCAGAAAGAAAAAAAAACTGGTCATTTAACTTTGGGGCTCTAGCAATTTAGTTGATATTATTTATCTTGACTGATGTTAATCGTAATTTCAATTTGGAAAAACTGTTGTTAAAATGAATGTAATGTTTGGCTACTGGGGACATAGGAGCCAAAAGGTCACCTATGTGCTTGCTCCTACCTTTTCTAAACTGATGAAAGAGTAAGTAAGCTAAGCATTTTAGTAACTCATGTTCATATCTGGAATGTTAGTGCCTTTGCCAGTTGAGATTTTATGCAGATGCCTAAGCAGTGAAGATCAAGAGACTTGAGGCTATTTTGATAAAGAAAGCAATGCTAAATGCTTTAGAAAAATGTCTGAGAAGGGGCTATTCTAGTGTGATTTGAGAAATTATCCTTGTTCAGAAGTTCTTTGGGAAAAACCAAAATGGTGGCAAATGTACCATGTTGTATACAGATATTGTTCTGCTTTGATATATACCTTAAACCTTTTTACTGTTATAATGCAATATTCCTTCAATAAAATAATTTAATTAAAAGATTCTATTGAAATAAAGTTTTAAAAAGTTATTTGAAAGGCCCCTTTCAAAGGGGTCTGACATACATGTATGCTGTAATTTGTATTCACTTATATTTAACTCTTTTAATCCACATATTACAGATGAGGAAGTGTTGGCTTAGAGGCTGTCATCTCTTCAAGGTCATTAAACCTGGCAGCGGTAGCCTGTCTCTAAAACAAGTTGCAGATAGTGGCCCTATAAAACATGAATCTTTTTTTGTAACTGAGATTTCTTTCATTTCTTTTTACTACTTTCTCTTAATTTTTCCTGAGTGGTTGTGAATAACAGCAAGAATTTGCTGTTTATATATTTAGTACTTTTAAATCTAATTAAGATTGGTTATTCAACTCATGGAAGCATCTTTCTAGCTATTATTAGAAAGAAATGAAACTTTCATTGCTTTCAACTTAGCCCCCTTGTTAACTTTATTGAATGAATATAATAAAGCTATAAATTGTTTACAGAAAATGAGACTCAGTCTGTTTTCTTTCTATATATTACCTTATTTTTAAATGTGTTCCACAATACTGGCACACTTTCCTCCCCGCCCCATGCCCACTTATCCTAACTTCTTAGTCTTTCCATATTAGTATTACGACCATATTATTGTCATTTTTAAAAAAGAAACTTGTGCAAAAAGATCCCTTTAGAATTATGGAAAGCCTCTCCACCCCCACATCTGTTTTTCTTCAATATTCAACAGATCCCAAGAACTCACTGCGCCTAACCTAAGTTTCAACAGACCCTTGGGCGCAGTGGGGAGATCTCGCCTGGCCCCAGCCAGGATGAGAAAAGGGCTGGAGCTTGCACCTTCCAGCGGGGTGAGAACTGTGTGCTTTCCCGGTCGTCTCCAGAGCCGGGCAGAGGCGCGGGCCCCAGTCCCAGCCCCAGCTGTTCACCGAGCGCGAGCGCGCGCCCCCTGGCGGTCCGTACTGTTTGTTCACAGGCTAGCCGGAGGACGGAGGGACAGCGGGGAGGGGCTCCCGCTGCAGAGCTCCCGCGGCGCTGGAGCCGCGAAGTCACCCAATCAAAAATAAAGCCAGGCGTCCCGGCGCCAGCCGCCCCAGGTGGCCCCGCCCACTCGCGCCCGGTCCGGGTGTTCCCTCTGGCCTGCTCCAAAGTGCTGTCTAGCACAGTGTCCTCGCTCGCAGAGGAGCGTCCTCCTTTCTCCACCTGGGAGTTGGGCGGGCAGCTCGCAGGCCTGGGCGGGGTCCTGGCACTTCATAGAGCGCCGTGCGCCCCTCCCGGGCCCCGGATGCGCGCGGCGAGTGGGCCCGCGGCCGGCGTCACTGCCAGGGGGCCGAGTCGGGGAAGGAGAAGAACTTGTAATCGCTTGCGGCGGGACAATGCCGACTTTTGAACCTCTAACCACTAAGCAAACAACCCTTGTGCTCTCGCTCCACAGTTCAAACAGGGTTTATTGACAGGCGTTTCACAGCAACGCATAGCAACCGCGGCGGAGCCTCGGGGGCCAGCGTGTGGGCGCGGCGCGGGGTCCGCGCTCTCCGGCTCGCACCCGAGCCCTCGATCCCGCCCGTCCCCGGCCAGAGAGGCGGTCGGGCGCCCGCAGGCCCCGCGCCGGAACCCCGCTCTCGATCCGGCGCGGAATGCGCCACCCGGAAGGGCCGCGGACTTGGGTGGATGCTGCGGGGATATTTATGACGTCTCGCAGTTCCACTAGGCTCCCCAGCCCTAGGGGCACCGCCTCCCATTGCTGAGACGCTGATTAGGGATGAAAGTGCTTGTGGTGAGACCGAAGGGGAGGCCAGAACCCTATTCTCCAGGCCCTGCCGAAAGAGAACAGCTAGGTAGCCTCCAGGACACAAAACCTCAAGGACAGCAGTCGGTTACCCAGCGGGTCAGCCTGATAACAAGCGACCGTCACTAATTTACCCGTTCTTGATTTCGGGTCTGTAGGGGTAGGTGGAAGGGGACCGAATTAGGAAACCGCGCGGGCAATGCAGGGGCTGGAAGCAGAAAGGACTCAAGGAAATTCACAGACGACTGCATTTATGGAAATGTTGCCTTGGGAAAACAAGGAAAAAAAAACATTCTTTTTGTACTAAATACTGACGTTTAACTAGCTGGATTGTGGGGCCTGCCTGCCCTGTGAGTAGGAAAACTGCCAATGAAGGAGGGAATGTTTGCAATTGCCTCACGCGGTTCGAGATGTTGGGGTGGGGGGCTTCATCTACATCCCCCAGAATTCCCCAGCAGCTGGGTAGCAGCTGACCACTCAGTTGCGCTTTTTGCCCAAAGGCACCCCCAGGAGAACCACACATTCCACAGTCTAAGGCTGGGCTCAGGCTGGAGGGCAGGGAAGGTCTCAGAACCTGCTCCCTTAGGCTTCAGTCGCTCTGCGGTAAAATGAGGTTGGTCCCGATAACCACCTCCCGGGGTTTTCCAATTCGGACTTGCAAGCAAAGAGGAGATTTCATTTCTTTAAAAAAATTTTTTTTTTCAGACAAAATCTGAAGAAGACAAATATAGAATCTGGAAAGCTCATTTATCTTTTTTTTTTTTTTTTTTTTTTTTCTTTTTAGAAAAACTTCAACTGTTTTCAAATATCCCCACCCCCAACTTCCCTTCACCATATCGCTTCTCTGCCCTCTGTTTCCAGAAGGCTTTTAAATGCTGGGTTGGATGTTACACAGACCAACAACCCAAACAGCAGCAGCAACAACAACAAAAACCACCCTTCTTCATCAGGCCCGAGATTGTGAAAATGACAGGAAGTCCCGGGTGGCTCTGGCATTTATAGCACTGACATACATTCAGCCCAGAGAAGCTCTGGTGACAGGCTTTCTAAACAAGGCTCTGTCCTGGGCCCCCTTGTCAGGCCTGGAGTCCAATAACCACCCCCTCACACTATACACCTCACATACACCAGCCAAGCTTTTCCTGGTCTGGAAAGGGAAAAGGAGAAAGACAAAGACACGGAGGTTCTGAAGTCTTTGGTCAGTTAAGTTTTCTATCCTTGCCGCCTCTGCCTTTTGCATTTAAGTCTTGCCTGCCCCTGAGTCAGGAGGGGCCCACTGTTCCTTGGTTGGCAGTGAGTAGGCAGCAGCCCATCTTGGCCAGAGTCCTTTGCTCCATTCAACTCCAAATAGAGATGCATCCTGCAAATTTTGGAGGTGAAGAGCCTGGGAGGAGGAGGTGGAAAAACCTGTTCTGTTTAACTAGTCCAGGTAATGCTTTACCAAACAAATGAAGCCCTGGTGGTCATTCCAAATCTCTTCATTGGCAGAAAGAGTCAGACAAAAAAGTTGAAATCTGGGAGATGTCTTCCTTGAGGCTTCCAACTCCTTTTGTCTTTACTCCAGCCCCTATTTTCCCTTGGAGAGCTAGGTGAGTCGGCATACATTTGTGGGTGAAAGGGGAGGGGTCTCTCCTGAAGTTTCTAGCAGAGTCTATGCTCCTCATGGCTCAGCCTGGAATTGCTCTGCTGCTACAGGCCACTTATAGGTCACTGGGTGACAGTGGGGTTTAACACACCCCCTGCTGGCCCCAGGACCCCAGGGACAGAACCAGGCACGGAGCCCTGTAGGGAAGACACAGGACTCAGGGGCTCTGGGACACTTCTCAGAGGACCTGGCTGTTGCTGGGAAGGCTGTGGTGTGGGTGGTGGGGGCTGCTGCTGGGGCTGCTGCTGCTGCTGCTGCTGCAACTTCTTTTTGTTGATTTTCCTTTCTTTTGCTCTGCGATTCTGAAACCAAATTTTAACCTGAAAGTTCAAAGATGGAGAAAGACAAGTGATGAAGAAGATGTGAAGGGATAAAGGAAAATATTTAGCACTGGCATTAATATCTCCCTCACCAGCTAAAGAAGCCCAAACTCTTCTCACTGCTGTTCCTCGGTGATCCCCATAACAGCCCAACACCGGAATGATGGCCAAGCCCAGTTCAGTCTCAGAAGAAGAGACTCCTCCCTCCTTGTTCCCCAAGTTTCTTTCCAAAGCATCTTTTCCCTACAGCTTCACTGGAAAAGCTCAGAGTCTCAGACATAAGGAACAGAAATTGTAATGCCCTCCCTACACTAAGCTAGAGGAGGCCAGTGCTGGATGTACTTCAGAAGGATAACCTTTGGCGACGCAAAGCTACACTGAAATGGAATATCCTTCGCCTTGGAGCTGAGAAGGAGATTTAATGTGAAAGACTTCCTGGTTGTGAATTTGACTGTTTTTCCCTGGACTATATAGCGTGTTCATAAGCCAAGGGTTCACCCATAGTTTTCATGGATAGCAATTAGGGTCTTTTATTAATTTTCCGCAAATACAATGCAGGACATAAAGAGAATATGTTTTTTAGTGAAACCTTTATCGACCCGAATAGAATTCTGCATTAAAATAATACTCCTTTTTTTTTTCTTGTACTTCCTGTATTTCCCAAAATAGAAAAAAAAAAAATCAACATTTAAAAAAAAGGACAACTAAAGGTAGTAGATGGAGCCCTTTAACAATATATTAAGAAGACAGTTGCTCCCCAACTTCCTGCTTTATTCTGCCTGTAGAAACAAGTGGGTTCTGTGGCCTGGTTTCTAACTCTTCCTTGATGGATTCCCCCCAGGCAGTGACCGGATCTGGGTAGAAATTCTGATGGTTCTCACCTGCCTCTCAGAGAGCCCCAGCGTGGCAGCCAGCTCTGCTTTCCTCCGAATTGTGATATAGCGACTGTAGTGAAACTCTTTCTCCAGCTCCAGCCGCTGGTGGTCCGTGTACACGACTCGGTATTTGTCTTTCGTCCTGGTTTTCACTGTGAGGAAAGAGAAGTTAGACGAGAACTGCAAGGCAGACCATCAGTCATGGGTAATGACAAACCTTCCTAACCCAGGGGTCATTTCTCTTCCTCCACCACCCTGGGGGTCCAGGGTTTGGCTAGTTCCTGCTGAGTCTGACAAGACCCCCCAGAAAGTCCTGAGGGGGAGGGTGTGGAGCTATCTAAAGCAACTAAACTAACCTTGGGGTTAAGTGGTTTTTAAAAATTAAGACAAACTAAAAGTTCATACACACATAAGAGAGCAGAATCCAAGCAGCCATTTGGTAAATCAGATTGACCATTGGAGCTGGCTTAGACCGTAGGGCAAAGGGGCCAGGCCCAGTCGCCAGAGTCCCTGGAATATTCAGATTTCAGACCTACCCTAAAACACTCACCTTAAAAACACCAGGAAGCCCACCCTAAAAACACCAGGATGTGAGTGTGTGTTGGGGGGAAGGGGGGGATTTCTTACTTTCGGTTTGCTCTGTTGGAAGTGGAAAGGGAGGGGTTACAGGAGCTGACAGGTTCCCTGGAGTGGCTAGTATTGCCCCTCAGGCATACTGGGTCCATCTGGTGGAATTCTAAGTTGGGGTCTGGCAGACAGAAAGTCGCTCCCATGGAGACATTTTTACACCTGGTCAAACCTGGTTTGGCATTTGGGCACTTTTTCTTTTTTAACCCCCGTGTCTTCTACAAACCCTACCAGAACTATTCCACCAAGTGATCTATGCTCATTGGATTGAGTCAACATATTAAACCTGGAATTGATTGTTTTACTGAAGGGCCTTGACAAATAGTGCAGAAGCAGTTGGAGCAGGCCCTGCTGGTGTCTCCAGCAGCCGGTTCTGATTCTACCTTTGGCAGAGCCCTGGCTGGAACTGTTCTCTCCGCTCAGTCCCAGATTGGGACCTTTTGCAGCAGAACAGGTTCGACTGCCCCTTGCCCAGTCTTATAGGAAGATCTAAAGGGTCTGGAGTGCTTGGAGGTGTTTAATGCCCCGCAGGCCAACTTTGTTCAGGTAAAGCCCTTTGCAAACCACAACAAAAGAGCCCTGGGAAGATACAGGCCGGATCAGAGGGAGCAACTCGGAGTCGCTGAAAGGGGAACACAGTCTCAAACAATGCAGGACAAGTCGATCTTATCAAAGAAAAGCCCTTTCAATGCCTTAATAACAACCGCATTCTGTTTGAATTACCACTACTGAGCAAATGGCGGCCTGGGCTTTCATCCCCCTCCCGCCAGGCGCATTAACATAAACACCGGCCGGCAGGCGCATTTGAATGGTCGCTGCGGCCCCGACCCCGCGCGGGCGAAGAGAGGAAAGAGAACCGAGTTCTGAGAGCCTGCTAGGTGGTGGGCGCGTTCACTAGCGTTACCGCCTTCAACCCCTTCGAGGCTGCCGCCCCTTTTTACTGGCGAGGAAACTGAGAATCACACTAGGCCACGCAGGTGGTATAAGGCGAGACTAGCACAAAAACCAACTTGGAGCCACAAAGGACACTTCAGGTCTGCGGGCTGGACGCAGCGGAATTCTCCTAGAACACACGGTAGCGATATTCGCAGTTGGGGTGCCCGGGAGCGACTCCGGCTCCGGAGCTGCCCTTTCAGAGTCGGGTCTTGCTGGAGAACGCGGAGACCAGAACTCCAGTGCGTCCAGAGCCCACGCCCTACGGGTCCTGGAGGCGCCCCGCACCCCCTGGGAACCAAGGAGGGGGCTGGAGGAGGGGAGAGATGAGAGGGACTTGTCAGAATTCATTATTGACTGCGAAAGTCACCACCCTCTTTCCGGGCCCTAAAAGAGACAATGGCGGGGCTGAGAAGGTGTATATCAAAGCGGGCCGGGCCGCGTACCACCCCCAGCGCCCCTTGACAGATGACGCTCTGCAGAGGAGTCGGGCTCTGGACGGCGGCCGCGGCCTCCCCACATTAACATCACAAGGGCGCCGGGCGCCCACTGCCGCCTTACCACCTCTGCGCGGGACATCACAGCCGCTTCTCATCTGCTGACCCCACGGCCTGGGCTCCTGCGGCTGCCCTCCCTCTCCGACTATCCTGGCCTCTGCCCCACGGCCACTCTCCGGGAAAGCGCAAAAAACTCTTCCTGAAGTGGCCAGCGTCCCTAGAAGGGAAACTTCCTTGGACGCACACTCTCTTCAGATCAGGGAGCCTCCTCTTGGGGAAGGGGCCAAGTCCAGCTTCCAGGGCTCACCGGAGGTTGACACTGTGGCCTTCCTTCTGAGAAGCCGCGGACAGCCCCATTTCCGATCCGGGCTCTTCCCAGCATGTTTCCAGTGGCGCAGAAACCGATGCCTAGAGACAGCCCCCAACAGCTACTCTGATTTATGTGACTGTAATTGGCTATAAACTTCTACAAAGTGGCCATAACCTGCATGCGGTAGATTGGGCCAGAAAGAGGAAAAATACGGCAGGAAAGCTGGGAAATACTTCATGAAGTACAAGGGGGGCACCAGTAGGACTCTTCCTACCACACCTATTGGTACTTCCTCCCACCTTGATACACATCCAGACAACGGGCGGCGCAGACCCGGAACCAGTGGCTTTCCACAGTTCCGCAAAACAGGGTGCTTGCAGGGACAGCTCCTGAGCAAGACTCTTGAATGGATGCGCATACACACCTCAGACCCTTTAAATGACCCTAGTCTGGAGCAGCGCGGAATTCCCACCTAGGTTTCCTCCCCTTCTCCGCTCTGTATGCAGAACCCAGAGAATTCTTGAGACTTGTCGCCCCCAGTCCTCCAGTTTATTAAATAAAAGCTTAAAGGCCAGGGTGTGCGCCCTCTCCCACAGCTCCTGGGGACGGTACCTTCTTTCCAGCTATAGCAGGTTTGCTAGGGCTCCCTACTCCTTACTCCCTATTCGTTGTAGCTCGGGTCACTTGAATTGGCCGGAATGACCAAACCTGGCCCCATACGCAGCCACCCGCCGCCCTCCTAACTCCTCAGGTCACTTCTCTTTGCGGACGGCTTAAGGAAGGAGAGCCAAGAGCGCAGCGGTCTAGAACCCGGTCAGGCCGAGTTCGAGGCGTCCTCCTCCCGGCGGAGCCGAGTAGCAAGAGGAGAGGTCGCGGTTCCTCACCCTATACTACTTTGACATCCCCGGGACCTCCCCGAGAGTGATCGGAGGTTATGAACGTAGGACAGTTGTAGAGAACAAGCCTTTTCTCCGCCCTGAAGTGAACACGGGTTGTGAGAGTAAAGCATTCACTCCCCGAGCCGCGCCTGCTCCGGTGCGGTAGCCAGAGAAGCCTGGAAGGCCAGAAACTCCGGAATTTGTCTCCCTGCTGCGCCCCTCCTGGCACGGCGCTCCCGGACAGCCCGGGCGTCCCGAGACGCGCTGGACACAAGGGTGACCGAGCCCACGCGCGCCCAGGAAGCCCCGCGCGGGGCGCCGCCGCTGCTCACCTTGGCTTCCCAGGGAGGGCTGCGCGGGCTTCCTCATCCACTCGCACAGGTTCCGCCGCTGGCCGCCCGGGGACAACTGCTCGGTGGCAGCGGCGGCGGCGGGCCCCGGCGGGACCGGGTTGAGCGTCTGCAGCAGACCTGAAGCACAGGAAGGCGCGGCGGCCGGGTGGTGCGGGTGGTGGTGCGGGTGGTGGTGCGGGTGGTAGTCGGCGGGGCTGCTGTAGCCCATGGCGGTGGCCGGAGAGCCCCCGTTGAGACCGTGCGCCACGGCGTTGGTGGCGGCCGCGGCGCCTCCGGGCGCGTAGCCGTTCCAGTCCTCGCGGAGCGGGGCGCCGTACGCGGCGGGCCAAGACGGCCCCGGAGACTGTGCGCTGTCCAAGTTCGCCGCGGCCGCCGCCGCGGCCGCCACGTGATAGCCGCCGTAGTCCGGATACTGCGGGGCACTGACGAAGTTCTGGGGCGCCAGGTTGAGGCCGCCGGAATGGCGCACGGAGCTCGGGTACATGCTCACGTCCTTGTCCAGGAGGTAGCTCACGTACATGGTGGCGAGGGCCCGACAGCAAACCTCACCATGCTGCCTGGGAACGGACGCTGGGGGCCGCCGGGGCGGGGGGCGAGGGACGCGGCCAGGAGGAGCGCGGAGCAGCGGCGGCTGCCCTCCAGTCCGCGGTGCTCCCCGGGCTCCTCGCGGCGCTTCTGCCTCCGAGGCGGTCCCTCCCTCTGGCCTGCCTCCTCCCTCCCTTCCTTTCTTCCTTCTTTCCTCCCACCTCCTTTCCACTAGGCTGTAGAGGCGGGGAAGACCCGCCACAAGCTGGTGTGCGGAGCTCCAGGCCGGCGGCCTTACGTGATTAACGAGTGTTTACAGGACTATATTAGTAATGACACAGACACCAATGGCCGGAGACGCCGAGGCGCAGCGCGCACCCAGCGCACAACCCCCCGAAACACGATTTGCATTTTAAAAGATAAGGGGTGGGGGGTGCCGGCGAGAGGGCTGCGACCGGTTCACCGCTAAATATTCAAACCTTTATTGTTAAGAGCTTCCTCCTTCCAACCTGCTGCACTTTAACCTCCAATCACAGGTTCAAAGAATGAAATCAAGAGACTTGCAAACGAGAGGGGGAGAGAAAGAGCTATCTTGGTGGGAATCTAGGCTTGGAGACTTAGGAGCCCGTTCGCGCATTTGCAGGAGAAGGGGTGTGGTTTGAACGGGTGGTCTAGAAGCTCCTTCTAACCCTAAGAGAAAAGGAAAGTCGTTTTGATAACAACGTTTCTGACCAACCTGGGAGGTGATGAGCGAATCATAAGACATTGACTGGTTTCTTCCCGCTTTATGCCCCAAGCTAGAAAGACTGCCCCCCAACAACACTGGACAGCTAGTCATATCTTTCGTTTCCCAAGGAAACCACTCGTCCTCAGAGCGATAAATTATGACCCTAGCTGCTGCTGACCCTAGCTGCATCTCCGAGTTCATCTCACATTTGGGATTTAAGTTAAATTAAAGCAATTATTTTTGTAAGCCTTTGCTATCAAGACTCAAAAGTCAACTAGGAACCAGAGCTTGTGGGCGATCAGGAGTGTGAAGAGCAGTTCTGGGAAAGAAGCAGGAGGAGGTTGCTAGAGTGCTGGCAATGTTTCTTGAGCAAGATTCTGGTTACAGCAGTTTTTACTTTGTGACAATTCAACAAGTTCCCTTTGTATTTATTATACTTAAATAAGTGGTTAAAATCAAGAAAAGAGGAACCTAGGGTCTCTGCTAATATGTGCGTAGATTTTTAGATGTCATGCGTCAAGTCTAGTCTAATAATACTTTCCCCTTTAGAAAGTAAAACACTCTTTGAAGAAAATTCTTTTTCCATCTCCGTGTGATGGGAAGGGAACCCCTGGCCACTAGTAATGATTGCATATGAAAAGCTCTGAGTGTGGAAGATTTGCGACATGATCCTCCTTGGTTTTTGAAGCACTGTGTCTGAGGGGGCCAGGGCTACAAGTGGTGACTGTGGGGACCTGTATTGTGCCAGCTGATCAGGAATTTAGGGCAACGGAAGATTTGCCTCCTGCACAGTGTCCACCTCCTTCAGCTACCACAGGAATGGACTGGTGGCTGCCTTCTGCTTCTCTTGGCTACCAGAAGGCACAGGACTGCTAGGCTAGGATTTGAGAATCACAGCAGCCAGGTCCGCAGGCTGAGCAGCCTGAGCAGCTGATTGAGTGATTTTGAGGGCCCTCCCAAGCCGCGCTGCTGGAGCTTTTCCAGATCTTGCACTTGCCATTTCTCATGATTAGGGTCTCTCTGATATTTCTCACCTCATCTTATCATCTCTGGAACTCTTTCCCCTGTCCTTTATTTTCTGGGATCCTCACATGTCTCTGGATCAGGAACAAAACTGCTGCAGTTCTCCCTGACATTTTACAGATGACACCACCAAGCTGAATAGTGCAGAGGCCAAGCTGAAGCAGGATCAGAACTAGCCACAATCAGATCTAGGGCTGTGAGATCTCCTGCTTATTGGTCCCCCCTTAGGTCTTTTGTGTGCCCATAAGGGAGGTTAGAGGTGTGAGATCATGGGGCCAGCTAATTAGCTTTCGGGAGACACCAGCAACCATCCTCCCCATGTGGAAGCCCCCAGTCTGGCCCAGACAACTGAGTATCATCGGACATCTGGAGAAAAAATAAAATCAGAAATAAATTGCAAACCCCATTACAGAACATAAATCATTGAGTGGGGGCAGGGAGTAAGGGGGAGGTCTGCAGTCCTGTTGAGGTGGGGGTGCGGGAGGTTAAGTGGTGGGCACTTGGAACTTTTGATCTAGCAAACATCTTCCTCTTCCTGGAGGCACAATCCTTCCTTCCGCCCCCTAGCCCCCCTCCCAAGCCCTGAGCTCTGGAAACTGAGACCCAGGCTCGAGCCTGTGTCTTCGGAATTTGGCCATTCTTTGGAACAATCACTTTATTGGGTACAGCCAGCCCCTCTGCCCTGCAGTGGCTGTTTCCTGCGTTTTTTATGGCCTGGCCGCCAGCCGCTGGCTAATTGTCCTGGTTTTCCAGCTGTGTCTTCGTGCTCAGTCCAGGAGAAAGGGTTCTGGTCTTCCTGTCCAAATGCTTTGGGAGCAGCCAGGGTTACTGTGGTCCCGGGGTCATGCCAGGCCCCAGAGTTGGACAGACCACAGGGAAACCTGAGTCTCACTTGGGGGCTGAGGGCTAGAGAAAGGAAATAAATGTGAAAACCAATTGGTTTTCTTAATGAAAAATGAGCCCTCATGGCAGTTGTGTGGCTCTGCCACTAGTCCTGGGTCTAGGGAAAGGAGGCATAATGACATCTTTGGAAAAACTCCTCAAAGTGGAAGCCTTCTCTCTCATTTAAGAGAGAATCCATCTCAGTTGCTGAAGGGGCAGGATGATGGGAACCATCAGAGAGAGGGAGGTGGAAGGTGGCTGATGGAAAGGGAAACTGGGTACTTTTCATCCTGACGTCTTATTCACCTATCTCTATTGGGTGCCTATCCTCTGGAGACCAGCTCTGGACAGGTCTGTTTCTGTAGCTTCAGAGTGCAGGTGTGTGACCCCAGCAGAATGCAGGTACCACCTGCATCAGGTCTCCATGCAGAATTCCCAGTCTTATATCCACCTCACGGTACTTGGTAGTGCCTTAGGGCCTTTTGGACTGAGATGGAAATTGCCTCAGTTGACACCTACCCTCACTGCTACAGCTCCCTTCCAGCCTGTACCTCTGCTCACCAATCGGCTTTCCCACCAGAGAAGCCTTCAGCAAATTGCTCTGGAGAAGGCAAATTTGTGTGGGAAGGTTGGGACTGCGGTTAGTCTGGGGCTGAGGCTGTGACCCAAGAGAGCCTGCACTAGAGCAGGCTTCTAAAGCAGGAGACAAGAAGACCCAGGTAAATAAAGCCTCAGAAAGACTCCAGAGGCAGCCACAACTCAGTCATCAAAAGGACGCCACTTTGTTACTGGTGGTGTAGAGGCCAGTCCACATTCTTTGGAGAGGGTTAGGGCTTCCAGGACCCCTCTGGTGGCAAGGGTAGGGGCACAGAGGGGGATGGGGAGCCAGAGGCACCGGAAGGGGCGGCTCCTTCTCTAGGCAGATGAGACACTCCTTGAATCCACAGATCATTGACAGGGCTTCCTCCCTGCTCAAAGGTCCCTGGTGTTTGCTCCACCTTGGGGACCCTGCTTTTCCCCATACTTGTGATTCCTGGAAACTGGGGAGCCCATGATCCTTGTAATTCAGATAAGGCAGGCCGTTTCTATCCATGTTGGCATGCAACTCAACTTTTGGAATCCTGTTTAAATAAAGGAAATTATCCAAACAGTGCAGTTCTTCCAGACTCCTTCTCTTCCCTGGCACAGGAAACCCTCACCCTGCAGTGTCCTGAGTTACCTGGATAATTAAGGAGGAGTGAGAAAGAAGACAAAGCTGTCTGATAAAATTATTCAGCTTGGCAATCTATATTACGGTGAGAAAAAAAACAAAACCTGGCTCAATCGCTACTTAATTTGGAGTTTACGGAGTCCTTCAGCCACTTCATTCAATCAGCAATCCCCTCACACAAAGGCAGGCTCAATAATGGGTGATTTGACCCCCGCAACCTCACCCTGTCCTGCCACAGCCTACTCAGGGAACATCTCAGGAAAGGAAATCGATCACAGTGTCCTTTCTTGTTGGCCCTCCCCAGAGTCCATCGGCTGTTCAACCACATCAAACCACAATGGAGCCAACATGTTCATCCTGAACAGCAGAAAGGGCTGCAGCTGACCACAGCTATCCAGGTTTCATCCTCAGGAGCAGATGTGTCCCCACCCAGCAGGAGTTGAGAATGTTTGCCCACAAGCACTCTGAGTGTTTGTTCCTCTGTATCTGAAGAAAAGTCACCAAATTTGTGAGAGATTATTGGTAAGCTAGATTTTCACCTCTTAGGGGCCAGGGTGCAGAGAATGGGGGAAATTCTCACCCCTCCTATGGAGGGACCAGGGCAAGGGATACATTTTCACATGTTTTTTCCTGCTCTTTTATCCAAAATCTATTCTTTTCTTTTTTAAAAGGGAAGATACAGTCAGAAATGAAGACGAGAAGAGGCAAGATGGCAGAAAGAGGAAGAAGAAGCACCTTATTTTAATTATTCATTTTGGTTGTTCCTCCCAAACCCCCACCCCCCACACACACCTGAACTCAGTCCCTGGGATGTATACGGACTGCACTCAGCCAGAAGCAGTGGACTTAACTGCCACTCCACCAAGGCATGCCAATCAAAAAAGATTTTTTTTAAAGGAAAAATGCAGGCAGGAATAAAGGTGAGCAGAGACAGGCAGGCCAGAATTGAGGGGAGAAAGGAATATTTACTGTACTTAGTTTTCATCTTGATTATGCCCCATTATATCCTGGGGTGTGCTTAACTAGTACTCCACCAGGGTGTGACCGAATATCTGTTCTTAAAGCTGGGAGAACTAGGAAAACAAGGAGGTTCATGAGAGGAGGTGATATTTGGGTACAGAAATCTGCTTTTGCTCATTGAATACAAGTTGTGCAAATAAGTGATTGCCCAAGTTAGTTAAAAACATGAGAGAGACTTTGGGGTCTCATCCAGAGGAAACCTTGATAGTGGGGCTCTCTGGGGCTGCCCCAGCCACACGTGAACACATGACTTTGACATGGAGGACCTTCAAGTACCATTTATTCACTCAAGAACCTCTCTGGTGCCTAGAGTGACCTTTGTTTATCATATGAAAATATATTCCTAGGAAGTCTGACAAAGCATTTAGGTGGCTGAGGGAAGGAGCTAAGACAGAGTTTCACCACTTCCCGAATCCCTGGGCCCACTGGAAAGTTACTCTCCCCAGAAGGGAAATAAGAACTTGGAGTCTGTGTAACTTGCATTTTATAAAGAGGAAATCTGAGGTCCAGAAAGATTCAGCAACTCTCCCAAGGTCGCCCAGCTAGCTGTTAGTTACTAAAGTTAAATGAGCTCCTATAGATGGATTTTTGCCACTCATAGTGCTCTGTACAGATGTTAACTATTACTGGGACTGCCAGTGCCACCCTGCAGGTGTTGCATCCCCAACAGAAAACCAGCCATAGCGTTCCCCAGAATCCAAACTCCCCATCCACACACCTCAAGTAGTACCAGAGCAATCAAGTTCTGCTGGTGCCACAATTCTAACTTTTTTCTAATTTCTCCTTTCATAGGCACCTACTAACTGAGATGTATTAGATGCTTGAATGCTGAATTACCCATCAATTCCATTCTAGATTTTCCTCCAATTACCAAAGAAAGGATCCATCTACTTCTGTCCCACAGTAAACACTTTCTGAAAGAGCTCTTCTTTATTTTTGAATGGGAACCAATATCCCGTGGCCTGTATCTGCAACAAATTTAAAATGTGTCAAATTTAAAATGAATAAAGGGTATAAAAGCAGCTAACTAATTTGACTTTTTTCCTTCCTTCTTCCCATATCCGCGCCTGTGAATATCTTTTTTCTTTCTTTTTTGGCACAGCCACCAAAAAGCCTACCTCTCTGAATTAAAAAAAAAAAAAAAAAAAAGGCCCCATGTAGATTCCCGATCACATAGGTGAGTACCAAGCTCAGACTGGGCTCAATACCTAGTGGGCACATGGGCACTTTCTAGTTCTTTTCTGGAAACAGTTACCTGCCTGGGGTCTGAAAAGTTTAAGGGGAAATGAAAATTGGGGAAATGAAAATTGGCGAAACAGCCCTCCTCCTTGAAAAGCAAGGGTATAGAGGGGTTGAAGGATGATAGAAGCTAGTATCAGCTCCTCGCACTCTTTTTAGCGTGATCATAGTGCTTTTTTCCTCTTCTTCCTTTTTTTTTTTTTTTTTTTTTTAACGAATTCGTAAGTAAAGTATCAATTATTCACTCTGGAATCTGTACCAATACCTGTGCGTCCCCCATCCCCTCGCTGGGCGCGCCGGGGCCACCCCACCGCCTCCTCTGGTGCACACGCTGAGGCCCTCGCCCACACGGATGCCTGCGATTGGGGTTGACTCCCGCGTCCTGCGCATCCGACGCGGAAGCCAGAAAACACCTCGCCTGGCGGACGCAGGAGGAAGCCCAGGGCGCGCTGCTTTTTGGAGAACGATGTGGCTAGAGAAAACGTCCCTACAGGACCGTGGCAGACACAGGTGGCTGGCCGCTAGAAACGGCTCTTTGCTAGCGCCAAGGAAGAAAGCTAGAGCCACCAGTGCCTTTGACGGGAGCCCGTCCTATCCTGGAGCCCAGGTCCCGCGTCCGGCGCCCGCCCTCTCGGACGCCAGTGCTCAGGCCACTTTGCAAGAGGCACTTGCAGACAAACTCTTCCTCCAGCTCCACCCGCTGGCTCCTCTGAAGGGGTGGATCCAACTTCTTCCCGCGGCCTACCCATTCCTCAGAGATAAACATTTTCCCGACAAAGACAAGCTTTGAGCCGGTGAAATGTAACTGTGCTTGGAGACAACTTGGTGGCTTGCGCCTGGAGGTCCAGATTACTCTACACTCATTCTAAAATTCCTGTGGAAGTCTCCACCAAGGGGAACCCTGCTATCTCCGGATTTGGGGTTCATCCCTCTCAGAGTTATATTTTCCCCAGGATTGGACAGGGTCCCTTGAATTCACGTTTTATTCTCATCTCAGGTCCAGTCTGTGGCGTATGTATCCTGGGCCAGAACGTGCTCTTTGCCAAGCTTCAGATTTCTTGGTGTGTCAGGAAAGCCCCCAGGTTACCCTGGATGCTTTACCCTGGAAACAAGGGCCCCACTATCGCTTCAGAGTCCCAAGGCACAGGTCCAGGCAGAAGAGGCCCCTCCCTAATTGACAGGGGTGCTGTTGCCCACAGCTCTCCTGGCACTTCTGCCCCCATCACCAGACTGAGGCCTTCATGGTCACCACCATCAGGGGACACCCATAAGATAGGTAAGGCTAGTGAGGTTCCTTGACTAAACCCCTGGTGCTGCCTAAGTAGTTTCTTTCAGTGACATGTCAGCCCTCAACCAAGGGTACAGTCACACTGCTTTTTATAGATAGCAGGGTTTTTTTTGCTGCTGTTGCTGCTGCTAACCCAGACCTTGATGGTCACTAAAAGAAATTCTTGTCTCCAAAAGAGCCGACTCTGACTTCTTAACCTGTCTGTGCTGGTAACAAGCATAGCTTGTTTCTCGTCTGCCCTCAGGAGTATTTGTGTGAGTGTATTAGACCTTTCAGTGTATAGGGGTGAAAGGGAGAGGCGAGGTGGCAGGCCCCTCCTGCATGAGTGGACATTCTGACTGTTGGTGCACACAGCTGCCCTGTCCACTTGAGTTCCGGAGCCCCAGGGTTAACACGCTTCCCAGAGTTGGACTACCCTAGCCACAAAGACTTCTACAGGTACCAGTTTTCCTCCATTACCCACTTTATCCCTGTTACAGGGTTCTCTTTTCATCCCAAATCCCAAATATCCCCTACATTCTTCAGTGAGTATTATTAAATTATTTTTTAATGACTGATGGGATTCCCGGGGGCAGTCTGAGGTTCTCTGGGAGAGACTCTAGGTCCTTCAGGCCGGTTCGGCTGGGAGATGCTCCCACTCCCACTCCTCTCAGTGGATCGCCCTCCGCACCTTCCAACGCAGGCCCATCGCTGGGCTCTCTGTAGTCCATCGGCCCCCACCCGCACTTCCCACAGTCCAGGAGCAAAACTAGTGTTTTGAGTCCCTGTTCCAGCACCTGTAGGTGCTCCAAGGTGAGAAAGCCTTCTTTGCTCAGATATAAACGTTGGGTGCAGAAAATGAGATGGGAAAAGAAAGAAAATAAACAGACAAACCGCTGTGGAATAAAGGATTCCTTTTCTCGGTCGCTTTGTTTTTTGCAGCTCAGGCTTAGCTAGTGAGGGTGGGGAGCCTGCCAGAGCTGTACACGCGTTTTGAAATTCACAAAGGCTGGCGGTGTACACCAGCCGCAAAGAGGGTAAAGAATTGAAGCAATGAGTTGGATAAATCGAGAGCAAAGCATGAAACTATATTTTATAAAGCGTGCGCGTGTGAGGGAGTGAACAAAAGGGCTCATTATTGGTGAGATTTTCTCGGCTCGCCTTCCTTTATGCGTCCTGTGGACGCTGTTTCACGTCGGTAGCACCTCCCGCGCAGAGCGCGGAGCGCGTTCGGAGGTGCGTCCCGGGTTCCGCGCTGGCGCGGTTGCTACAGCTTGGCTGGGTCCGCGCCGAGGAGGTCGCCGAGTCGCAGGCGGCCGATTTTCTTCACCTCGCCCAGGGCGGTGTGCAGCTCCTCTGCCAACGGGGACCGCAGCCGGCGCTCCAGTTCCTGCGGCACGGTCGCACGGTCGCTGAGGCGCGCGGCGAGCACGAAGGGAAAACCGAAGCGCGCGCGGTACTGCGCGTTGAGTTGGGCCAGCCGGAGCCGCTCGTCAGCACTCAGGCTAGTTAAGCCTGCGCCGCTCTGCTCCTGCTGCGATTCGGCAGTGAGCGTGCCCCGCTGCAGCTCGCGGCCCGCCAGGTCCGGGTGGCAGCGCAGGATGCCCTCCTGGCCTGCGGAGAAGCAGACAAACGTCGAGAGCGCTTTGCCGCGCATGTTTAGCTGCGCAACTGACAGGCCTCCCTGAACCAGCGCAGGCCGGGCTCCGGCTCTTCCCCACCACCCGCGCCCCCGGTACCCCCCGCCAACCCCAACCCCCCGCCCCGCCCCTTCCCACCCCAAAGAAGGCTTCGGGAACCCGTAGGGTCTCCGGGAGAAGTGTTCTGGGAGCGCTGGCGCGCCCATTGAACCGGCTCTTCAAACAGGTCCCGAAACTTGCGTCCCTACGTCCCAGCTCCTTTCGGCTCCGGCCAGGAGCCAGAGGCGGGGCGGGAAATGACAAGTTTGTCCTTTGAGACCTTGGGGCAAGATGAGCCTTGGGGAGAGGCCACCGAGGCTCGGAATTTACAACTTACTCGGGAGGGAGCTGGGACGCGATAAGGAACCCGAGCATTTCGTATCTTTTCAAAGTCCTTTGCTCTCAGGGGGGCTTTGATGTTGTTGGGGCCTGAAGACTTCCTGCAAAAGCCTTGGAATGAGTTTCGTTCTGTTCCAAAGGAGAAGGGCGGGCTGGGTCCACAGGGATAACATCCGTGGGGCTTGACAAATAAATGACCAGGATTTTGTGATCCTAAGTGTGAGTTCTGGGTTTCAGCAATCAGGTGTCCAAAGAGCCTCACGGATGATTAACTGCAAAGAAATTAATCCTAGCCCGAATTCCACAGCCTTTGAATGAAAGTGTTTTCCTCCTTTTAGTACCCACTCACCACCCACACTGGTTGAGGCTCAATCCCCCTTTCCAACTGTAAATCCTAAAGGCTGCAGAAAATTACTATTTGTTGGAAGATCGCTTCTCCTAGGCCTAAAGCTGGACACCCCTGATGTGCTATCTGGGCTATCCAGGGGGTTTTAAGCCCTGGCCATCTAAAGAGAGAACTGGAATCCTCAGGGCTGCGCAGGGTTTCAGATACGGTAATCAGGGAGCCGTCATACGTACAAGGAGAGTAATGACAGCTAACTTGCTGAGTAGTTGTGAGGATTAGACACAATCCATTTGCCTAAAACACAATGCTTTATGCTAGAAAAAACTCAATAAGCAGTCATTTTTATTAGCTGTAGTAAACTCAGTGGAACTGGACCGAGGTGCGACTGGAAGCATCCGACTCTGACTCTAAGAACAGGCAGATATAGGACGTTATTGAAAAGGGGGATCATTTAAAACTCCCCTAGTTACAGTATAAACCTCTTCTTACTCCAACCTTTTAATTTCTGCCCAGTAAAAGAATGATTGGGATTTTGTCATCAGATTCAACGACCTGAGAGGTAGGGAAAATTGGGTAGAGGAACCCCTATGTAAGAGAGGATGCAGTGGAGACTCAGGACAGGTGGGTGACCTGCCGTTGACTGTGCTGTATGCGGAACTCCAAATCGCAGACGTTTTCAGGGTACTGGATGCCCCTACAAGGTTAAGGGGGGTTTAAAACAAAATTCATGTCACCAGTAATCCCATTTCTGGAAAACCGTAGTTAGAACACCCGCTCACCCGCCCTGTCCCTCCCGCCCTGCAGACAGGTGGCGGTTCTTTCCTGCCTCGGCGTCCAGCTTCCTCCGAGTTGTGCCCAAATGTCGAATCCCCTATTTGGAGAGCCCCAGTCCTGGCCTCCAGGTTGGCTGTGCCACCTGGTCGCTTGTAAGGCTTGATGCGCGCTGAGCCCGAATCCTCTTCGCACCCACCCAGCTCTCGGACCCGCAAACGACCCTGGCTTGGGGAGCGGAAGCTGTGAGTCCCGGAGGGCTTTCCGGGTTCAGACCCCGCGGGACCCTCCTCACTTATTTGAACTTGTGAAAAGAAGTTCTAGCCTTCCTTTCCCCTCGCCAGTCAAGGGCTGAGACCTAGACGGTTCACAGGACTCCCTCTCTCTCGACTTCCCTACTGTTTCTAGAGGCCCAGTTCTATCTGCTGGGGCACTGTTGTTGCGAAGCCGGGCTAGGGGGTCGGTTTTGTCCCCTGTCGCCCCCTACCGCCTCCGGTTGCGAACCGCAGAGGGATCACAGGGAGGAGGCGGCTGAGCACGGCTGGTCACACGCCACACCCGGGACCTACCTCTTTCCTTCTTGGCCCCTGCACCTTGCGTCTCACTCTCCGGAGTTTCTCTCCCCTCTTGAAAAACAGCGCCTAGAGTTAATGTTTGCCTAAGATTCAGCAAGAGTTGTCTACTCTTAGGGGGAAAGGGAAGGGACGGGGGAAGGGGAGAAGAGGAGGCCAAGAAAAGAGACTAAAAAAAGAGGAACTGGGATTCACACAAGCGCGCGCGCACACACACACACACACACACACACACACACACACCCTCCAGCTGCAGATAAAGAGAAGGTGCAGGGAGTCTGGCAGGGGGTGGTAGCTCTGAAGGAACCAAACCTGACCCCATCCAACCTGACTCCATCTTCATTGCCCCAAACCACTGGCCCCTTGAGCACTGCCCAGGATGGTCCCAACTCAGCTCCACCGGTTGCAGCAAAGATCCACTTTCCCAACAAGGCTGCACCCTAAATACACTCCCAGCCATGGCCTTAAACTCCAGTGGAAGGATGGAGACTGCTGGCTGGTACTTCCCAAGGGTCTGTCTCCAGTCCTTCAGGTCCTCGCCCCCACTTGGAATGCCCATGTGCTAGTCAGGCCAGTTGAGTGTCTGAGGTCAGCAGGGCCATTTCAATGCAGCCTGTTCTTCAGTCCTTTTTAAAATCTTAGACTTACCGCAGTGCCATTAGCATGTCACATCTAGAGACATGGGTGTGGACATATATTATTTGCTGTGAGCATGGTCATGAATCTACATTTAGAAAAGTTCCTGGAGCAGAGCTGACATTTGTTTCAAGAGAAGACCAGGGCCGGCAGTGGTGCCCACTAGAGCAGACAATTGTCTTGGAGCCCGGTAACAGTGCCCCAGCGTTCCTACATCCTAGACTGTTCTCCCTCCTGGTACAATGCGTCATCTGTGCCTTCAGTGAAGACCAGCCTCTTCATTTGTGTTCTTGAAACCTCTTTCTGTCTCAAAGACTACAATTTCAAACACAGCTTCTCCTCCTCACACCCTCATTCTCACCAACACACACATATAACCTCAGAATTGCTCATCCCATAAACAGAATTAAAACCCTCTCTGGATTCCCTGTCAGCCTCTCGTCAATCCCTATGTGTCTGCACCTCCTTACTGCAAAACTCCTTAATGGAGTTGTCTACTCAGTATTTCTACTTCCTCTCCTGCCACTCCATGCTCATTCTATCAAGCTTTCAGTTTCACCCACCGACCAGTCTGCACTCATCAAGGTCACAGATGATGGACATCTTGTTCAAGCCCAAAGATCAGTCTTTTGTCCTTTTCTCTCTCAACCTCTAACGAACATGTCACATGGCTGATCTTCTCTTCTATTCACAGGTTGCCATCATTTTCCTCCTTCATCACTGGTTCTTTTTATTTTATTTTATTTTAATTTTAAAGAGGAAGGCAGGCAGGTAGGCAGCAAGAAAGGGGGTAAGGAAGAGAAGGGAAAAACGTTTTTATTTTTTCAGTTGTTCATTTTACTTTTTCTTCCAGGTCTAAGCCTGTAAACCTGGGTCCTTGGGCTGTATGTGGGCTGTGCTCCAGTCATGGGCTTAACACCTGAGCCACCAGGATGCACCTCATCGCTTGTTCTTGCTCTGCTAACTCACCAACATTGAAATACCCGGAGACTCAGTATTCCTTTCTCTTGCCTTCTCTATTTGCATGGATGTGCTAGGTGTTGTCATTTAGTCTTATGGCTATAAATGCCATCAATTCTTCCATGACACCCAGATTCTACATAGTTCATAGATTTCCACTGAGCTCCTTTGTTACGGTTTATATGAGCACTCAGCATTCTAAATTGGATGGTTATTAGGCATCTTCGACTTAGCAAGCTCTCTTCTCCATCTTATCTTTTCAATTCTAAAAATATTCCTCCAATCACCCAGTTGCTCAAACTAAAACCTTACGAGTTAGCCTTAATTTCTCCTTGTTTCTGATACGTCATCCCCCAGGAAATCCTTTTTTTAAAAAAAGCCCCAACTTGTTAGCTCTAACTCCAAAATCTATCCTGAGAATCCAGCTACATCGCACTTGCCCCTAGTTTAGTTCGAACTATTATCATCTCTCACTTTTACTTCCGTACCAGTCCCTCTACATGACCTCTTACTCTCTCATATCCCTCCACTCTTCACTGTTTTTCAATCACCATTATATCTCAATGTTCCTCAAGTGTCAGAAGTCTTAGATTCCTTTTCTTTTTCTTTTTTAAGGGAAAGATAAAGGCAGGAATGAGGATGAATAGAGCAGGCAGATAAGCAGGAAGAGAGAGGAGGAAGAAACACCCATTTATTTTATTTAGTTGTTCATCTTCTTTGCTCTCCAGGTCAGAGGAGGCAGACCTAACTGATAAACCACCAGGGCCTGTATTTTTTTTTTTTTTCTCTAAAGAAAGCGTTCAGGCAGGAATGAAAACTAGCAGAGGCAGGCAGGCAGGAAGAGAGAGGAGGAAGAAGCACTTTAATTTACTTGGTTGTTCACCTTGGTTGTTCCTGCCAGCCCCTGGACATGAACCTGGTATCTTGGGATGTATGTGGACTGCAAGCAACTCCTACTCCACCAGGACATGCCAGGTTTCTTTTCTTAGAGTGACTTTCTCTTAGATCTTTGCTTCCTTCTCCTTGGGTTTATTGTATGTATGTATGTATGTATTTTTAAAGGAAAGGTACAGGCAGGACGAAGGTGAGTAGGCAGGTAGGCAGGAAGAGATAAGAGAAGTATTTTTATTTATTTTATTTAGTTGTTGATTGTTGCTTTCTCCGCGTGGTGAACCCAGGTCCTTGGGATGTGCGTGGACTACACCAGCCAGAGGTGGCAAATTTATCTGCTAGACTATCAGGATAAACCTTCCTTGGGTTTAAACTTACATACAACTTCCTAAGAAATATTGCCTTTCTTGTCTATTTTCTATGTTACATAATGGAATCTAAAATTATTTTTTATATAAATTCTATTTTTTTTTGGTAAGGTGCAGGCAGTAGTGAAGGTGAGTAGGCATGTAGACTGGAAGAGAGAGGAGGAAGAAGCATCTTTATTTTATTTTTATTTAGTTATTCACACTGGTTGCCCTCCCCCCACAGGCCTGGGACTGGATCCCAGAGGTATGTGACTTACTCCTTCTGAGAAGATTGACCCAACTGCTGCCCCACCAGGGTGTGCCAAATTTTATCTTTTTAAAAACTAGAACGTAAACTCATCCAAGACAGATACTTACCTTGTTCATTTCTCTGTCCCCAGTGCTTAAGACAAGGGACATAGTAGCACTTGATAAGTATTTTTAAATTTTTGTCTTAAAGCAAAGAGGCAGGCAGGAATGAAAGTGAGTAGGCAGGCAGGAAGTGAGAAGAGGAAGAACTTTATTTTTTTTATTTAGTTGTTCACCCTGGTCCCAGGTCTTGAACTGGGGACCTTGGGATATATAGGGACTATGCCTGGTGAATGAAATCACCAGGCCACCAGAGCACACTCGGAAGCATTTGTTGACCAACTCATCACTCTGGGGAAGGCATACTAGTATTTTTTGACTGAATTCACTTTAATAGCCTCTTCTAAACACCTTATAACCCACATCTAAGAGATCCGTTAGTATCTAACTCCTATATTCATTTAACAGTTATATCCTACAATATGTATTAAATAATAAATTGTGGGTGCCTGGTGGCCTAGTAGGTAAGTCCATCACCTCTGGCTGACACAATCCACATATATTCCCAAGGATCCAGGTTTGAGACCCTGCGTTGGTGGAGGAGAAGATAAACAATCAAGAGGCATGATGAACTAATTAAATAAAATGCATCTTCCTCCTTTTTTTCTTCCTGCTTAATTGCCTGCTTGCCTTCATTCCTGCATGTAACTTACATTAAAAAAGTAATAATAAGTGTGCCTAGTGACCTAGTGGTTTAGTCCACTGGGTGTAGTCCACATACATCCCAAGGCCCCAGGTTCAAGACCTGAGGCTAGGGGAAACAACCAAGAGGAACAACTATATAAAATAAATAAAATGCTTCTTCCTCCTCTCCCTGCCTGCCTGTTTGCCTACTTCCCTTTATTCTTGCCTATATACCTCCCCTTTAAAAAAAAAAAGTGGCATTACTGCAAGTGTGAAACTTTCAGCCTTCTTCCCTTTACTGTCACCATTCCCTTTGTTTACAAATTAGAAACCAGGTGTGCCCTGGTGGAGTAGCAATTAGATCAGTTACCTCCAAAGGAACGCAGGCCACATACCCCTCTGTTTGGTCCTGATGGTGGTTGAGGGGAAAAACAACCAGTGTGAACAACTGAATAAAAATAGAATAAAAAAGGCTCTTCCTCCTCTCAATTCCTGCCTTCCTGCCTACTCGCCTTCATTTCTGCCTACATCTTTTCCTTAAAAAGAAAATTTATTTAAAAAAAATTTTGGAAATGATTAACAAGAAAGTGTCCTTTGTTGATCAATCCTGGAGTCAATTATTAATCCTGGACTGCCACCTGCCGGCCAGTTATCATCATCTTGTAAACTAAATGAATTGTCAACCATGCTTTACTCTAGAAATAGGATTTTCAGTTTTCCTTTAGTGGTAGAGGGTTTTCTAAGAGTATCTAAAACAAATCCTTGAGTAAGCGAATCATATTTCCTGATTGTCTCTTTAAGTTCTAGGATTCAAAGATTGTCACCCCCAGTTTATTTGCTACTACCCACTGAGTAAAACTAGACAATGAAGCACATCTCATTTTATTTGAATATTTTAGCAATCAAACATGGGATCTGGGATAGCAAGCATTAATCTCAATCAAATAAATTAGCGAGTGAATGAAACTTTAAAAACCATATAAATTTTTCTTCTGATAATCTGGAAAATCCTTCAAAAGTTTCTGGGTCAACAATCATGGTTTAAATCCCAGTTCCGACATACCCTGGTGGAGCAGTGTTTTGGTCAGTCACCTATGGTGGGTGCAGAATACATGCATCCCAAGGACCTGGGTTCACGTCTTGGGGCTGAACGACCAAGATAAACAACTAAGTAAAATAAAGTTCTTCTTCTTCTCTCTTCCTACCTGCCTCTGCTCGCCTTCATTCCTTTCCTTTAAAAAATAAAACAAAACTCAGTTCTATTACTTCCTAGCTGTGTGTTCCTGATCAAGTTACTTTGTCTCCTGTACTTCCATTTTCTCATCTGTAGATGGAGGAAATAACAAAACAAACACACAACACCTTTTGTAGAATTATTATGAGGATTGAATGAATTAGCAAATGCTAATTTGTGTCTGGAAAAGTACCCAAAACACACCAACAATGAGCATTAAATTCATTTTAGCTATTGTTATCATAGCAGGCTCTACCAGCAGGGGTCCCTCCGAAGAGCTGTGTCTTGGCAGAAGCAAACACCCCTCAATTGCTTGCACTCCCTCTAGCCATTTCATCTCACTTACCTGCAACTATAATCACCCCAGTTAAAATGCATAAAGGAGTAATTCCAGGAGTCATCCTCTTTTAACACAATCTTAGGATCAGTTTCATTCATTCATTCATTCTGCAAGCATTTAATAAGTCTTAATATCATTTTCAGTGAATGATGTACGAACTGACACTGGCCAGAATACAGGGGTTTTAATGCCAATCCTGCCCCTAAATCCATTTTGCCCAACTAGGTTTGGCTATAACCTTAACTAGAACTTAACTAACCTTAACTAGAAGTGTTGGTCAAAAGGTGGGAGTGACTACTAGTGGAAAAAAGACAAAAATATGGAAATTTTTATTTTATTATCTAAGTCCTAAGCACAGAATAAACCCTAAATAAATGTTTTTGAGCAACTACATAAACCAATTTATACCAGATTTAAATTATCCATGCTATTATAGCTTCTCTCATTATATTTTCTCCCCAATCCCTTTGAATATTAAGACAGGTCATAGGGCTTTACTCCCTTTTTTCTACCCTCCCCCCAATAAAAAAGATGTCATTCACAAGACACTCAAACCTTCAAAAATCATTTTCCTAGGTGCACCCTGGTGGAGTAGCAGTTAAGTCCATTGACTCCAAAGGAGTGCTGTCCATGAACATCCGAAGGACTCAGGTTCCTGTCCCAGGTCCTGGGGGTGGGGGTAGGGGTGGGCAAGGAACGATTGTGAACAACTACATAAAAATAAAATGAAATACTTCTTTCTCCTCTCTCTTTCTGCCTGCCTGTCCACTCACATTCATTTGTGCTTGTACTTTTCCTATAAAAAAAAAAAAAAAAATCATTTCTCCTCTGAAGGCTTGCATCTGGCCTCCTCCATTTTCCTGTCAGTCATCTGACGACAGCCTCCCGTGGCCTGTCCCGTGGCTCTTTCCACCTTGCTCTGTAGGCTTTGGACTGACAAACTGGAGTCACTTTACTCATCAAGCCAGGGCTGAACTGCTCCTGTGAGTCACCAGTCAGAACACAGGTGTCTCTGAGTTCCCGTGAAACCCTGAGCCCAGTGGTTGACCTGAAAGCTCAGCTTTAGACACATGGATGAGTGCCAATGTTTGGCTTTGACATTTCTGCCAGCTTGATTTTACAACACTGTCCTGCACTCTTCCTGGGTGTGCCTGAAATGAATGAAAATGACTTCTCTCTTTTGGTTTCTGACCATTGGAAACCATCCTGGATGTGAAAGCCTTGGACTGACTGGAGGCTCTGTTGGCCTCCTTAGGGAAGAAAAGAGCAGCTCTGCCTCCCTGCCCCAGAGCTCTGTGGAAGGATCTCTGTGGAGGCAGCCTGACCCCTCACTGTCCTTTCAGTCCAGTGCAGGCTTCTTGGAAGAGAATCAGGGACAGCTCAGGAGACAACTTGGCTGGTAACCCTTGGCCTCTGAATCCCTGTAGGCAGTGTGCACGTCATTCTGAGTCACTTGAGATTGACCTCAACTTCCACCTTTTCCTTTCCCCACCCGCCCCACACCCAGAAGTGCCTCCTTTTCTCTTTCTTCTGAGAGAAAAATCAGCAATTTATTTTTCTTGTTCCAAAAGAGTTCCTTCAGATTTTCTGCATTTCCCTTCACTCCCTGAGGGATTCGCTGATCTGAATGAGTTTACTTTTCTCAGAAGTCTAGTCCAAACTAGCCCTTTCTGATAAACCTCAACCATTTGCTCTTTCCCCTGGGCTCCTGAGATGTTCTGATAGCACTCTGTCTCCTCTCTTGCATGCAGGACATTCCCAAAGTGAGCACACTGCGCTGAGAGAGGGTGGGCCTGACCTTTGGCCTCTGAGTGGCTGTGAGGCTTGAGGAGGCAGTGCCTGTTCCTCTTTCCTTCCCACCTCATAGCTTTAATATTAACAGCCACTTTAACTGAGTCAACAGTCTTTCACTCCGCTTTTGGCTAACACCCTGTGTGAGCTTGACTTCCATTTATTAAACCTGAGGAAATTTACTGAACAGTCATATGTATTAGACTTGAGGAAATTTATTTACAATAAAAATAGCTAAATAAATATGTATTCAGTAACACCTAGATTACAATATCTACAATATCTGCAGAAAATTTCAAAGTCTAATATCAAAGTCTTACCTGACTGTGGGAGCGCATCAATAAAGGCAAAAAAGTGCTTCTCTAAATGTTCCAAGTCAAAGAATGGACGGTGAGACCAAACGGCAGCTGCAATCAGAGGACATCTCTCGATGACATTCCCAAAGACATCCACAAATTCTCCGAAGTCCATGGAGTTGACCGTCTCAATGTTCATTGTGGGTATTCGCCTGGAGGAAGCAGGACGCTGGCTCCCCTCTTGGTGAATGAGGGACACAACTCTGCTCACCAGGTTTTATTTGTTGAGTGCACAAGCTTTGTGTGTGTGTGTGTGTGTGTGTGTGTGTGTGTGCGCGCAATACCAGCTTGGCATGTTTTAAATGCCTCTGGGAGAATTGGATCCAGAATAGTTGTGTAATGAACAAACACAGGCTTAAGGTTCTAATCTAGGGAGCAGAGATTTCGACATAGTAAATGTTTCCAACCAAATTGTTTCATAACCAAGGCCAATGGGGGCTGTATTTCATTCTCAGCATGGAAAGCAGATAGACTTTTGTTGTCACTAACATTTTAATGTCAATGCTATCCCAGAGACATCTTCCCTGATAGCTCAAAGGAAGGTCACAGTTCAACCCACTTGGAATTTGATTTCCCTGTCTGTTGCTGCTACCTAGAGGACAGATACTTCGTTTTACTCTTTCTCTGTATCTCAAGTGCTTAACACAGCAGGTACTTATTAAATGCTCATTAAACAGAATGCATTGTCTAAGGAATAACTCTCCCATTTTTTATAATCTCAAACACAGTTGGTGATATTTTTTCCTCAGTATGTCTACTCTTATCTGAAATAATCTAGCTTATTATATTAATTAATTAGCTAATTAGCTAACAAATTATTTTTCAGCCTTGACTAATTTCATGAACCTGGAGAAGGTGTGTCTTGTTTGCCTGGAACTGTGCCCATGCACTTCACCATAGGGTGAATTAGTTGACCAACTGATCATATAGATTATGCTTTTCACTCTAATATCTTTCATGAATACTCAACAAAAAAATACTGTGGAAGATAAAGTCAACGAAAAGAATAGGTCAGAACTTAAAAATAAAGAAGGATATGGCTGCTATCTTCCGTTAGAGCTGAAATGTAAATATATTTCCAAAAGTCACACGTTTTCTTCCATCTGAATCAAAGTTCAATGATGCACAACTGCATTCAAATTAAAAAAATCAGTCACATTTGCCCCTGTGGTCCAGGAGAGGCAGGGCACAATGGTGCCTATGACAATCTACCAGCAGTCACAGATTTGAGCCTCACTGCGTCTGCAGATATTTGTCCAGCCTGGGTCTTACCCTGACTATGTGGGCCCAAAGGTCACACTGACCAACTCAGACATCATCTGTTGTAAACAAGCTGGCGAAATTCGCTTTTCTAAATGGGTAAACTGGGTGTCAGAAGAAGCACCACAACCAGCCTTTCTTCAAATACGCAGGGAGATATGTAAGGCAAACATATACCCACATCTGTGTGTGGCATACTGGACGCTGTGTGGGTGCAGTTCTAGCAGAAAGCATAGGGAATGGGCTAGACTTGGGAGAGTTCAAATCTTGGCTGTGCCACCTACCAGCTTACAATGGGCAAGTTACGCACTTTCTCTACCTCAATCTGTTTGTCTGCAAGTGGGGATAAAAAGAGTGAGAAAAGAAGACAGAGCAGAAGACACAGAAGAGAGGGATCTTGTCTCTACTGTTTCCTGCCAGTGCTTCTGTCCTCGAGCCCTTTTGTTTGACTCCTCATCATTTCTTTGCAAACTGAGGGTTCCTCCCTGAATACTGAAAGCACTCCCGTCCTCCAGTCTGGGCCTTGGAGCCTGGTGGTTCTCGGGACAGGTATCTCAATTTACCTGTAGAAAAGCCCTGGGCTCGTGGACGTGCTGACGCATGTGGGAGGACCTGGCTATGACATCTTCACATTTCTAGCACAGACTGCAAACCTAACATTTCATCGTGGTGTATCTACCCCATCATAATGAAACCCCAAGTAACTTACTAACATGTCAATCTCTGAGACACAACAGGTGTAGGAATTAAATTGTCATGGATATAGAAACAGCATAGATCAAAACAACAGATGAATTACCAATATGGAATCTACGCTGCTGAAGACCCTTGGGGATTAACTTTTTCTGTTTTGACTCTCACAGGTCAAATCTTTCAAAGAAATATAAAGTGATCAGAAGACAATTCTTATCTAAATAAAAAGCTAACATTGAATTGTATACTACAAGTAGGTGAATTCTATATGGTCTATGAATTATATATCAATAAAACTTTTAGAAACAAATTTATAGATAGATGTAGCCTCATAATTTGTGTTCAGCCACATGAAAGTGAATTTTATGTTCTGGTTGCTAGATGTAGTATATTTGACTTCGTTATAATTTTTCTTTTAAGATAAGAGACTTTTAGCAGTACATAGGCAATAGTCTTAAATATGCACAGTTAATTTTTTTTAAAGGAAAGCTGCAGGCAGGAATGAAGGTGAACCAGCAGGCAGAAAGAGAGAGGAGGAAGAAGCATTTATTTATTTTATTTAGTTGTTCATCTTGGCTGTTTCGCCCAGCCCTGGGTCTTGAATCTGGGTCCTTGATTTTTTATTTAACTGTGCATCTCAAAAGCAGTCTTTGCAGAGACAGGTGTGGGTACTGAGCACTAGGAATGAGGAATGGTAGTCTTCGAGTGCCACCTACTGGCAGAATTTCTACAAAGACCTGGTGGGAGAGGTAGTCCAAGAACAGAGCAGCAGCAACTCTTCAAAAATCAGAGCTTATAGGTTGCGTTCTTACGCGTTAAAAATGTGTAGTTATGTCAGGGATATAACCTGACCCAAACTAAAACCGAATCTGTGATAAGAGTTGGGCTTAATAGAGTGTAATTCCAGTTGCCTCTAAGTGGTTGTAAAACATTTTCCTTTCTCAGAGAAAGCTGCCTTTTAAATGCCATATTTGGTATATACAAAAGTTAGGGTATAAAATACAAATTATAATAAACACTTGTGAACCCGTTACCCCACCCGACCCCCCCGAAAGTCAAACGTCATCGTGTGAAAGTGAAGAGTGGCGATTTTATATTCACACGTGCACCAGTGATGTGAAATAACGTCAGCTCCATGAAGGCATGAAGTGGATTTCTCTTAAAAAGAAAGAAGAATCTGGAAGTCTACATGGAGTGTGATGCCATTTTTATAAAACTCACGGACGAGCGAATACTCATTTTCAAGGAAATCAAATTTGGGGATTCCTTTAACACAAAGACAAGCAGGGGTGTGCAGTGCTGTGAGTCCACCTTGCTGTTTGACTCCATCCACAATGAAGTCACATGGACAGTGTATGTGTGTCCTGACCAAAATCACCTTGACAGAAAGAAAGGAGAACATTCCGATAAATGTGACCTCACCAACAGACATTTTTGACAATCAGTTCAAGAGGGTTTGTGACTCTGCTGCCTCCTCAAAGCCTATTAAGATATTAGAAGAAGATACGTTAGTATAGCACCTGAAGCTAGAAAGAGGACCATTGGCAGATCAACAAAGAAGGCTTTCTTTCTCCAGAAGGTAAAGCAGATGAGACAGTCAGTGCGCCCAGGATACTGAGTGGGTGTAGACGATGCAACAAGAGTCTCAGGTTGCAAGCAGCAGCGGCAGACACGGACTCTGCACCAGAGGAGGATTTGCTGAGAGGCTGTAGGGTGCCTTACAGGCCTAGAGACCATCACTGGGGCAGAAGAGGGACCAAGGCAGCCTTAGGGATCTAGGATGGGGCACTACTTGTCACTTATCAGAATGGCACTGTAGGACTGGTAAGCTCCAGCTGCTCTTTTCAGCCTTGTCTGAATCCAGTCAAGGTTTCGAGAACTTCCAGAGTGGAAGTTTATTAGCCTAGTTTGAGTCAAGGACCCTGCCTGGCTGCAGGGTAAAGTCCCCTAGAGTGCCACTGCTCTGCGTACAACACGGAGGAGTAAAAGCTCAGTCATGATGTTACTAGGGAAATGAATACGGATTGATACTTGTTGGCCAAAGAAACATACTATCACTATAACAGGATGTTCATAAAAAAATTAATATAGATTTACCATATGATCCAGTGAGCAACTTCTAAATATTTGTGACCCTGCCTCAAAGAGACCCTGATATTTCAAAGAAATCTTTGCTACCTATATTCATAACCGCATTATTCTCAGTAACCAAGAGGTAGAAGCAAACTAAATGTCTGTCAACAGATGAATGAATAAATGAAAGGTGGTATATTATTTACTCTTTTAAAGGAAATTCTGACACATGCTAAAATATGGATGGACGTTGAAAACATCATGCTAAGTGAAATGAGTCAGGTACAAAAAGACAAATGCTGTATGATTCCATTTACATGAGGTAGTCAAATTCATAGAAATAGAAAGTAGAGTGGTGGCTACCACAGACTTGGGGGAAGGGTGTACAGATTGTGTAGGGTTTCAGATATGCAAGAAGAAAAAATTCTGGAGGCTGGCTTCACAAAAATGTGAATATCTTTAACACCACTGAACTGTACACTTAAAATGGTTAAGACAGATGGGGCACCTCTGTTGCTCAGGCGAATAAGGTGCAGACCATGCAAAGATTATGACCCTGATCACAACCTGGAGCTGGCAGTTAAAACAAACAAACAGAAAATCAGTTTAAAAAAGTGATTAAGAAGGTAAATTTTATATTATGTGCAGTTTTAGCATAATTAAAAATAAATAAATACAACACTTAACTTCATAGTAGAGCCCAAGAATCATTGCAAGGTAAGTGGAACCCACAGAGTATTCAGTTTCAGTTTCCTCAGAAAACAAAAGGCAAATTTTAGCGTCCACCGCATGAAGTTGTTGTGAAGATTAAGTGGGATCATGCACATGCAGTTCTCTGCACGTAATGTCAAGTACGTCATAGATGTGTACTTGGGAAAATACGTTGTGAAGAACAAAGAGTATATTTGACAATATGGCTAGAAATTTCATTTCTGTGAAAAAGGGGACTCTATGTGTACGTAAGTATGTGGGGGCAATGTAAATATATTTATAAGACAGAAAATATGTTATGAAATACATATAAATATACCTGAAGAGGTATTTTAGAATTTGGGCTGATCACATAAAGGCAATATTTCAGTTATTACTACCAGTAAAAGTACAAATTATTTGAAATTTCCACATCAGGCATAGTTTATGCAGTTGAATAGCCTAAAAGTAACTGAATACATACACTTTCTGTGCCTGGACTGTGTACAAACGAGAGTTAGCCATCCAACTAGGCATAAATCATATCTACTCTCAAGCTTCTTAAGATCCAAGTGAGAAGAAGACAGGTTTACTTAATAACAAATATAAGTAGACTCTATGTTAGGAGCAAAACGCGTGGAAGGTGTCAGTGTTGGGTACGCCCTGGTGAGCAGCGGTTAGGTTAATTGCCTCTGAAGGATGTGGGCCACATACTCCCCAGTCTGGGGAGAAGCAACCAATGTGAACAACTAAATAAAAAATAAAATAAAGATGCTTCTTTCTCCTCTCTCTTCCTGACTGCATGCCTGTTGCCTTTATTCCTGCCTAAAACTTTCCTTTAAATAAAAAACAAGCAAACAAACAAACAAAAACCCCATCAATAGTGGAAGTCATCTCTGATGGTTGGTGGCGCTGAGAAAGATATGAAGGAGGAGCCAGGGTTCAAGTCTGGTGAGGAAGCAGAGATTAACACAGGAAGAGGAGGAAGCGTTGGCATCCCTGGTAGAAGGAGGATGAAGAAAAGAAAAATCAGAAATAGGAATGTTCCACTCATATTCACTGAACATGAGGAGGTGGTTCTGGCTACAGAGACTGAGCTCTGTAGTCTAATTCTGAGAAATGCTGTGAAGTTCGCTTTGGTAGATGCTGAATGCTGAGAAGAGAATTCAGTTTCGGGGACAGATACTGGGGAGTCCCCTGACAACCCCACAGCCCAACAGCCCAGGAGTAATATATGTAAAGCAATATCTCAGTAAGATGAACCTGTCAGAGGATCAGGGGAAACACTGGATGTCACAGAGATTGGGAGAAGAGTTAGGTGATGGAGGGATTATTGTGATCTGAGTGAGAGATTGTGGCCTGGTCTAAATCGAAGAACTAAAACTAGAAGAAAGCACAAATAATAACATTAGAGTATATTCATGGGCCAGGCATTTATCTAAGTGATTTATTTGTTAATGTAATATATATATATATATAATATATTACATATGTGATATATAATAGGCATATTTATAATATATAGCTCATCTAATTCTTACAACAACACAGTAAGAATAATGTTATTATCCTATTTTTCAGAAGAGGAAACTGGGGCCTGGAGAAGTCGATTTACTTCCCCAATGTCACACAACCAAGAAGCAGCAGAAAGAGAATTCCAGTCTAGGCACACTGGCTCTAGACCTATTGTTTATAACCTGAGAAAAGAAAAAAAAAAAAAAAAAAGGCAGAGATTCATCAAGTTCTTCATCAAGAACTATACCTGACATATAAGGATGAGGACAAGGCCAAGACTGTAAGCTTGAGGAAGGGAGCATGCAAAGCTTCAAAGGAAGAGGGGGCACTGAATCAAAGGAGTGCTACGGAGAAGAGAGACTAGATGCTAATGTCAGCTGTTCTTTACCTAGAATAGGGGAACAGGACTTATTCCTTTTAAGAATCTTATGGAAAGGTGTTGGAGTCAGAAAACAGAGCAAGGTTGGAGTTGGAGCTGGCGGAACGTCAAGGACACCAGACCCCGGGCACCTGGTAAAGGCCGTGTGTGAAAACACTGGGACAGTGTGTCTGTGACTGTTTGCCCGCCAAAATAAGATAACATATAGTTAATTTGTTAGACGGCAAAGCTGTATAAGCAATCCAATGTAACTATAAACTTGCTTATGTAAACAGCTTGAAGCAATGCTGTGTATTGACCCAATAAATAAGTGGAGACCAGGATAGTCAGGGTCTTCGGTCCAAGAGAAGAAAGACACTGGTCCCCTGACCCCAGCTTTCCTATCTTCTCGTACTCTTGAGTTTCTCATTCTCCTGTGGTGCCTTTCCTCATATCCCTGCTCCCAGAATCATTTCCTGGAGAAAGGTAGAAAAAAATACACAGGCATAAACAAAACACTGCCCACAATTTCAGTAGGTTCATGAAGTTCAGTTAAGTTTTGCCCTAAAAATACCATGTAAGCAATTCAATAACAAACATTTCTATAGTAGAAATTTTATTTCCATTCATAAAATATATCACTAAATAGCTGAAAAATTACATATTATTTTAAAACATAGATTTAAAAAATCATATTAGCTTCTCCTTAGCAAAATGCTTTTATGTATTTACAAGAATATACTAAGACTTCAGATACACAATCTCACTCAAGCCAGACTGAGAAGGCCTTTGGATGTAGGTAAATGCTCCAATAAAGTTAATTATCTGCTCTTCCTGCCGTGTGCAAAGGATGATTTGAGTTTTACAAAAGTACCTTTGAAAATAAGAGTAAATACAGAGCTTCTAGAGAAAAGTCCAGCAAAGCAGCAGTTGAGAATATATATATATATATATATATACACATTTTTTAGTGATGAAATTAATCTTGTTTTGGTAATCCACAGCCTGTTTAAGGTAGGTAAGGGTATGGGGGGTGGGGTGAAGTCTGTAAGACTAAGTTGTTTCTCTATGAATCTTCAGCGTGAGCCTGTGGAAAAGGCGGTGCTGAATCCCCTTCTCTGTCGTATGATCGCCTATTTTGGTAGACAGAAGGACGCTCCAAAACATGGCCATCCATGTTCTGATACATCTGAATATGAGAAAGAGACAGAATACTCATTACCATCTTATTAAGCAGACATGACCTCCTTTTACTATGCGTAAGTCTCAGAGGATATCCTACATATTAGTAACTGACAAAGCAATTTTGAATCTCTATTAATTCAGAAAGCAAGTCATAGTCAAATATTTTATTTCATTATTCCATCTACTGTTAGATTCAGTCTGGAAACCCTGAAACCATGCAGAAAAATCATAAAAGAGAAAGCTCACAGAGAGATCTGCTCATTATGCAGTTAATACAGAAACTGATATTTGAGTTTTCCCTTAGAAATTTAATGACTTTAAATTTATTTTCCAATGTGCCATGTGGAGTAGTGGTTAAGTTAGCTACCTCTGAAGGAGTGTTAAATAAGTTTCTTCCTCTCTCTTCTCACCTGCCTGCCTACTCACCTTCATTCCTGACTGCAGCTTAAAAATTTTGTCTTCCAAAATAAAAACAGTTTTACTTTTTTTTCTGATTATAAAGTTAATATATATTCATCTATAGATGATTAGGCAATATAGTAAGCTATATAGAAAAACGTTAAAACTATCAGTAATAACCACCATTATAACAGCTTGTTTGCATACATAGTTTTGTGTCATGAGTCAGACTGTAGATTCTATTTTGGAACCTTAAAATTACTGTTTCTCATGTTTCATGTGTTAATTATGTTGCTCATATGTTAATATATACATATCTCTATTATTCACTAAACATGAACACATATCATCTTTTTCATGGCATCTTACAGTTCCATAGTACTGACATACCATAATAAGCCTTTTGATGGTTTTATTGTAAAATATAAACTGAAAAATGCACCCATGGCCTGTATGTCTTCGGGATAGATGAGGAAAGTGGAATGCAGGCAGGAAGAGAGAAGAGGAAGAAACATTATTTATTTTATTTTATTTTATTTTAGTTGTTCTCCACGGACCGGATCCTTGGGATGTACGTGGACTGTGCTCCTTTGGAGGCAGCTGACCTGACCTCTACTCCACCAGGGCTGCCAGGTTTGCTTATTTCTATTCCTATCAATTGTATTTGAGAATACTCTTTCTCTGGAGGCTTGTTGGGTATTAACAATCTTTCACATCTCTACCTCTTTGTCCAGCAACATGTTTTATCTCCTTACCTGTATGTTTCATTAGTGATATAAGCAAAATTGAGCATCTTTTTCTATGTCAATGGCCATTTACATTTTATTGTGAATAGCCAGCTTACCTCCTTTCTCTTTTATATTCGGCTACAATGCTTTTCTTATTATTTATAAAAACTCTTTGTGATCTAGGGGTCATACATTATTTTTTTTAGGAAGCGCTTTATTTTTCATAATAGTTGTCACACAGGTTATCAGCATCCCTAGCTCTGCCCCCCACCAGGCCCAAGACTGGAACCCAGGGGTATGTGACTTGAGTCCTTAAGAGGCGACTGACCCAACCGCTGCTCCACCAGAGAGCGCCATGATCATGTGTTCTTCAGTGAAGTCTGGCAGACTCTACCCCTGGCTACTGTTCATTTGCTTTTGTTAGTTTTTGACAGTCAGTTACAGTGTTAAATGACTGGATTTTCTCCTACTCTTAATATTCCCTTCTATTTATAGAACAACAAAAATCCCTTCAAACCTGTCCATGTTTGACAATTTGCCTGTGCCCTGAGGATGAACGGTAATGAGAGGCTTTTATGAAGTGACACATGATTACCAACAACACCTCAAATCCAACACCTCCACACCTGAACTCATTATCTTCAGCCTCCAGATCTTTTCTTCTGCCTGTATTTACAGTTTCACTTGACACATTGTCATTCATCCAGTCCGTTTCTGAACCATCTCCTCAAGCTCTCTATGCTCCTATAGATGGTTAGTTATTGGGTCAAGTTATGATATATCACTCCTTTTCATGTCTTCTTTTTCAATGATTAAATTATTTCTAAATGAATTTTTAATCCAAAAGTAATACATAATGCATTCTCTTTAACATGATTTGAAACCCCGAGTTTTTAAATATGTCAATATAAAAGGATGCATCAATTTTCTTTTTCAAAATGGCATTTCTATTTCTTAATCATATTCTCTTTTTCATTCTGAATGCAATTTATTTGTGTTTTCTCTTCTTCCTTAGTTGTCCCCTTAAAGGTTAGTGTACATTAGTGGCCTAACATGCAATATTGCATGTTACATAATATTAATATGCAGTGTGGACTGCAGGTACCAGATTACAGTTTTCAACATGTTACCTTAGGAAAATTACAGATCCTCTCTGTACCTCAATTTTGTAATATGCAAAGGTGGTGATAATAAAGCCTACTTCATGAAACTGCTGTGGGGATTAAGTAAATGAGTTATTATGGGTAATGTATTAGCAGACTGTAGGATAAACACTAAAAAATGTTAGCTATTTCATGATCACTATTATTATTTCAAAAGAGAACTTTTGGCTTTCCTGATCTTCATTATTCTTTGTTTTGTCACTGCCCTTAGTTTTATTAATTCTGCCTTTATCTCTGTTAATTCCTTCCTTCCACTTTCTCATTCTCTTCCTCCTCTTTTTCCCCTTTATCTTCTTGGGTTGGAAAGTTTAATCATTTCTTTTCTCTTTTTCTTTTCTTTTGAGGAAAAGCTCAGGTATGAATGAAGATGAGCAGGCAGGCAGATAGGGAGAGAGAAGAGAAAGAAGCATCTTGTTTATTTTATTTAGTTGTTCATCTTGGCTGTTTACCCCGGGACTTGAACATGGGGCATTGGTAGGACAGCACTGGCTAAAGGTGGCAGATCAAACTGTTACTCCACAGGGATTACCCTAGTCATTTCTGTCCTTTTTCTTTTCTTTTCCTCCTTCTCCTGACTCCAGGGTCTTAAACTCTGGTCCTTGGACTTTGTATGGCCTACACCTTAGCCACTGAGCCACAGGGCTGTAACTTCTTTTCTGTTTGCTTGTTTGTTTTGTTTTGAAGGAAAGGTGAAGGCAGGAATGAAAGTGAGTAGGCAGGCTGGCAGAAAGAGAGAAGAGGAAGGAGCACTTTATTTTATTTTCATTTAGCTGTTCACACTGGTTGTTCTTCCCCAGACCTGGCATTTGAACCCAGGGGTATGAGACCTGTGCTCCTCTGGAGGCAACTGACCTAATTGCTACTGCAACAGGGCTCACCTCTGTTTTCTAATATACCAATTCAGAGTTATAAATTTGGCCAGTTCTCACAGGTTTTCAGTGTCTATCTTTGTTTCTTTTTCTTCCCCCTTGTCCTTCTCCTTAACCAAAGACTTGTATGGAAAGCATGATTTGTACATTTCAGAGATAGGAATTTGGGGACTCTTTTTCAGTGCTGTTGGTGGTTTCTCCTTTCACTGCATTGAGTTTGGTGAATGTAGCCTGTATGATTACAATTTTATTTATCTTGGCAGTCTCTTTCTTCTTATTATTTTATATTTTGTTTTTAAAAGAAAGGTGCAGGCAGGAATGAAGGTGAGTAGACAGGCAGGCAGGAAGAGAGGAGGAAGAAGCACTTTATTTTCGTTCTAGTTGCTCAGACCCAGGACTTGAACCCAGGGATATGTGGCCTTGAGTTGCAGGCAACAGATCAACCACTGCTCCACCAGGGGCGCCAGAAATTTTCTTTCCTAAGTGGGCTTAGTCATTCTTGGTTTCTCTCTTCCTCATTTTGGTGAATTGATCGAATTTTACCATAGGCCTTTTCCCCCTCTATGCGGAACCAGAAGTCCTGTATTTTATTTCTACTTTCCCAGTGATCATGCTCTTTAGCATGCATTTTGAAATCTGTTTGTTTAACCATGTTGTTGCTCTCACTGAAGAACTTCCACAGAATCCCATTGGATATCTTTCTACACTCTTATGAAAGCACTTCCTGCCCTCCCTCCCTTCCTTCCTTCCTTTCTTCCTTTCTTCCTTCCTTCCTTCCTTCCTTTAAAGGAAACATACAGGCAGGAATGAAGATGAGTAGGCAGGCAGGCAGAAAGAGAAAGGAAGAAGAAACATTGTGTTTTATTTTTATTTATTGTTCGCATTGGAAGCTCCCCCTGGACCCAGGACATGAACCTGGGACCTTGGAATGTAAGTGGACTGCGCTCATCCTGAGGCAGCTGACCCAACTGCTACTCCACCTGGACTCACTGCTCCTTGTTTTTTCAAGGCATCTTCCGTTGTAAGTTTCCCCGCTTTGGTCCAACCTTGACTGCTTTCATTGTCTCAGGGATTTTCCACAGTCTCTAGGTATATATATATATATATACACCCTATAATTTATGGGTACTGATATGAGAGGGGTGATGTTAGTTCAGTTCCCTTTTTTGAAACATGGATGTGGCTTCCTTCCTTATTCTTCTGCTACTGCCTTAGCTCACTCTTTTGCCTTTCATCATCTCAATGGCTGCAGCTGCCTTTTAACTGGGGTCCTTATCTTCAACTTTTTGCCTTAGCCTTTCCAAACTTACTTTTATGCTTCTTTTCCTCCTTTACTTCCAGAAATATTTGCTTAGCACCTTCTACAAGCTAAGCATCATTCTAGTATCTAGGTAAAGAATGATGAACAAAACAAATGAGAGGTCTAATTTAATTTTGTGTTGACATTCATTCACTTATTTAATAGCCAGTTATTGTCTCCTGATTACGAAACAATGTCAGGTGGTATAAAGATGAGCAGCACATCATCCTTTCCCCCATGATGAGAAAAATGGACCCATAAAACAAAGTTGTCAGATAACATAATTTGAGTCTCACGTAGTTATATATAAAGTGTTATAGGGATGCAGAAGAAGGAAGCTGAAACTTGACTAGAAAAGTCAAGGGAGTCTTACGTTGGGTCTTTTTAAAGAAAAATATTAAAGCTGGCGTTAGACTGTCATGAATCCAGGTTATATTCTTTCCACTCTACCCTATCATATCATTCCAAACTAAAGCCTCATGTTGAATTAATTAATAGGTGCTGGAGGTCAGGGATTAAGTTTTACTTAGCTGTTTAATCCTCCATATTGGGTGCCTAAAGGTTTCTGAAATCTTCGGGACGAGTTAATTTTTTTCCTTAAGACACTTATCAATAAACATATCTCACCTTATACATTTTTGTGTTAAAGATAGCCAAGACAAATTGCAGTGAGAAAGGCAACTTGGTACCTTTGGGAATTAGGAAATCAGCAGGGAGGGTTCTGAGTGATCGCTTTCCCTTATGATGACGCTTTCTAAACTACTGTGCCCTACATACCGCTTCTTCAGCATCCGCCAGCTGACAGCCTAAAAATGAAGTCAGGTGAGGGAAGGAGGGCCGTTTCCTCGCATCAAAAGCCCAGCAGGATTGCATTATAAAATATCTGTAAGAGCAATAGAACAAGAAGAAGATGAGGAAATCTGGATGCAGCCAAGTGGACACTGTCCCCATAATGAGGCACCACGTTTTGCTGAGGAACTACTAAATTATGACATGCTTTTTTTATGAAAAATGCTCTATTAGAGTTTGAATACCTTTAAGAAAGAACATATCAGCTTTTCCCGTGTGGAGGATACCACAAGACGTTGGCAGTCTGCGATCTGGAAAAGAGCCCTCACTTGACCCTGCACATACCCTGACATCATGAACTTCCAGCCTCCAAAGTGTGACAACAAATTACTGTTATCTCTAAGCCACCATACCTGCAGCATTTTGTCATAGCAGCCTAAATGGGCTAAAACACTAATCGTATTGGTTTTCTATCACTACCACGACAAATTACCACAGACTTAAAAATGGCTTAAAGAAATACAAACTTATTCTCTAACACTTTTATAGTCAGAAGTTTGACAACAGCTCTCTCTAGAAAAACTCAATTTATCAGTAGGTTGTGTTCCTTTCTGCAGGTTCTAGGAGAGAGATTCTGTTCCCTGGTCATTGGGGTTGTGGGGAAAATCCAGTTCCTTACAGTTGTATTCCTGAGGTCTTACTCTCTTGTCACCTGTGAACTGAGGACTATTTCAGCTGTAGGACCTACTGCATTGCTTATTCCTGATTCTCTTCATCTACTTTATCAGCAATGGCAGGCTGATACCTTGTCATGCCTCACCTCTCTTGCCCATTCTTCTCCCTTCCTCCTCAAATTTTAAGGATTTATGATGAGACCGAGACCATCATATCCAGGCAATCTCATCTCAAAGTGTTTGCATTTAATCACATCTGCAAAGTTCCTTTACCATGTATGGTAACATACACAGGTTTGGGGGACTGGGCCGTAGACAAGTTTGGGGGCCATTATTTTACCTACTACTATGGAATCTTCCCATTAATTGAATTTCAGCAAAATGTCACCTCCATAATAAAATCATCTCACCCACATCACTAGTCATTCTCTACTACATCACTGTAGTACATTGCTTTCAAAGCATATGTCATTCTCTGAAAGACCTTGTATCATGTATGTGCTCATTTATTGCTATCTCACCCCACTTGAATATAATCTATTGGCAGAGATGTTTCTGCTTGTTTACTTCTTATCCCTAGCACCCAGAACGGTACTAGGTATATAAAATATCTCAATAAATCATTTGAGTTGAAGAGCAAATGAATGCATAGTTTTAATTATTTGTCATTGTTTAAAATTCCAAGATGGCTTTCATGAAAACAATGCTGTTAAGTTTACTGCCCTATTATTTTCTGTTCTATTCAAAAACATTTTAATAACTTTTAGCTTAGTTCCTGTATTAATTGATAGGACTTCTCCATTTCTCTTTTTTTGACTTTTACTACCTCTAGCAGAACTGGGAAAATTTCATCTCAGTTTGCTTATTGTGATGGTAAGATATAATGCCTTTCTTACCAAAGCCTTTAAAATTTGCTTTCCTGGTCATAATTTCCCATTAATTTTGTAAAATGATTTTGAGTTATTGAATATAAAAATCACTAAGTCACTGTGAAAGAATTGTCTTTCACTTTTTTGTTAACAAGTAGCCTCCAAATTGCTGTAAGAGTCCATGCAAATGGATAGTTATATCAGAGCTCTCTGAGAATAATCAGTCCATGTTTAACATAAAGGTTGACATTATTTTCTTTATTACCTTGAAAATCTATTCTCAGCATAAGAATAATTCTGCTTTTTATAGATTCATATCCCTGAATTTTTTATTTGAAAGGATGCTCTTTTTGCAAATGAAGAAAACTAGGGCCCATGGAGGTAACTTACCAGTGTGTATCTCTGCAGTGATTTACTGGCTGCACCAGAACCATAACCCAGAAATACTAGCTCCCAGTCCAGGGCTCATTCTATTCCACACTGCTGCCTCAGAGTAATGGGAAGGCTTCACAATGAATTGCAAAACCTCTCTCATCAGTAATTTAAGACAAAAAGCAAAGAAATCCCCATTTTATTTGTGTCAGGGGTGTTGGGAGGGTTACTAAAAGGCCTTTGTTTTTAACATGTAATGACTGTGGCCTTCCTAATGTCAATCATTAAGAGTTCAAAGCCTAGGAATTTCTAGATTGTAACTGTAATCTTAAGACTAGTTAGCAATGCCAACTACAATTACAGGATCCAAAAATAAAAACAAAAAATATATAATTACATGATCAACCCATCTCAATGCAATTACTCTGGGATCTGCTACTCTGGTGTGGTCTGCAAGCCCTCACTAGCATAGGTTGAGGCATGGGGCCAGTTTGTCCATGCCCAGGCTTGGCCAGGGTGCTGCTGAGTTTGCACACAGCAGCCCACAATTCACATGCACACACTAACCATTTACACTGAACACTCAAAGCAACGAGCATGATGATGATAAGATTAGACAACTGGACATTTACTCTTCCCTTATTATATTTCTTATAATTGAAACATGTCTCATTTATGATCTATTACATGTTTGGAATAAAACTTTTAAGATTTTCTTTCTCAGTGCCACAAACAAGCCAGTGTGACAGATCACTCTGCATTTTGAAATTCCATTCTCCTTTCACTTATTGCACCTGGCCTGAACTTGCTTGGGTTCTTTTTCTAGCTCCTCCCGCACATGAAAACGCTGTTGGCCCATTGAGGAAGTGCTGCTAGCCTCTGTGGCTTCCTCGGGCAAGCACAACCGGCAAGGCTGAAAATACCACCTATAAATGGCTTATTTCCCAGACTTGATCCTGTTGAAAATTCATCTTCTTCCTATAGCCTCAGTGTTCATTAGTAGCGTTACAAGCACATCTCAACAATCTAAGATGAATATCTTAAAGCTACACTGAATTCTTTGTTATGGGTTGAACAGTGCCCCTCAAAAGATATGCTAAAGTTCTAATTCCCATTATCTACAAATGTGGCCTTATTTAGAAACAGCCTTTATAGATGTAATCAAATTTAGATGAAGTCATTACCGTGGGCTCTCCTCCAGCAGGTCTGTGTTATTGTAAGAAAGGAAATGTGGACACAAAGGGAATGCTATGTGGTGACAGCAACAGAGGCAGGGACACTGTGACTGTAAGCCTGCCAGTGGAGGAGTGGCCACCACCAGGAGCTAAGAGGAGGAAGAGAGAATTCTAGCAAAGTCTCAGAGGGCACATGGTCCTACTAATACTTCATTTCAAACTCCTAGCTCCCCTAACAGTGAGAAAATAAAGTTCCACTATTTTAAACAAAAAGAGAGAAGGAAGAACAGATGGAAGGAAGGAAGGAAAGAAGGAAGGAAGGAAGAAAACCAAGCAGGTGAGGACAAGTTAGATGACAGAAATGCATTTAAAGAAATATCATGTGGACTGGAAGTCTGGAGATGAAGTCTTATTACACTCACAAATCCTTCAAGTGAAGGAACTGAAACTGAGAAGTAAGAGTCTCTTAGGGCAAGAAAGGTTCAGTTTTGTTCAGAAATCCCCAAAACAAAAAAGAAAGTTTTTTTTAAAGAGGAATCATATGAACTTCACATTAAGGAGTTTTTACCATTTTTATTATGCACTTAGAGCTACTAGACAGACTGTACATTTCTGATTTCAGTCAATTTACAGTCTGGTTTGAACTTACATCTCTTCTGTAGCGTAGAATGGCTGATCCATTTTAAATCCACTCTGAATGAGTTTATAGAAGTTAGCATCAACTGGAATGCCAGGGTAAGGATTGACACCTGAGAAAAACATTGGAAAAGTTTAACAAATAAATTCTTTGCTGCTTTATTTAATCATTTAGTTAACAAGCATGTACTGAGAGCTCCCTAGGGAGAGACAGTGCTTGGTGCTGTGACTGCAACTGAGAAAACTCAATTCCTGCAGGTTTAGCCCAGAGATGGGGGTGGAAAGAACTACAGATGCCAACAAATAAGACATAAAGTGGTATATGCTGCAAACAGAAGTAAGACTGGGAGCTCTGGGGCCATTTAATACAGCATTTTACCTAGGAGGTGGCAGGGTGTAGGGAGAGTACAGAGGGAACGGAACATGCAGATAGCCAGTACTGAGGGAGGCCAGCAAACCAGAGAACTTACCGAGTGAGAATATTTCCCAAAGCAGTATTCCATATGACCAGACATCACTCTTAATTGTGTAGATCCCCTCAAATAAGCTTTCAGGAGCCATCCACTTCACAGGTAGCCGGGCCTGTGTAAAACCCAAGAGGTGAATTTTCCATGTACAAATAGTCTCTCTTTTCTCTTTTTGGCTAGATGAGAAAATGCATTCTCTCCCTAAGGTAACTTTTAATGCTTAAGAAAATCATATTCCTCAAATGAAAATTTTTCATTTTCAATTACCATTCTAATATAGCAAACTTCAAGAACAAAAACAACCCATATTTCTTTAAAACTCATTTGAACAATACTTATGTGTGGAATTTTAAGTTTAACAGGAGACATTTTCCATTAAAGAATAGTCATTCAGTTGTCTAGAAGTTAAGTAGAAAGTAGCGAAATATATATACATATACACACATGTATACATGTATATATGTATATATACACACATACATATACATATATATGTATATATATTTTAAAGAAAAGGTGTAGGTAGTAATGAATGTGAGTAGGCAGGCAGGCAAGAAGAAAGAGGAGGAAGAAGTACTTTTATTTTATTTTTATTTAGTTATTCACACTGGCTTTCCTGCCCAGACCTGGGATGCAAACCTAGGTCCTTGAAATATAAGTGGAGTGTGCTCCTTTGGAGGTGGCAGACCTAACCACTACTCCATGGGGGCATATGAGAATAGAATATTTTGTCAAAGCATTTCTTGGAAGAACTTTTAGCAGAAATGCCATCCACAAGAATGCGGTGAGGGAAGCATATGTCATCACTCCCAGATGTAATACCAGGTTGGCTGCTGTGGCTTTAATAATTTCCAGAAGCATGAAAGCGGGTTTTTGAGTTAGTACAACCTCAGATTAGACTCAAGACACAGGACAGGCCACCAGGGAAAAGCATTTTTCAGTAGTGTCTTTCTCATGGGCTGAAGAGGCTTTCAGAGAGTACAGTTAATCTGCCAAGTAAAAATCAAAGCTGAAGAAAAAAACTCCTTAAACTCTATGCAAACTGACAAGATGATTATATCAAGCAGGCTAGTCTGGTTAATTTGGAATTCATCACAGGTGCAAATGGATTTACCTTCCTGAAAAAGAGACCAGCAGCTAGCTGGAAAGGTAGAAACTGCATATCGTATATGAGTATTCAGTCTATTGTGACTTTAGCTACAATGACTTGGGAGGCACAGATCTAATATCAGCCAAAATAATGATTTAATTCTAGTGGGAGTACAGATTAATTTTATTTTTAATATTTATTGGATGTTTACCCTGAACAGATGCTTTCATGTTGGCTTTATTGGTTTATTCCCACACCACTCTGAGGTAAGTGTCTGCTCCTCATGGGAAACACCACTGCTATGCACAGACTTCGGGCTCAGACCAGTCATGTTCTAATCCATGACCACGGAACCACGGGCCAGTTACTTTCCGTGTCTCCGCTTCCTCCCCCCAACAAATGAGTACCTGAGGACTAAATTGATTCACATGTGTAAAGCGCTTTGACTAGTGCTTAGCACAGGAAACGCTAGATCAGTATTTGTTGTCATTTCACATCTAGGGACAATAAAGCAGAGAGAAATCCCCAAAATTAATAGTCAAAAAGAAGAAGGGCTTAAATTTGGTATAATTCTTTAAAACTATACCCTTTTTCAGCTACAATTGTGTCATCTTGTGTTTATAATAGTTTTCATGAAAATAATATGTTTGCTCTTAGCTTTATTAACAAGTAGACTGAATCATGTTTTAGATCTCCCTGTGTACTAGTAAATATTCACTGACTAATAGTTATCTTAAAGATTGCGCCTTTAAAATTTTCTATTTAGGGCACGCCCTGGTGGAGTAGCCATTAGGTCAATTGCTTCCAACGAAGTGCAGGTCACATACCCCTGGGTTAGAATCCCGGGTCCAGGGAAAATCAACCAGTGTGAACAACTACATACAAGTAAAAATAAGATGATTTTTTCCTCCTCTCTCTTTCTGCCTGTCTACTTACTCACCTTCATTCCTGCCTGTACCTTTCCTTTAAATAAAAAATATATATTTATGTTTTAAATATATGTGTGTGTGTGTGTGTGTGTGTGTGTGTGTGTGTGTGTATCCCCACCCCCAGAGAAAGGAAGCAGGAATGAAGGCAAGTAGACGGGTAGGAACTAAGAAGACAGAGGAAGAAAGGAGCATTTTCTAAACTTATATAGTTGTTCATCCTGGTTGTTACCCCAGGTCCCAGGTTGCAAACTGGGTCCTTTAGCTTCATGTGGACTATGCTGCAACAGCAGACTTAACACCTGAGTCACAAAGGTTCACCTCTATACTTGTCTGTTTGTTTTTTAAGGAAAGTTACAGCAGGAATGAAGGAGAGAAGCAGGCAGGCAGGATGAGGGAAGGACACTTCATTTTTACTTATTTGTTCACTTTGGTTGCTCCCCCGGGTCCTGGGTCACAAACCTGAGTGCCTGTGATATATGTGGACTGCACTCTCAGCAGAAGGTGGTTGGCTTATCTGCTACTCCACCGAGGATGTGCCATATGTGTTATATTTTTCATGCTTCTTTGTAATTATCAACTAGTCCCAGATTTAGAAACATAACTCAATAATCACTTTATAGCAAAGGGAAGTGAAATAAGTGCAATAATGAGATTTATTTTAAATAAAGGAAAGAGGAAGGAAGGACGGGAAGGAGGGAGCCAAGGGAGGGAAGAATTTTTATTTACATATCTGTTTATTTTTGGTGTTCCACTTACCTCTGCCCAGGGTCACAAACCCATGTCCTCGGGCTTTATATGGTCTAAATCCTGCTGTCTCAGCTGCCTGAGCCATAAGAACACATCTGAGATTTCTTTTTAAGTGTGGATTGCATTCAAAGTTCCCTAACTGATCTATTCTGACTTGCCCAAGGATAGACGTGATGGTGTTTCACTCAGTTTTTATTATGGGTAGAATATTCCTTGAAGCTGCAGAAAAACCTTTTAAGCATAAGGAAGCAAACTGCTGTGACAAGTATTTTGATGTTACCATAAATAAAAAATTTGCTTAAAACAAGTGAGTACAAATGTTTACCATAACAAGGACACACCACAAAATAACTATATAAAGTATATAAGAAAATAGCAGCCTCACATTGCCCCGGATAACATAGTTGGAATCACTCATAATGTCTCGAGCCAATCCAAAGTCACATATCTTCACCACTTTCCCGTGGGTCACCAGCACATTCCTGGCTGCCAGGTCTCTGTGAACACACTATAAAGAATAAAATTGGAGTGTTATTTACTAGGATGCATATTATCATAGAATTATCACAGAGTACAATCTTCTTCCAGTTTAAATCAGTAGAAGTTACCGGTATGATGGAAATGTATAGTTCAGCAGTGTGTCTTCTCTTTACTGGGTCATGAGCAGTGATGATGTATGACAAACTAGGTGAACACAGGAGACCTGATTCTTCAGCTGCTGTGACTGCAGTCACTTGCACTATGAATGGAACATTCCCAGAGGTCAAGGGAAAGGGTTCTTAGAAAGATCAAGCCTAGCCAGCTGTTGTATCTTGCTATAGATAAGAGACACAACAGCAGGGTCTCTACTGAGCTCCTAAAGGGATTGTCAGAGTCCATCTTCCAGCACTCTTATAGTCTGTGTGAAGAAAACAATCTGACTGGAAAATTGTTTTAGCAATAAAATGGAGTCATATCAAAGAAAATACTAAAAAATAAATTGGAAGGAGCCCCTGAATTGAGATGTGACATTAACACAAGTGGCATGGCAAGAAAATAAGCTCTACAAAGGGAGATTTAAAAGGACCAGGGTACTAACAACAACGTTCTAAAGCACTCTCTTAAATCTTTAAAAACAAAAAGCCGATGTCATGTCCTGGTTGTGTAGTGGTTAGGTCAGTTGCCTCCAAAGATGCCCAAGCCACACACCCCTAGGTTCCAGGTCTCGGGGAGCAGCCAGTGTGAACAACGAAACAAAAACAAATCAAGTACATCTTCCTCCTCTCTCTTCCTGCCTGCTTGCCTACTACTGACTTCTTTCCTGCCTGCACCTTTACTTTAAAAAAAAAAAAAAGACAAAACCATAAAGGACTAAGTCCCTCTAGCTGTCCCTCCTCCCAATCTATTTTAATTTTTGTTTTTTAAATTTTTTGCTCAACTTTTTTTTAATTGCAGTATCTTTTATTTTACAGATTAAAGTAGACTCATATATAACCTACAATGTTCCACATATGTGTAGATTCCCTATTCCTAAAATACATGTCAACATATGCTGCCCTCCACCAAATCAAAAAGTGTTCTTCACCACTGCCCAGTGGGTTCTACCACCACTTGCTACCCCAACTCCATCCTATTCCCTGTTGGTAACCTCAGTTCTAGTGCAAGTGTCCAAGGGCTGGTTTTGTTTCATCAGTTCCTTAGCTTTGTCTATTCACATTCCACTTATGAGTGAGGTCATCTGGTATTTATCTTTCTTCTTTTGACTTATTTCACTTAGCATAATCTCCTCTAGATCCATTCGTGTAGATTCAGATGACAGGCTTAATCTCTTGTAAAGGCTGTGTAGTATTCCATTGTGTATATGTTCCATTTCTTCTTTATCCATTCATCTGACATTGGGCACTTAGGTATTTTCCAGTTCTTAGCTATTGTGAACAGGGCTGCAATAAATATGGGGGGGGGTGCATAAATATCTATGAGTCAGTGTTTTTGTATATTTTGAGTAAAAACCCAGAAGTGAGATAGCAGGATCATATGGGATTTCCGTATTCGACTTTCTGAGAAATCTCCATACAGTTTTTCATAGAGGTTGCAACCATTTGCACTTCCACCAACAGAGTAAAAGTGTTTCCTTTTCTCCATGTTCTCACCAACATTTGCAGTTTCCAGGCTTTTGGATTTTTTTTTTTTTCAGGTGAAAGATGATGTCTCATTGTTGTTTTGATTTGCATTTTCCTGATAGCCAGTGAGTAGAAACATCTTTTCATGTGCCTACTGGCCATCTGTATATCCTCTTCAGAAAAGCGTCTCACCAATTCATCTTCCCATTTTTTATTGGATTGCCTGTTTTTCTATTGAGTTTATGTGTTCTTTGTATATTTTGGAGATTAAACCCTTGTCAGAAATTGGAGTGAAAATATCTTCTCCCATTTAGCAGGTTGTCTTTTGCTTTTGTGATGTTTTCTTTCACTATGAAGAAGTTTTTTGGTTTGATGCAGTCTAAGTTGCTTTTTTTCTTTTTCTTTCCCTTGATGTTGGAGTTGAGTCCCCAAAAGACTCCCTAAGGCTGATGTCATGGAAAGTCTTTACTATGTTATCTTCCAATAATTATATGGCTTCTGGTCTTATGTACAAGCCTCTAGTTCGTTTTCAGTTAATTTTTTGTGAATGGTGTGACAGAGTGATCTAGCTTCATTCTTTGGCATGTGGCTGTCCAGTTTTTCCAGAACCATTTATTGAAGAGATTTTCCTTTCTCCATCATATGCTTTTGGCTCCTTTGTCATAGATTAACTGCATACGAGTGGGTCAGTTTCTGGTGATTTCATTCTATTCCACTGATCTGTGCTTCTGTTACTCTTTTGGTACCATATTGTTTTGATCACTATCACTTTGTAGTATAGTCAATGTCTGAGAGTGTAATCCCTCCAGATCAGTTTTTTTTCTCACAATGCTTTGGCTATTCAGGGATTTTAATGGGGATTGCATTAAATCTGTATGTTTCTTTAGGTAAGATGACCATTTTAATGATGTTGATTCTTTCCAATCATGGGCAGGGATATCTTTTCATCCCTTAGTATCCTCCTGAATTTCTTTTAAAAAGGACTTGTAGTTTGCATGTACAGTTCATTCACCTCCTTTGTTAAGTATATTCCAAGGTATTTGATTCTTTTCACTTCTACCTCAAACAATGTGATTTTCTTGATATCATTTTCTTCTAGAGTGTTGTTTTCAATGGACTTTTGTGCATTGATTTTTCAGCCTTCCACTTTACCATACGCATTGATTAGTTATTTTATATTTTTGACAGAGCTTTAGGGTTTTCAATATATAATGATCATGTCATCTACAAATAATGATAGTTTTAATTCCTCTCCTATTTGGTTTCCTTTTATTTCTTTTTCTTGCCTAAGTGTTCTGGATAAAACCTGCAGTGCAATGTTAAAAGTAGTAATTAGAGTGGAAGCCTTGCCTTATTCCTGACCTTAAAGAAAATGCCTTTCAATTTTTGTTCACTGTGGGTTGATTATGTTGAGGTATGTACCTTCTACCTCCATTTTATGCAGGTTTTTTTTAATGATAAACGAGTGTTGGATGGATCTTGTCAAAAGATTACTCTGCATCTATTGATACTGTAATGTGATTTTTTCTCCTTGACTTCTGATTTGGTGTATTACATTAATAGATTTATGTATGTTGAACCATTTTTTCGCATCCGTGGGATAAATCCCACTTGGTCACGATGAATGATCGTTTTGATGCATTACTGGATTTGATTTGCTAATATTTTGTTGAGAGTGTTTACATCTATGTTCACTAGAGATATGGGTCTCTAATTTACTTTCTTGGTGATAGCTCTGTCAGCTTTTGATATTAGTGAGATGTTAGCCTCATAAAATATGTTTGAAGGTGTTCCTTGTTCTTCAATAGTTTGGAAGAGTTTGAGAAGAATAGGTATTAATTCTTCTCTGTAGGTTTGGTAAATCTTATTAGAAAAGCCATTTGGTCCTCCTTTTTAGGGAGAATTTTGATTACCCCTTCAATTTCCTTACTTGTGATGTTCAAGTGTTTCACTTCTTTCATGTTCAGTCTTGCTAGACAGTATTTTTCTAAAAATCTGTCCATGTCCTCGAGGTTGTTCACTTTGTTGGTATATAACTCTACATAGCAGTTTCCTATGATGTTTTGTATTTATTTGGCATCTGTTAAAAGGTCTCCCCTTTCATTTCTTATTCTAGTTATGAGATTTTTTTTATTCTTGTGAGTCTAGTCAATGGTTTGTCCATTTTTAATTTAAATCAAAAGAATCAACTTTTGATTTCATTGGTTTTCTGGATTGTCTTTTTGGTTTTCTTTTCATTTCTTTCTGCTCGAATTTTGACTATTTCCTGTCCTCTACTGATTCCTTTGTTCTTTCTCTAGTTGTTTTAAATGTAGATTTAGATGTTTATCTGCAATTTTTCTTCCTTCTTCAGGTAGGCTTGTATTGCAATGAGCTTCCCTTTTAGTCTGCTTTTGCTGCATCCCATAGACTCTGGTAGCACATTTCTTCATTCTCATTTGTCTTTTTGATTTTCTGTTTTACCCAGGAGTCATTCAGAAGCATATTTGCTTTCCAATTAATTTGGGGTCTTCCAGCTTTTTGTGGTTGATCTCTAGTGTTAAACCACTGTGGTCAGAGAAGATGCTTGGTATGATATCAATCTCTGTTTTGTTGAGATGTTTTGTGTCTCATCATATGATCTATCCATGAGACTGTTCCATGAGCACTTCAGAAGAAAATGAAATCTGTAGTCATTGGATGAAGTGTTCAGTGTATGTCTATTAGACCTAACTGTTCCAAATGATCATTTAAAGCTGCTGTTTCCCTGCTATGTTTCTGCTTGTTGGTCTGTCCATTATTGTAAGTGGGAGTTGCTGTCGATGTCTCTCATCAGTTCTAATTTGTCTTCTGGGTATTGCTCCAGATAGTGCCTTTTTGTTTCTCCTTCTCTTCTTAGGTGGGTTGGGTACAATGTTTTGATTTGTTTCCCTTTTCTTTTCTTCTTTGCTTTTTCCCTGGAATGTATTTTGAGGTTACCCTGAAGTTAGTATTAAAAAAATCTATGTTTATTTCCTATTTTCATTTTCAAGCATATTAGTCTTACACTCATTCTAATCATCCACGTTATTCTCTTCTCCTCCTCACTTTTTATATGTGTTGTTTTACTATTTTAAAGTGGGGTTTCTTTACACTTTGTAGAGTATCCTTTAGTATTTTTGTAGAGCTGGTTTGTGGTGATGAATTACTTTAATTTTTGCTAATTGGAAAAGTTTCTTACCATTCCTTTAGTTTTGAAAGATAATCTCTCAGGGTATGGTATCCTAGGTGGAAAGTCCTTTTCTTTTAATACTTTGAATACTTTTAATATATCACGCCACTCCTTTCTGGCCTGTAGAGTTTCATTTGAGAAAGTCGTTGACAGTCTTATGGGGAGTCCTTTATATGTGACTCGTTTTTCTCTGGCTGCTTTTAAGATTCCTTCTTTATCTTGTGTTTTTGACCATTTTAATGATGTTGATTCTTTCCAATCATGATCCACAATCAGGCTGTAGTTTTGCTGTCACCCACAGGTGATATTAGTGGGTAGCATTGAAAATTCATCCCTTTTGGGAGATAATTTTTTTTGTTTTAAGCCTGGGGGTAGGATATCTGGTAGGCAGGATATCCGGTGTGACTCTAGTGTAATATGGAGGTGGGAGGGTTTGGGGGTGGGTAATTCTCCTAGCCGCCTTCTGGTTATGGTGGCGCCCAGTGTAATTTCACCACAGTGTCCAGCTGAGACCACTGGGGCATTCATTCTCCTTCCACCTTGCACCAAGACCATCTGCCCCAGCTCCATGTCCCAGTCCTGCTAGGTAGGCTCTCTGCTGCTTTTGGAGTGACTTTCCAGGATTTCCATTTCTTCCCATGATCCCACCCCCTCCGCCATGGCCCAAATTCTGAACTTATGTTGTAGCTCTGAACCTTGATGTTTTCACCTACTCTTTGTTGTTGGGATGCTATTGTGTTTCTATAGCCTCTGTGCCTTCTTTTCCTCAGTGTTTCTGGAAAATACATGAATTCCTAGTTGCTCTATGGGGAGGGTCTGAATCTTGCTCCTACCAGGTTGCCATCTTGACTCCTCTTTTTTTTTAAGGAAAGGAACAGGTGGGAATGAAGACAAGTAGACAGGCAGGCAGGGAAATGAGGAAGAAACATTTATTTTATTTAGTTGTTCATCTTGGCTGTTTCCCCTGGCCCTGGGTCTTGAACATGGGTCCTTGAGATATATGTGGCCTGTGTCCAGTGGCCTTATCTGCTAGACCATCAGGGGACACCCCTACCCATTTCTTGAGTGCTGTCCACTAGCAAGCTCCATTTACCTGTCACCCATTTTAATACCAATCCCCTGCAACCTCCCTTTCAACTCCCACTTGAATGTCCCAGCTGCTTTGGCTCCATCCCACAATGACTGAGCACCAGTCTAGTCTGAATGGGATTTGAATTCTGGGGCTATCTGGTACTCTCTGACCCCACCTCCTCCTTCAAGTCCTTTGGTGCACATCACTCACTCCTGCTGTTTTCTTACTGCTCAGGTGATTCCTGTTTCCTCCTGCAGCTCCACATGAGCTTGCTGCCATTCTCCACAGCTGCTCCTTCTCATCCCGCCTCCTCCCCTGAACCACTTTACCACCACCCAAATCTCTATTTCCAATTCAAACATTGAATAGATACAAATGATCTGCAGTACTAAGTTCTACTTTGTTACAGAACGATTTTTTTTTAAGGAAAGGTGCAGGCAGGAATGAAGGAGAGGAGAGGCAGATAAGCAGAAAGAGAGGAGGAAGAATCAGTTTATTTTACTTAGTTGTCATATTGGCTATTTTCTGCAGAGTGGGGTCTTGAACTGGGGACTTTGGGATGTATGTGAACTGCACCAAACATCTACTCCAACAAGGCATGCCTGTTACTCAATGAATTTCACATTCAACATTTTTAACTCATTATGTTTAACTCAACCACTGATGTTTAACTTTCCCAACAAAATTTCTGCTGATTCCATGTTCCGTGTACTATCCCAAATTCCCCAGTTTTCCTTTTCCTTCAAAATTCTCTTCTAGCCCAGGCATGAACCCCTTCAGAAAACCTTTTCTGTACTGCCCCCTACCCCGCCAGGTCTGAGGTGCTGCCAGGAGAAACAAGGGAAGATGACCAAGAAACTGGAATTCTTAAAAAAAGTGTATTATTACAAGCTCAGGAAAGGGAAAAAGCAGTCCCTCAGGCCTCTAATTGTCAGCAGTTTGAATATTGACTTAATATACCTAGGATACCAGGCCAGAAGACTTAGATAAATGCCATCACTCTCTATAAAGATATAGTCACGTACTACATAATGACATTTCCATCAATGATGGATCACATATGCATGGTGGCCTCTATATACAGCCTATTTGTGTAATAGGTTATACCATCTATGTTTGGGTAACTAATATCCTATGACTTTCACACAATGACAAAATCAACTGACCACACATTTCTCAGAATGTATTGTCATTAAGTGATGCATGACCATCATTGTAAAAGCAGTATTATAAATGTCAGGTGAACTATAGATAAAGAAACTTGAGAAAAGGAGAATCCAATGACAGGGAAGATGAAGAGAAGGTTGTGCCTCAGAAATGAGGGCTGAGAAATTATCATGAGACAGAGAAAGTATCACAAGAAAGTCATTTTTTAAAATTATTGAGCAGGGATACCCAAATTTGGGAAATAAGAGCAAAACAAATAACAAGTACTTTCAATATCTACAAGGGAAAAAACCTTGGTGATTCTAATTAGGAGTGTGTTAAATATACAAATTAATTTGGAGAGAAAAACATGGAATCTCTTCCAGATGTAGTAGAACTCATTTGTTCTTCATTTTTGCCCTTTAATAACATCAGTTCATAAACTTGTTCATGTAAATATCACAGATTTCTTGTTGTTTACCTTAAGATATTTCATAGGAAAACATTTTTTTTCCATTCTTCAAAGTTATTGATGTATTTAATCTTTTAAAAGTTAAGATATAATTGACTTATAACATTACATTAGAGACAGTAAGTCTTTAAGAAAAAGAAAAATCCAGGTGAAATTATTCCCTCCAAATTCAGGGAAAAAGAGGGAAGAAGAGATAAAGGCAGGGAAGTGGAGAAGAGAAAAGAATAAGGAAAAAGAGGAGCAAAAAGTATGAGAAATAAAGAGAAAGTAAAGGAAGGTAAAAAAGAAAAACAAGGAAAGAAACTAGGCAGAGGAATGGCTTTAATCTGTTTATAGGCAGAAGACATTTGAAAGGTCAGAGAACTACAGGGCAGAAAGGCAATTATAGAATGAGTGCAAGCTTGCTGTATAGACCACAGTTTGAGGCAGGCTCCCTGGACCTTCCCATCACAGTCTTTTTGGATCTGGATTAGGAGTGGAGGAGGATGGACAGGACTGCTGCTGGCCCAGACAGTCTGTTAGACAGGGGCACCCAGGCTGGCTGGCATGGCAGGCCAAGCCTTTTAGCCTCCACCAACCTCCTGGCTGAATGGCCCCGTGCAGAGCAGACTGAACAATTGGAACCAATCACCCAGTGAAGGACTGGCACGTTGCTTAGAGGAGGAATTCCCAAAGACTTTCTGTCTGGAAGTTTCAGGGGACTTTGTACAACTTGAGAGGGCTATATAACCAGCATCAATAAAAGATACTGGGCTTCTACCAGAATTAGCTAAGAACCAAGGTGACATTCTAAGTAACTGAACAGATGAGGAAAGACAAACTTTAAGGGATACAAGTTAAAATAAGCAAGAAAATAAGTATATCTCTTTTTTCTTAATTATCTTTTTTATCTTCTTTTGTTGTGAGTTTCTCATTTAAAAGGAGCTTACCGACTTAAATTCCAGAAATTCCATTCCTTTGGCAACTTGATATGCAAAGCAAAGAAGATCTTCAAGGGTAAGCACATTGAAGTCCTCTTCTTCTTCTAGTCTTTTTTGGTTTTCATACTCAATTTCATCTGCAAAATAGAACTGGTCCTCATTTTTGTCAAAACTCTAAGAAGTTGCCTTCTTAAATCTCTGTGAGGAGGTTATCAAAGCCCCATTAGGTGAGATGCTAATAAGTATGAATGAAGATCATGTTATTTTTGCTGTAGCACTTGGGCTAACCTATATATGCTGGGAATTGTGAAGGTCACCTAAAGAGTCATTTTGGTTAGAGAATAAAGTCTCTAGCTGCTTAGGTGGTGCATGACCTTGTGATACGCATTTCAGACACTCCTCTTCCCGGAAGGCAGTTTTGTCACACTGGAAAAAGAATTACCAATGGTATTGTACACTTAACGTTCTCCCATTTGATCTTTCTAATAGTCTTAAGAAAGTATTATTAGGCCCATTTCACAAATGAGAAAATTGTGACTAGGATGGTTAAATAATTTGCCCAAAGTCATCCAGCCAGAAAGTGAAGGAATCAGGGGTTAACCCAACTTCTGATTCCAGAACTCATCAACTTTTCCACTTATCAGGGAACAGGATGGCTCTAATTAATTTATGACTTTAAATGGAATAACCTGACCAAACAAAATATTCCTCAGTGTTTTTATTAATTGAACATTGACATAAAATTCACAATATATGAACCAGTGGTTTTTAACCACCTTTAAAGCAAATATGTATTAATAAAGTTTATGGATGACATTAGCAAAGAGAAACATGCTTTCGTATTCAACACCTTTAAGAAGTTGCTAGCACAAAACCCATGTCCATTTCTATGTTCAAGTGATATTAATTAGAATAAAGTATTACCTTCAGATTGAAATGAAGTCCCATTAAATCCTGAGATATGATCTGAGTCCTGGTGTATTTGAACTTCTCTTGAACCAGGCATACTATTAAAACAACTAGTTCATTATTTATGTTCTTCTTAATAGATTATTTATTAAAAAGTACAATGCATCAAAGAAATGAATTACAATTATAAAAGGCTTTTAAATTAAAAGCACATCAATCTGTCACATTAGACAATGTCTAAGACATTTGTGACATTAGATACACTGTGTAATTAAGCTTGCAGTCTAAGTAAGACAGCAGTGAGCCCTGCTCATTCATATATATGTCAAAATCACATATATAAAACAGAAACTAGGCTTGGGGAGATAAATACAATTTGCTAAAGTCACAAAGCAAACAAAGAGTACAGCTAGGACTCAGACCCCATTCTTCTGGTTCTGACAGCCTATTTTCCCTATAAAAGCTCATGAAATATTGATCTTCCATAGAGACCTACACATGTTTTACCTTCTTTTTCTTAGTTTGGTCTTTGTCTAGCTCATGTCTTTTTCCTGTGAAATTAATGAAAGTCTTCTTGTGGTTTAATCATTTTTCACTGAGGAATTTTGTATGCATTATAATACAGATAATGATTCAATTTGTTCACACGTACAAGTTTACCCCAATTTAGAGTTTCTACATCTTTGGAAAATAGCTTAAAGCATTTAGATTACAAATATTCCACAGTGATTGCTTCAGTGTCTTTAATACTGCAGTGAGTGTAATGTGTCAAGAGTACTAAGTTTACCAGGATTGGTCATTACTAACCAAGGTCACACACATATGACTCGTTAAAATAGATCCTCTTTCTAGAATACGGATAACCTTCTCAGATTTTCTCAGTCTTAGAATAGGGACTGGGAAATGAGTGTCAAGAGAGGATGAGTATGACAAGTGTGAATTGGTAAAGGGCAATCACATAGTCACACATGGGGATCTCTGTGGGGCCTTCCAGCATTCAGATGCTGGACCTTAGATCTTACATCTTAGAAGGCCAAAGCCCTGACTGCAACTTACAAGCTAAGAGGGGAACCTCAAATTCACCTTTCAAAAGCCCCTCAGTAAAGATAAAAGTCTAATAAATCTGCCTTTAGAAAAGGGAGTCTCACATATGCAGGGAAATAGGAATGCACTGTAAACTAAGGAATCATTTATCCTCAATCGAATGCCTATGTGTTCACTCAGAGAAGGTGTTCTAGAACCACACCGTTCTCTAATTAGCAAGAAATATCCAATGACGAGGGAAAATTTCCCATTAGACTCATTTATGCATGCTGAAACAAGATGCATGCTACTCAAGATACCCATGGATGGCAGCATGTACAATCAGAGCACAGAGACAAACATCACCACTACTTTATTTTGTCCCCAACACATGTCAGTAGATCGATACTAATGTTTTAAAATCCAATTTATGAGTTTATAGCACCCTTGTGCAACACTCCAAGGACCTGAGTACTTTCTATAAATATGTCAAAAACTTTGGAAAACAGCTTCCTTCTTTCTACCAATACCGATGTATTAACTAGGAGATCTGAAAGACTGAATAATGAACCCTCATCAAAACTCAGTCTGTGGTTGAGGCACAGGTGGACAGAGCAGGCTCAGCAGCAGTATCTGCTCAGTAGGAAAGGGAAAGGCCTCATTGCTCCAAATCAACAAGGAAGCTATAGCAAAGGTAAGTGGACTTTCCAGGTCAGGACCCACAGACCTCATACTGCTGGATTGTGGCCTTTAGGAACTAACCAGTGGGCAGCTTTTAGCCATCAACTTTGTGTTTTATAATGTATAATTATGAAACTGATCCAGTCTCTTACCTGGAATTTGGATGTGATTGGAAAGTGGGATAAAAACTGAAATTGTGTTCCTTGAAAATCTCTGTCCATGTCCTGTGAAATTTTTCTCTTTTACTTCTTAGGTAGTTGAGAAGATCACCATAGCAACAGTATTCAAAAATTAAGTAAATTGGTCCTGAAATAGAGACAGTTTTAATTAGGGTTATACAAATACCAATTAACTTTTTCCGTTGTCTGTGTAGCAGACAACATACTCTAGTGAGCTCTCTTCTCCCCCTGACTTTGGGAAAGTGTGACTTTTTCTGAGCCTCTCTCTTCTCCTTTCTTTTCTTTTCTTTCTTTAAGGAAAGATACAGGCAGAAATGAAGAAGAGTATGCAGGCAAGCAGGTAGGAGGACAGAGGAGGAAGAAACATTTATTTATTTTATTCAGTTGTTCATCTTCGTTGTTCCCCCAGCCCTGGGTCTCATTGGTATGTATGCGGACTGTGCCCCAGGGCCTTTATCTGTTAGGCCTCCAGGGCATGCCAGCCTCTCTCTTCTTATAATTTAAATTCAGTGTCATATTTATAATGATGCACACCGGAAACATAATTTTATAATGCAATGTTACTTGAGTAAATATTATTTTAAAAACTATGGGATGATACTAGATATATAAGAAACCTAAGAATGCAATGTTTTACTTAAAACATGCTGGTGAAATCATTAAGGAGGGCAAAAAAAAACATACACATATGTATGTGTAATATATTATTTTAATATCTATTTCAGCTACAATTGTTCAATATTGCAAATAGCCATGTCTTTTCCATAAAAAAAAACTTATGAAAGGTATGTGGTAACATTAGCTTATGACACTATACATTTTAAGAGTACAGCTTTACATATCTTCAAATGTATGGTAGCATACAATACCCATCACCAAAGGTCTAGTTACCATCTACCACCATCCCACCAGCCCCTCTACCCATTCTTCCCCATCTTAAGATATTTCTGATTAGGTGTCTTTAATGGGATTTAATTACCTGACAGTGTGCATGCCCCCAACAGATTTACAATATTCTCATGGTTTCCCAGGTGAGTCATCATTTTGAGTTCAGACATGAGAGCCTCTCTTTCAGAATTGTCTGCTTTTTCTGCCAATGAAAGAACAGAAAAAATGTGAAGCTAAAGTAAAACAGGAATTTTCAATTATTTAAAACATTTTAAATATTTATCAATTCAGAGGTGATTTGCATAAAATAACAAAATAATACATGAACTTTTAATAATAACATTCTGAGTATTAAGACTGGATTTTAAAGATTATAGTACAAAAGTTGAATCTAATAATGTACCTTTCTACTGGACATTCCTCTACCTCCCAAAATTAAAATCCTTATAGTTGACCCTCAAAAAAAAATAAAACTAAACAAAACAAAAATAATACATATTTCTTTCAGATATCATATAGCAAGGAACTTGATCTCATCTCTGGCTTTTGTGAGGAAGCGATATTTACACAGAGGTCTGAAGGAGGAGCGGGAGATAATGAGGTGAAAGGGGAAGGGAAAGCAGAAGGATCAACCTGTGCAAAGGCCCTGAGATGGGAGGAACTGAAAGAAAGTCAGTGGGCCGCCAAGCTGAGCAAGCTAGGTGGAGAGAAAAGCAGCTAAATCAAACAGGGCTGTGTGGACTATTTCAAGAATAACCGAAAGAAAGAGGGTTTCTCACAACCTTACTGTACCTTTCAGCATTTTGACTGCCACTTGGATTGAAACTCCTGTTTTACTAATTCCATAAGCTGTTGCATTCATCACTTTTCCAAAAGCACCCGATCCTAGCACCTTCCCTGTAAGATAAATGTTGAATGCATGTTAAAAACTTCCCAACAGAAAGGAAAAGCTATGGAAACATTTGGATTATTCGATTCTTACCAAATTCTAAATTTTCTCTTGGGAACTCCCACTTGAGATCATATTCGTATTCTCTGAAATCAATGTAGAAGTACTCATTATCCAAAGAGCCAGTCACCTGTACCATTTGCAGCTGACTTTCATACCTAAATTGCTTCAGAGATGAAATAACAAGCCAATTAGCAATAGGTGGTTCCACAGAAATAAGAAATAATGCTGATTTTTTTACCTTTGCCTTTACCTTTTTATACTTGTGACAAATTAGCATAGTTAAAACGACAATGAAGGGAAGACAAAGCCCAATTGTTGCATAGAATGAGATGTTGTCTTGGATGAAAGGGAAGGGGCCTGCAACAAATGTCACCAAGCAATAAGTTAGAATTTCTGGTTGATAGAGTGGAATGCTCATTATAATCTCTCACATCCTGTTTGAATAAGCATTATTTACAGTCTTAATAGCACACTACAAATACTCAGCTCACAACAGAAAATCAGGCAATGTTCATATGAAAGACTAGCTTCCTTCCCAGAGAATTTTAAATGACTCTGAATGCATAAAAAGAAATAATTTACTAGGGTTATTTAAATGCACAGAATATGCATTCATTAAAAGAAGTTTGTGTTTCTAGTATGAAAATATCATGTAAATATTTTACAGTGCCTGTAATCCTAAACTATTAGTATAGGTGACCAAGGTTCAAAATAGTTTAACTTAGGAAGGTTCTAAAAATTATAAAACAGCAAGCTAAAGGCAAATAAAGTTAACCAAAAGGGAACATGATAGATTCCCAATGACTAAGTCTGTCTCTCTGGAGTGGTAATCCCAGTCTCTCTGACTGATGAGTCACAGTAACGTAAGCAGAAGTTTCTCTGCTCCTGAACTACAAAATAGTATATATACAGTGGGGATTCTTACCTGACTCAGAAAGCCTCTTCTCTCACACCCCGAACCTATACCCTCTTGTAAAATTCCCTTAATAAAAGTCAATGACTGGGACTAACTCCCAGGGGAATTCCTGAAGGTGGCACATTACAATGGCAACTGTTGTCTACCTGGTGAGTTCAAAAAGATTGTTTCACAAGATGTGCCAAGGGCGTTGTATGCGCAGCACTTCACCAGGAAGCCTTTCCCCGCCTCACTCATGTTGAGAGTGCTGCTGGATATCCAGTGTCCAAACGCTTTTCTATTAGCTTTTTTATTCCAGATTCCTTCTGGGATTTCTTCTGTACAGCTGGAAAGAAATGGCAGACCGAAAAGTGACATAGGTGAGGCTGTGGTCAGATTGGAAGTCAGGGTTTCTCTAATGAGCTCTGAAAGAGATTGATCTGTAATAAGTTATCTGAAATCATCTATAACCATTTAGAATTATGGCTGACTCAGAAGGGAAGCATTTTAAATATTTAATCATTTCTCCTTAAATTGGTTTCATGACAACATGTCAGACAGAGTTGAATTTTTTATGGTCTTCCAATACAAGAGATGCCATTGTCCTTATTACTTGGGAGACTCATCTGAACACTTCTTCCAGGTCCAAGAGGGCAACGGGTATCCGTCAGAGGAGCAAGAAGCCTGACTTGCTGACGCTTCAGCTAGCACTTGAGGTTTTCCTGTGGAGAGTAACATGTAAAACAAACTTATTGTAGTGCGACAATTTCCAGAGATGGTTTTGAAGTTGGCTTCATATAGACTGCCCATTTACTGCAAGTGCTTTATGCTTCTGGGAGGGTATATGAGGTAGATGACTCAAGACCTCTGGTTATTCCCTGCTGTACAGGGCTCCAGACTGTCTATTTTCAGAAATCTACTCTTCCACATCTAGGACCCCTGTGTATCCTCTATCTACCTCTATACCTCAAAATGACTTTTAGCTTCAAAAGTATCTGAAAAAATTCAATTACGATATTCCTCTTTTTATAGATCAAAGATAACAAAATTATTCAAACAGGTAATAGGACTTTCTTTAATATGATTTTTCAATGTATAAAAATAAAAAAAATTATAACATTAACACATTTAGAGAGGACATGGACTAAGTTTCTTAGTTTCAAAGGGTGAACACAGCAAAAGTGTAGATAAATACGTAGGTAGATGATAGGTAGATGTACAAACAAAGCCAGTAGATACGATAGTAAAATTTCAAAGCATGTCAGAATCTAAGAACCATTTTAAGAACTCCATCTTAGTCATTACTTAGCTCTTTCTGGTCACAATTAATAATTAAGGAATTATAAGATTAAAATTAATTTCTTGACAATTTAACTTACTTCTTATATTCAGGGTGAACATTTTTGTAAACTGGGCATCATCATTTTCTGCATGGAATATATATTCTCCTGGCTGGTGTTTATGGTTGCAAAACTTAGATATGCTGTTTAAGAGAATTAAAATAGATTTAATAAGATTCTTATAGGAGATGCTGGAATAAAGTCTTTCTTGAGACACTCACTCTCTAACATTCAATGGTTTTTATATGCTAGGTCCTTTCTTCTCAAAGTGTAGCCCATGAACAGGCAGTACCAGCATCAGGATTATGGGGAGGCGGGTGAGGGGGGGGTGGAGCTTGTTAGAAATACAAAATCTTGAGTCCCACACCCAAGCCTACTGACTCAGAGTCTGCATTTTAAGATGATTCATATGCACATTAGAAGCTAAGAAGCACAGGTCTAGGCTGGAGTTTCTCAGAGAGACAAGACAGTTCCTGCTCTGTTCCATAGATTCTGGAGTAGCCCAACTTCCCAGCAACATGGAAGCACTGCTGCAGTGGAGGAGCCTGTGACAAATTAAGTTAACCAAAGGATGACTGAAAGGATGACTTTCACATAGGCTCAAGGCAGACCCAACCCTTGATTTACGTAACAATTAACAGCGATGAGTGCTCAAGTTCACTGAGTTTTCACAGAAATCTTTGTTGGTCTCAGGAGTCTCTAGTACTTAATTTGAAGTGTTCTTCAACTAGTCAATACATTTTGACAAGGATAACTTGGTATTTGGGGATTATCTACCATGCCTACAAGGTATATAGGATGCTGGATATTGTAGTGGGATGTACAGAAAAGCAAGGAGTGTTGGAGATGCCTTCATGAATTGAAGAAATAGAAAAAAAAATTCCCTGAAAGCAGTATGAGAATATTATTTAAAGATATTTAATTAAGCCACCTCTATATAGTTTAAAGTTTTTTTTTTTTTTTTTAAAAAAAAGGACATAGAATGAAAGCCAGCTTAAACTATACAGGCTCTGTATAGGATGCAAAAGTTCCTGTAAAATAAACAGGATAATAAACTTCCCTGTTCCCAAAGATTTCGTAATCCAGATGGGTAGACAAAATCTACATAAGTAGAATAGTTAAAGCAATAAATTGAAGATCAACAGAAGGTCTAATAAGGCAGAGGTAAGTACAGATGAGAAAAGTTCAGAAGGCTTCACAGAAATAGAATTTGAGCTGGATATTCATAGATTAGTTGGTTCTAATGAGAGGGCAAAAGAAAAGACATTAAAAGAGGAGGCAACAGCATGACTTAAGATATGAGACAGGAAAAAGACACACTGTAGAGTACGGGAGGCCTCCTGGCTGGAGCAGAGGCCACTTTGGGATGCAGTAGAAAAGAGGGCTAAGTACACAGGTGGGGTCAACTGATGAGGGACCTTGGACTATAAGTCTAATTATTGAGACATCATAGAGATATTAGGTAAGTGCTGTGGATTTGTGGGCAAGAGAGGAATATAATGAACAGTAATTTTATTGACTGTGGCACTAGGAAAAGTTCACTGGAGGGAAGTGCAGGAGTCAGTTGTGGTAATTCAGAAAGCAATTCATTCCTTCATTCTAGTTTCAGTGATAGAGCTTGTTTGGGGAGGAATCAGGAATGCTACCGCGAGTTGGAAAAATTGTATTTCTGTTCTCACAGAATTTAAAGTTTGATGGTGAAGGCAGATAATAAGCAGTTACAGTACAGTACAGTACATAGTATGGAAACTCATTTGAAAAAAGAAGTAACAATCAGATGTGAGCTTTCGGAGCATGAGATGAGTGTTGTCTAAGGTAGGAAAAATGGGAAAGAGAAAGCCCATGAGACATCAAGAATAAAGAAATAAAGAAATAGCAGGTGCCTGGCTGGATATGGGTAGACTCCCATTTGATTTTTATAATTCAAATCACACACCCACCAACTGATAAGTTAACTTTAAGCAAATGATTATCTGACACCAATGTTCTGCATCCGTGACAGTTTCATGTAGTTAAAAGATTTTAACAAGTGTTTTTGTTTGTTTGCCTTCTTGCCTTGTCAAGAAGGCTGAAAAGTAAAAAGGGGAATTTCTTATCCTGACTTACTTCTGGACAAAATGAAGGAAATCGCTGATGAAGTAGAATGATAGAAAGATTGAGAGAAGATAAAATTATAATGCTAAAGAGATGAATAAATATAACTTCCTAAGATATCCAGACTTTAATAAGGCAGAGTTTAAGTAGTTAAGAGAAATAGGTGAGCTTCTAAAATGGAATATGCAATTCTCACTGGACAATATCTGAAGAGCCTGGAAAAGAAGAAGAAAGGACATAAGAAAGAAGACAGCGGCATACCGGGTGGCTTAGCTGTTTAGTCTGGAGCCTCTGGCAGGCACAATCCATAAACAGCCCACTAGGAATGGGGTTTGGGGGTGGCAGTGTGTGGAGAACAACCAAGATAAACAACAAAATAAGATAAATAAATGCTTCTTCCTTCTTTCTCTGCCTGCCTGCTTGTTCACCTTCATTCCTGCCTGTACCTTTCCTTAAAAAATTTTTTTTGAAAAAAAAAAAGAGAGAGAGAAAGAAATCAGTGGGAGAGGGGGTGGGGTGCAGGCAAAGGGTAGAGGGGGTCTGATGCATTGTGAAAGAGGGATTTTAGAAATGTGGTGGTGGACATGGTGTCATGCACCTCCTAAAACTTACATAATATTATAAATCAATGTTACCTCAATTAAAATATATTTCAAAAAAAGAAGTATGGTTATCTAGGACCATGCCAGAACTATGGATTTGTTAGAAAAAGAAATGACCAATATCACTATTTATTATCATGCAGACCAAAGCTAAATGTTTTATAAGCTTTTCCCCTCTTAAGTCTTTTGTGCTGTTTTAATGGGGTATGATTTGCCATGTTACAGAAGAAATAACATCTGAAATGTCTTCATTCTTTCAAGGAGGAAACTGATTATACAAACAGCCTGAACGCAAAGGTCATGTTAAAGCACTTGACCCCCTTTTTACGACAGTTAACCCTGCAATAGCAACAGCGCATTGAGCTTCTCTGGGATTTTCAAGGGAAATAACCAATGAGGTGGTGGGGAGATTCAAAGCATCTTCTTCCCCTAGGGTGTTTTTTTGTTTGTTTTTTTTTAAAAGAAAGGTACAGGCAGGAAGTAAGCAGAGGAAGGAATATAGGAATAGAGAGATGGAAGAAGCACCCCGTTAGTTTATTCAGTTGTTCATCATTGATTGTTCTCCAGGGCCCGGGTCTTGAATCAGCATGCGCCTTCCCTAGAGTTTTTCTAAAAATGATCAGCTAACAAGGACAGGTGTGGGGTAACATGAGAACAAAACCCACACCCAACCTTGCAAGTGGACTTGGCGACTGGTCAGTGCTAAGCAAGGGCTGGAATGCAGCAGATGAATTTTCTGAGATGATAACTGCTTCCACCCACACTGACCATTTTGCTCTCCTTGTCTAGTTGACCGTTCTTTGTTCTCGCCTAGTTGGCTGTTCCTGCCTCCTCACTCCCCTCCCTCTGCTGATACCCGCTGTAAAAGAGCCCCTCTCCTCACAGGAGGCGTTGAGGCTTTATGGAAGCATGTCCCACCTGCCACTACCGGTGGAAATATGTCTCACCCACTGTCATCGGAACCCCCTGTTGTGAGTAGAATAAACGCTATGTCCTTCCCACCTGTGTCTTCTCGTGATTGCCTTGGACTGTCTGCTAGGCAGGACATTACTCTGCCGGAACGTGAACATCCTCATAAAAACAGGAGACCAGGAAATTTGAGTTTACAGTGAAATAATTTCTTGGTGACTAAGAAGATATATTCTCATTGCAACTATGAAAAGGGTTTTTCTGCTCCATACAATCAAAATGCAAGTGATTTTCTTTTTCATTTAGTATCTATGGAGGGAAGGAGTCAAAAAAGGTGACTCTTTCCAGTGTGCTGGGGATAATTTTACTATAACGAATGTATTATTCTGGAGTGCCCTGGAGGTGCAGCGGTTTGGTCCTCTGCTTCCCAATGAGCATAGTCCACATACATTCCAAGGACCCAGATTTGTGTCCCCGAGCTGGGGACAAGACTGGAGGTGGCTTGACAGGCACAAAGGACACCTGGATGGGATGCCTCTCCAGGTGATCACATCTTCCTCAGACTGCAGTGTCAGAAGGGCTCGTGGAATACAGTCTGACTGATGTTGAATCTTATCTGTTCAGTTTCTGTCCTGAGCTATATTATGAGGGAAGTGGGATGGGAGAGAGGTACTGATGATTTTCTGTTACTCTGTGTAAAGCCATGCTCATTTTAATTTTATTTCAGGGACCCAACAAGCCTGGGGGAACAGACCATTTAAAACTCAATAGCAGGGCATGCACTTGTGGCTCAGGCAGCTGAGATGACTGGAGTGTGGACTGTGTACTATCCAAGGACCAGCCAGGGTTTGTGACCAGGGGCAGGGGTGGGGGGAGGCGAGGAGGGTGAAGAGGGCATGGGGGAGGGGATGAGGGGAAGAAAAAATACACAAATAAATAGATAAAAATGCTTCTTCCACTTGTCTCTGCCTTCCTTTCCTAACGTCCTTCTCTCCCTCCCTCCCTCCTTCTTTCTAACTTAAAAAATATTCAATAGCAAAATAAGATAGATTTCATAGGGAAACATACTTTTCTGTTTAACCAAATTGCATGCTTATATAAACATATATATATATATATATATATATATTATACGGTGGGCTTTAAAAACTCATACTTTTGAAATGAATTGGTGACAAGAGGCAGTCTAATGATATGGTTACAAAAACAAGCTCTGAAGCTAGCTGGGTTTTTTTCTTGGTATCTCAACTCTGCCATTGACAAGTGGCATGACCTTAGGCAAGTTACTTAACCTCTGAGTTCCTCAATTTCCTTATCTGAAAGTAGAGATAGTAAATGAATCTACTTCAGATGGTTATGAAAGAACTTTTTGGTGAATTTTAATTAAAGCAGCTTTGTAGAAAGTGCATATGATAGTGCCAAGTACATAGCAAACACAGTATATATGCTGGTTATCTTGCCTATGAGGCTTATTAAGTTCAATAATCATTTTGAATCAAAAATAAATGTAGAAGCTTTTAGTCTGGGGTACACAGTGAGAAAATCAAATTGAAATAAAAAGAAAGATGCAAAGGAAAACAGAACTAGTGGAAATGTCCATGAATAGTAGTTAGTTAAAATTTTCCCAGTGGAAAGTGGAATATTATGCAGCCATTTAATGATGCTGTAAATAATGTAAGATATAGTAATGTACTTACTAACATGGAAAGATATTTATAAAATATTTAAAATGAAAACTGTAAATAATGTAAGATATAGTAATGTACTTACTAACATGGAAAGATATTTATGAAATATTTAAAATGAAAACTGAGGCTACAAATGGCACAATTAATGTCATATTTGTACAAAAATCTGTATATATACATCTCTGTCCTGGTAGTTACATGCTAATATAATCTAAAATGAAATTTCTAGAGGTAGAATTGTTGTTTTATTTTGGAAGCCAACTTCAGAAAAAAGGAGTGAATGAAAGGTATTCATTTTGCCCCACTGATGATAAGTAATTTAGTCTGTTTCCACATTTCATAAAATGGGATTGTGAAGATTAAATAAAATAATCTATTTAAAGGATTTACCTATTTTCCAGCATAGGGTAAGAATTCAAAGAAGTTTCTTTTGTTTTCAACAAGTGGCTTCATACAATTTAGTTATACCTAACAACTGAGTGGAGTCTTTGGGAGAAAAGGGGAAGGATCGTTGTCACACAGAGCAGAAGTGGACGGGGCAAGACTGGGTGAGGTTAGGCTCTCCGTATTTCTATGTATGCAAACATCTTTCCTTTCCTTTCTACACTCGAGGTTCAGTCCTTGTGAAAAAGAACTACTACCAATACATTTCTATAATAAAATAAAACTTATTGATTTGAGAGCTGCTCTTTCGTTTGTTCCTGAGAGGACCCGTCTCACCACCCAAAACCGACACACCTGCTACACTGCTGTTTACCAGTAAGTGCTTGGAAAAGGCCTGTTCCAGGCAGAATTGAGATTTGTAGAGTTGAGAAATTAAATATTTCAGGGAAAGGGAAAGCACAAGGATTGGGCAAGCTGAAGGAGGGTCTTTCAGAAGAAATTACTAAATAATTATAACATCCTACTAAGTTTCTTTTTTTTAAACACGAAGCTGCAGAAAGCTAAGGGAGAGTTGGTGTTTATAACTTAGTTGATAGAGAGAGCAAACTACACAAATGAACACAGGAAATATCCCAGAACCTTTTCTCAAGACCAGTGTCAGGAATGCTGGAAAGCTATAATTTAATACAATGTAAAAATATACAGGCAAAAAACCTAATAGACTTCAGTGTGATGTTTGAGGAAGTAAATTGGAGAAATGAGCTGTGAAGGTGGGGAAGCTGGAAGACTCTTGCACACATGCCACGACCACATTAAAGTTTTTTTCTGGGGTAGTGTTATTACAAAGACCTTTCAGTTACATGTGAAAAATCTCATGTCACTCTGCTTATAAAGTCATCTCTTGCAACACAATAAAAATTCTGTACTTCACAAACAAAATTAAGCTTGATGAAACGTTGAACTTAGGTGATAAGTGAAGGATGTTCACTGTGTTAGTTATAGAATTAATGTGGATGGCAAAAGACATGGAGAGCACTTGGGTATGTTCAGATGTGCCGTTCCTTTTATTATGCAATATTTTTATTACCTTTTTCATAAAGAAGGAGGCTCTATGTTCCTTTGCATTGTGTACTAAGTGTTCGATAACACCCAGGGCATAATGATCACCAGCAAACATGGTAGCTCTTTAAGAAGTTTTTAAATAAAAGAAGGACTGAATGCTGGGTTGTTGGACATTGTGGTAATGTATACATTTGTATATATGTACATACATTATGTCTGTCTGTATTTGTCTTTGCAGTAAAAAGAGGATGTCTCATCTTTGGCCCAGACTATGCACCTTGAATTGCTTTCCAGGGGTGATAATGAAATGATTTATTGATTCAATACCCATTGACTAAACTAGGCATTATACAAAGATAAAGAGAGCATGCCTATCCTTACAAACTCACTTGTGAGATTCAACACATAAAGAGGTTAATCATATTATCTGGCAATTACAAAGGAGAATGGCATAAAACACTATAGGAATTAGATCTGGCCTAACTTACTCATGTGGCTGCCTCTCTATAGGACAACTACCTAGAAGCACAGTTTGTGGCCATGGCATGGATCCAAATTAACTAGCACACTAGATTAGCCCATGACACATACATCAGTGACATTGTCCCCTAATGAGAGAGTCTGTAAAATCTTAAAGAGATTTTGTGCCAAAGGCCAACACCACAGTAGTGTCATCTCCAGGTACTCACTGGCAATTAAACGTGCCTGTGTAAATTTGGGGAGTGGGGAGGAGTGGTTACCTTATTCATGCTTGTAGCCCCTGACAGCACCAAATTTACCAAGAAGATATTGAAGGAATATCTATGAACTAAATTAACCCTCTTTATCTTTGAAACAAGCTCAAAGAGAATCTTATAGGTCTGAGAGCTTCACTGACACGGGTCATAACACAAAGATAGAAGGGGAATAATAGCACTGATATCTGAACATAAGCCTTGGTTGTCAATTCATCTTAGAAGAGAGGGGTTGACTCCCTGGCTTCAACGCTTAAAGGTATGATACAGAATAAGGGCTAATGACAATGGGGCGACCCCTCTGAGACAATTTTTCCTTACTAGAAAATGTTTGGCAATGTCTGGAGATAGTTTGTGTTGTCATCGCTGGGAATGGTGGTGCCACTGACATGGAGTGAGTGCAGACCAGACAGGCTGCTAACCATCCTATAAAGCACAGGGAAGCTCCCAGAACAAAGAATTACCCCGCCCAAGATGTCAGTAGTGTTGAGTTAAGTAACCCTGAGTAGGGGAGTGCACATGAGTCAACTCTTAGGTCAAAGGTGCATTCTCAATCACTTGAAAAATGAAAGCTTTGAACATTAATTAGGAGATTTGGGCACAAAATGATACGTGTTCCATGCAAATCCTGCATTATAACTTAAAAAAAATTGCTAACAGGGATCAGTTACAAATCACTCATGTATGAAGCACATGAAATGAAAATAATCAGAGTAAAAGAGCTTAACATTCTTCATTTAGACACTTGCCATCCCATAGAAATATAATGCAAGCCACATAAGTAATTAAAAATTCAGTTAATAAAATAAAAAGTAAAAATAATCAATTTTATTTAACTCAATATATCCAGAATACTATATCTTAACATATAATCAAAATAAAACTACTACAATTTTATATAACGTTATTTTATGTTTTGTATACTAAGTCTTCAAAATCTTGTGCATATTTTACACAAACGGTACATCTCAATTTGGAGCAGCCACATTTCAGGTTCTCATGGCTGGTAGCTACAGATATGCACAGCACAGATCTAGACCCGTGATAGGAATCACCAGAGGTTCTCATTAAAATGTAGAATTTGGACATTTTGCCCCAACTGTGGTTCAGCATATCTGGAATGGAATGGAAGTTGGAATCTACATTTTTTATATTTGCCCAGAAGATTCCTAACAGCAGGTTATGAACCACAGGTTGAGAAGAATGATTTATTCTAAATCACTGACTAACTTGAGTGCCTCTTCAACAGTCAGTCAGAGTCTATCCTGAAGGTGTGCCCTGGTGGAACAGTGGTTTGGCCAGCCACCTTTGACTGGCGCAGTCCACATACATCCAAGGACCTGGGTTCATGTTCCAGGGCTGGGGAGAACAACCAAGATGAAAAATGGAATCAAATATTTCTTCCTCCTTTCTCTGCCAGCCAAGTACTTCATTCCTGCCTGCACCTTTCCTTAAAAAAATTATAGCCTGAAACCACATTACATTGGATTGGTTTTAAGAGATAAGAGGCGGCATAGCTAAAGAAATCACAAAGAAAAAATTGTCTTTGTTTTCCAAAGAGGGAAGGAAGAATTTCTCCCATATGAGAGACTTTAGCACAACTGTACAAATCCCCAGGAAAATAAAAATTTCCTTCTACATTTATTATTGGGCTATTTCTGCATTTTTTAAAAACTTAAATCAACATAATTATAAGCAATATTTTCCTGTCTTTTTCAGGGTTTAACCTCCTCAATCATCTGCAAATATACTAAAGGATACAGGAGGTACTACAGCACAGTACTCTCCAATGGGAAGCAACAATCTAGTGACTCAGAACACCAAGGAACCAGACTCAACTAATAGGGTTCTATTTTTCCAGCAGTATTTTACACTGTTGAACTGATGACAAACTGTTCCTGTGTCCTCACATCTGTGCTTTGTTTTCTCATCTTAAGGTCAACTCAATAATATATAAATTTATAATACAACATGCTCTTCTCAAGGGCAAAGAGAAGAGCTGTGCTGCGAGAATGACGAATCCCTGAAGTTCTTTGTTGCCTCACCTGTACCCATCATCAAGTCCTCTCTGCTCGCAAGGAAAGGATTTTCGAGAGAAGGTCCATGTACATCTGATTTGTGGGTATGCTTTAAACCTGACAGAAAAACAAAACTCTTCATACTGGTCAATTTCATAATCTTCACTTGATTTGGAAGCATTTATAAATCCCTTTTCTGTAAGAAAAAAATGCATTTATAAGTTTGATAGAGTCCTACAGAAATATATTGAGAAGATAAAATAAATTATTCATCAATCTAGTGCAAGAAAACATAGATGGGGCAAGCCGAAGTTCAGATCTGATAGTCCAATATAGGAGGCCTAGCCCCAGGGAGAAGCCTGAGTTCATCATTTCTGGATTCAAGAGTCTTCCATGAATTGGATATAAACCATTGAATAACTGCCCAAAGAAATGTATGAACAAACCAGCTGATGTTGTGGACAATTGCAGAGACTGAAGGTCTCTCCCAACCAGGCCAACTACATACAAACCAGGGGTCCACTGACCATGTGGAAACCCTGTTCTCAGGCAGAATGGCTCTTGCAGTGACATGTCCCATATAAGATAACCTAGGGGAACGACTAGAAGAACAATCTAGCCAGTAACATTCACACAGTTTCTTTATGGAACATTTATTTTCCTTTATACTTTAATGAGAGAATCACTAGTTTCTTAGTATTTTCATCATGGCCAAAGGCTGCCATGTAATCTGAATTAACTTAAATGCTATTATTTTCAAGCCCTACCCAACCCTCCCTAATTCTAGTTCATCTTTAGAATTCTTATAACAAGTATCTATTAAGTAGTCATTTTGCGTTGGACTCTGCCAGGTTCTGGGACTACAAAGATAGAAGAAAGTGTCCTTGTCCTTAGGAAATATAGAGTCTGTTGGAAGACAAAAATCCACAACAGATGGCCAATCACATTGCAATGTGCTAAATGCAAAGACAGTGCTTTCAAACCACTGGAAAAGGAAGGGATGGAGCAGCTAATATTTGGAAAGCTATCGTACTTCCAAGAACACTTCTCTTGACTTTTTTTTTAATATTCATATTATATTGAAATCAGAATTTGCAGTACATACCTCACATTCCACACTAAAGCAACTAAAACTAGGGATAAAGATCACAAGAACAACCTCCATTACCTAGGATGGTAACCAAAGCAGATTTACTGGGATGCTCTGAAGAAGAACAAGTATAATATCCAGTGTCATTTCTTCCCACTGATGATACAAAAGCAAACAGAATCCGTATCATAGATCTGTTTGTGGAATAGGTACTCATCTCAAAGTAGCTGCCCTAGATTTTAATGAAACAGAGTTTGAATTTAATGATTTTAACCTGTACTATTAGTTCACTGTTTACTGCATTTTCAGAACACAAATTAAGATCTTACCTCCTCCAGTGCTTTGTTTTCTAACTCCCAGGTAAGCCCGAATCCATGGTTTATATGAACAGCTTTGCATCTTATCATTAAGGGTTCCCCCACTTTAAGAAATAATTGTGGCAGTGTGGTCTGAGGAGTTTGATTTAGATCTAGAAGATGAAAACACACCTCGTTAAACAAATATATCCTGAAAATGCTGAAGAACAAATGTCTCAAAGGCTACTAATCACTTTAATAAAAGACTCTTTTAGAGACTGATCCCTCTTTTGTGAAGACATCAGCAAATACGTAATCTATAACAGTACATTTTAAATGGTATAAAGGAACTAGAGTCATCACTCAATGTCCACGTGGAACTGGTTCCAGGACCTCTATGCACATAGTCCTGTATTCTTGAAATCATCTCTAGATATTGATAATACCTAAAACAATGCAAATACTATGTAAATAGCTGCTATATTATAATATTTAGGGAATAATGACAAGGAAAAAAAGATTGGACATGTTCAGTATAGACGCAACTATTGTAGGTCTAACTATGTAGTATGGATTTTCCATGCTAGGTTGAGTCAATACCAGATAGAGAACCTGAGGATCCTGGAGGGCCTACTGTATGTAATTTCTGAAGTAGAATGATTATCTAAGTAGTCACAGTTAGTCCCACATTTCAAAGGACTATTCACTTAAAATAGAAATACACAATATTAGGGACTTACCTATTGTGAACAACTTGGTACATTCCTTGCCCAGCTCATTTCTTGCACAGCACCTTATGTCTGTTCCAAATAGTTCATGAAGTACACTTTGCTCCTTTGTAATAATAGCTGAACTTTCTCCTTTGCAGCTGCAATCAGAAAAGAAATGTCATTTGACTAACAGATTTTTAAATGATGAATATTTAGGAGAAGAACAAAGGTAAAAGTTGTAGCCTGTTTAAGAGTTCTGGTAAAAAGACAAACAAAATCCAATCTAGTATTTGTTAGAGAATTAGTTAGTCTATAAGGGAACTAGTTAGCTAATCATTATCTCAACGAGTTAGAATAACACTAGAGAGAATTACATAATAAAACAGTTTACAATTGTGTTTAGTGAACTCTTGTTTCAAGAAAGAAAGAAAGAAAGAATTGAGAAAGGAGGAAAAAGAGGAAGAAAGGAAAAGTGGTAGGGGTTTTAACCAGGTAGGGTTTTTTTCTTTGAAGCAGGGAAGAAGACAACTAGTGAATGAGAGAGAAGCTAAAGTTATAAAGTCTTGACATAGAGGAGTCTAGATGTCAGTCATGAGTGAAGTAAACTAAATACTGGAATTTGAGGATCCCCCTCCACCTCCCACCTCAGCAGAAAGTGGAGTATGTGTGGATCTCTCTGCTCTTCCTCATTACTTTAGTCAAGCGAATTCTTTTCTTTGTTCATGTATAATTCCTTGTGGCTTAAAAATATTATTATAAAACAACAATAATTAAATTTATTGCAGAAATCTAGAAAAAAACACAGAAAACCCAAAGAAAAGAATTGTAAATTGTCCATATGGCTATCACCCTGAAGTAGTAACTGTTATTATTTTGGTGTGGAGCTTCCTAAATTTTTTCTCCCTCTGTACACATTACACACAAATCTGCAGGTAATCTCTTTTTCTTTAAAATTTGGCATAACTTTCATATTATTGTAACTCAGTATTTTATATTTTCTATTCAATCCCATTTTTCAATTGTTCGGTAAATTTGTATTAGGGCAAGCTGCATAAACATAAATATATAAAAAACAGAAGTAAACACTTATTTGGTACTTAGTATACTGTCAGATATTGTCCTCTGAGATTCCCTATGTCAATTCACTAAATCAGAGAAATCCTTTCAGGTTAAGTATACTACTAGCCCATCCTTCTGATGAGGCAAGGGGATGCTAGGAGACTTTCCCAAGGCCACACCAGCAGTAAGTAAACCAGGGTTCAAACCCAGGCTAGAGTCTATATCCTCCAATAACCAGATTGACTTGCTTTTCCAGAAAAAAAAGTTGTAATCACAGATTAAACATTAATTCACAGGGAATTCCTGACTTACAGGGAATTACATGCCAAAATCAGTAGCTTTCTCCTGCCTCCCTGTTTGTGCCCCTGCCCCAACTAGATGTTCAGGGAGTCAATAGTCCTATAACTTAAAAGGGCTTATTTCTGTAGTGTAATGTCCTGGGAGGGCCTCCTAGGAAGTCTACAGTCACCATTTTTTAAGGAGTCAAAGTTTCCTGTTGAAATGGTGATAAGTTGTACGCAGAGTATATTGCACATACAATATGAGGTCAACTATATTAGGAAGAGACCTGAAATGTAAAGTAATAGTAGCAGTTATCTTTATACCTATCATACCTTTCACTCTGTGACTCACAAAACAACCATTCCACGGTAGGTTCCGGAATGCTCTCAGATATGCAGACCAGGGCATCTTGATTTTCCATTTTTCTAAAGTAAGGTCTCCTTAACGTGTATATCAATGTACCTAAAGCATCATAAATTATTAACATTTCAATATTTTAATAAGAATTGTTTTAGCAGCCCCCTCAAAAAAGAATTCTGTATCATCAAGAAAAGTTGATATTTTATACCATAGCAATGATTCTGGTCTCCTTCAGATGTATATAATAATATAGCCCCTCCTCATCAACATGTTAAATACAACCTGGCTGAAATGCCAACTCTAGCATTTACCATCTTGGTCAATTTCTTTAGGTTTTTCATAGAACCATAGACAACTAAAGTTAATGGATTGAAACCATGGAAAAATACTAATATCAATATGCATAGGAAAAATATTAGAAATAACACAGAGTTTAGAACTCATATTTGTATAGTTTAAGCCCAAATATCTTCCCATAATTTTAACTGGAACCAGGAAGAAATATATTGATTTAGAAGTGTTGAAATATAGCAAGATGGAGTGGGAATGGAACAGAATTTAGCAGTTCAGTTTAGCCTCCTATTCACATTGGGCCCTCAAGCCTCACTCCTTCCCCCAGTTTCCATTTTGAAGCATAATAATAAAAATGAATACTCATAAATCCAAATTCAATTTAATAACCAGAATATTAATAAATACTTTTGAAGATACTGTTGTGTCTTTATCCTGAATTTTGTGTTTATCATTCCTTGCTTTTAAAAATGTTTTCGCCATACAGACATGTGTATGTTTTACATTTGTCTTATGTATGTCTTACATGCTATATTGGTTTGTTTTGTTTGCTTTGGGGCTTCAAAACATGGTATCATTCAATATGTAGTCTTCCACAACTTCTTTTTTTCCATCTAATATTTAAAAGACTTATCCATGGTTTTGCATGTAGCTGTACTTAAATCATTTTTACTGCTACATAATATTCCACTGGTGAATATATCAAAACCTATTATTCTGCTTACTTGTAGTGGACATTTGGGTTGTTTCCAGTCTTTTGGTAGCACCAACAATGGTGCTATGAACTTTCTGTATATTCCTACTGATGCAAGTATGCAAGTTTCTTTAATACTATATATAGGAGTAGAACTCTTATATATATGGTTTGATGGGCATGTTCAACTTTACACATAATGATATTCCTATTTCCAAAGTGGTTGTATTAATCAAGACATAAAGTTTCCCACTACTCTATATATTGAACAAGATTTCTTGATTTTCAATGAATGGGTATAAAATGGTATCTCCTTATGGTCTTAATTTGCATTCCTCAATAATTAAATTGACATATTTATGACCATCTAGGTTCTGAAAGCAAAATGCCTACTCATGTCTTTTATTCGTTCACTCACTTATTTGCTATTTATTATTGAGTTACTAAGCTCTGCTTTACATATTATGACTACTAACCTTTCACTGATTATGTGAATTGCAAATATATTTTATCTTTTCCCGTTTTGTAGTTTTTTTAATTTTTTACTTTCTACCCCTGTGATTTCTAACCATTGGTCCTAATTCTACTCAGCAGAGCAATTTCATTTTTCAGCAAAGGTGTAGCCAGGAATAAAGGCAAGATATGCTGGAAGAGGAGAAAGAAGCACTTTATTTATTTTTATTTAGCTGTACATCTTGGCTGCCCACCCCTCCCCAGCCCTTAGATGTGAACCCAGATACTTGGGATGTATGTGGATAGTGCCAGCCAAAGGTAGCTGACCAAACTGCTACTCCAACAAGGCATGCCCAATTTTTTTAATATATCTTCCACATGAAGATGCTTAAAATCAGAAATTGAGGACAAGGGAGATAAGGACCATCTAAAGTATTTTAACTAACTAGTCCAGGTTTTTCTGGCTCATATAATGTAACAATTTCCTCTACATTACACTGCAATCAATCTTCTCAAAATATTATTTTCCTCTATGCTAAATATTCCCACTTCCTTTAGATGCTCCTGGTATAAAGAATTCCAAGTTTTTACTATCCTGTTTGCTCTGTGTCATCAATAGTCATCTAATATAGGAGTCAAGAAGGTGACCTGGTAGGACGTGTCAGATCTCCTCCCTACAGAATAACTAGAAATTGCCTATTTCTCAGAAACACAAAACATGGAAGGGCAGGCCTGGAAACTGTAGAGATAGCAGCAGCAATCACCACCACAAGGGTAAGTGAAGGTGTAGGGGCTCTGAGCTGCACTGTAGATTCAGGACTTCCAGTCTCAGGGAAAAAAGCAGTGTAAAGGTTGGTGCCTTGAGAAGAACTGCGTCTCCAGGAGTCACTCTGAAAGCAGCAGAGTCCACCCAGTGGGACCAGGACATGGAGCTGGGGGAGAGGGTCTCGGCACAGGGCGGAAGGAGTACCAGTGCCCTGGAGGTCTGAGTGGAAACCCACGAAGGAAAATTACACAAGGTGCCACCATAACTAGAAGGCAAGTAGGGGAATTCTTCACCCCTACCTCCACATATCACTCCAGAACCACAGGATGGGCCTACCCAAAATCCCACACCCAGGCTTAAAGAGAGTCTCCCAGAAGGGAGAAAATGTCAACAGCTACCCACTAGTGGCACCCAGTAAGTGGAGGCAGAACTGCAGCCTTATTACTGATTGTGGGCCCACAACAAGGTGGTCATTACCATTTAGACCTGATGGGACACTGGGGGAAGGCTCTGCATCCTCCACAGTAACTTCAACCACATAGGTTAGCTCTTGGGCCCCAATAGTTTTCACCTAAGAAATTAAAACAAACAAACAAACAAACAAAAACCAAACAACTAACTAGTGGTGACACCATAAAACTCAAGAAATCCCAGTGTTCTAACCAAGATTCAGGCTTACTCAATGCAAATTGATACCCTACACCAGGCCATCATGTCAGGGAAATTTAACTAACAGAAACATAAACAGAATGAAGACACAGAGAAATACATGCAAAATGAAGGATCTATTAAAACCCCAGGAGAAAATCTGAATACAACTGATTTGTGCAAACTACCTGAGGATGAATTCAGGGCAACAGTGATAAACATACTCATGGAAATAAAGAAAACAATAGAGGAAGAAAAAGAGAAAAAAAAAAAGAAGCAATGAAGAAAGACATCAAAGAAATGAAAATGTAATAGCTAAACTAAAGAACTCAATAGAGGGACTCAACAGTATGATGGATGAAGCCTCCAATAGAATCAGTGAGCCATAAGACAGGCAAAATAATGCACTCAAGCAAACCAGCAAAGAGATAAAAGAAGACAAAGAAATGAAGACAGCATCTGCAACCTTAGGAATTCCTCCCTTTTTTCCTGCACAATCCCTTCTCCTGCCTCAGGCAACCACTGGGCTTGTTTCTACCACTGTTGTTAGTTCCTATAATTTTTTATCAATGGAATCATGTAGTATATAATCTTTTTATCTGACATCTTTCATTCAATATAATTATTTTTTAATTTATACATATTGTAATATGTACGGATATTCTATTTCTTTTTATTGTTGTATTGTATCCTATGAATAAACCCCAGTTTGTTTATTTTTTTTTTAATGTGGATGGTTAGAATAAGTGCAATACTAATTAGCCTTCAAATAAAAATAGGGAAAAAAACATAGAATTCTTAATACTAACCTCAGGGTAACCTCAAAACATATTTCCAGAAAAAAAGTAAAGAAGAAAACAAAAAGGAAAACAAATCAAAATGTAATGACACCCAAACCACCTAAGAAGAGAAAGAGAAGAACAAAGGCACTGTCTGTAACAACACCCAAGAGACAAATCACAAAATGGCAATAAATAGCTACATATCAATAATCACACTAAATGTTAATGGATTTCACTAGACAGTGAAATGAGGAAGAGTGGCTGAATGGATTAAGAAGCTAATCCAACCTTGTGTTGCATTCAGGAAACTACCTTCTTTCAAAAGATAAACATAGGCTCAAAGGCAGTTTTTGGAAGAAAATCCAACAGTGAAATGGCAACCAAAAAAGAAGAAACAGCTATACTTTTATCAGACAAAACAGACTTCCAACTAAAAAGCATAACAAAAGACAGAGATCAACATTACATAACAATTAAGGGATCAAGCCAATAAGAAGACATAATGCTTATTAATATATATGCACCAAATGAAGGAGCATCAAAATATATTAAGCAACTGAACAGAGACATAGACACAAGCACAATAAGAGATTTCAACACCCCACTTCCAACAATGAACAGATTAACCAGGCAGAAAATTAAAAGGGAAACAGCAGCTTTACATACCATTTGGAACAGTTAAGTCTAATAGATATATACTGAACACTTCATCCAATGCCTACAGAGTTCATTTTCTTCCCAAGTGCTCATGGAATATTCTCAAGGATAAAAATTATGTTGAGACAGAAAACATGTCTTAACAAATGTACAAGTATTGAAATCATATCAAGCATCTTCTCTGACCACAGTGGCTTAAAACTACAAATCAATCACGAAAAGAAAGCTGGAAGACACCAAATAAATTGGAGATGAAACAGTATGCTTTTGAATGAATCCTTCATGAAAGAGGAAATCAAAGAAGAACTTAAAACACTTGGAGAAATGAGAATGAAGACACGAGCTACCAAAATCTATGGGATACAGCAAAAGCAGTACTAAGAAGGGAGTTCATTGTAAAATGGCCCACCTCAAGAAACAAGGCAAATGACAAATAAACAATCTAACCCTATATTTAGAGCAATGAGAGAAAAAGAACAACTAAAGGCAAAAATCAGTAGAAGAAAGGAAATAATAAACATTTGAGCAGAAAGAAAGGAAAGAGAAAACAAATAGACAACCAGAAGATAAATGAAACCGAAATTTGGTTCTGTGAAAAACAAAACAAAACAAAACATTGGCTAGACTCATGAAGAAAAAAAAGAGAGAAAACTCTCATAAGGAGAACTAGAAATGAAAAGGAATGTTATAACAGACACCACAGAAATACAGAACATTGTAAGAGACTACTATGAATAGCTCTATGCCAACAAAGTGAAACCTTGAGGACATGGACAGATTTGTAGAAAAATATAGTCTACTGAAGACTGAATTTGGAAGAATTGGAAAACCTGAACAAAACAATTGCAGGCACAGAAATTGAAGAGGTAATCAAAAATCTCTCTAAAAATAAAAAATGGGACCAGATGACTTTTCTAATGAGTTTTACCAAATCTACAGAGAAGAATTAAAATACCTATCCTTCTCAAACTCTTCCAAAATATTGAAGTACAGGGAACACTTCTAAACACTTTCTTTAAGGCTAACATCACACTAATACCAACAGATGATAGAGACATCACCAAAAAAGAAAATTACAGATCAATATCTCTAATGAACAAAGATGCAAAAATTCTCAGCAAAAATATTAGCAAATCAAATCCAATAATGCATCAAAAGGATCATCCATCATACCAAGAGGGAGTTATTCCAAGGATGCAAAGATGGTTCAACACACATAAATCTATTAATGTAATACACCATCTCAACAAGAGCAAGGAGAAAAAACTACATGATCATATGAAGAGATACAGAGAAACTTTTTGACAAGATCTAACACCCATTTATGATAAAAAACCCTGCATAAAATGGGGGTAGAAGGTACATACCTCAACATAATAAAGACCATATATAAGAAACCCACAGCCTACATCATAGTCAACAGAGAAAAACTGAAAGCATTTCCTCTAAAGTCAGGAATAGGCGAGGCTGGTCACTCTCACCACTGCTATTTAACATCATACTACAGGTCTTAGCCAGAGCAATTAGGCAAGAAATAGAAATAAAAGGAATCCAAATTAGAAATGAAGAAGTAAAGCTATCATTATTTGCAGTTGACATGACTATGTATACAGAAAACCCTAAAAACTCTGTCAAAAAACTACTAGAATTATTCCATGAATACGGTAAAGCTGCAGGCTACAAAATCAATGCATAAAATCATTGAATTGTTATCCTCAAACAACATGCTAGAAGAAAATTAAATCAAGAAAAACACTTTAGCACTGTTGGTGGGAGTGCAAATTGGTGCAACCCCTATGGAAAATAGTATGGCAATTCCTCAAAAAGTTGAATATGGAAATCCCATATGATCCCACTATCGTACTTTGGGGTATTTACCCCAAAGTTACAAAACCACCAAATTGCAGAGATGTATGCACCCCTATGTTTATTGCAATCCTATTCACAATAGCTAAGAACTAGAAACTACCTAAGTGTCCCAAGTCAGATGACTGGATAAAGAAGATGTGGTACATATATACAATGGAATACTACACAGCCCTTAGAAGAGATGAAACTCTGTCGTTTGAATCAACATGGATGGATCTAGAGGGGATTATGCTAAGTGAAATCAGTCAAAAGAAAGATAGATACCAGATGGCCTCACTTATAGTGAATAGACAAAATAAATGAACAGACCCTTGGACACTGCAATAGAGCTGTAGTTATCAACAGGGAGTGAGACACAGTTGTGTGGAATGAGGAGCAAGTGGTGGCAGAGCTCACTGGACAATGGTGAAGAGCACTTGGTGATGTGGTGGAGGGCAGGGTGTGCTGACACACATCTAAGGAATGGGGAGACTGCACATCTGGGGAGCCTTCATATATGTGTTGTTTTAATTTGCGAAACAAAGTGACTCCAATAAAATACTAAAAAATACAGTCATCTAAGAAAATGTAGGACTGAAAATAACAATCTTCCCTTAATTTCCTTTAACCTAGACATTATAGTTTCAGAAGCACTACCAAGGCTCAGATTTCCTTTTTACACAACCATGTACACTGCTGATTAAGATTGAACCTGTGGTTCAGTGAACTCTCCTCTTTTTCATGCTGACTGTTGCCAGATAGCCCGACCTGATATTTTTTGAACCTTACCACCCAGCAGGTTACAGTTTACAATTTACTTGCCCGATTGTTGTCATATTTTTACACTGAATCTTAGGTAAAAGGAAGATACCCTAGAGAAAAGACAGCAGATACCCACTTACCTTACTAAAATTCAGCTACAAACACTTGCCAAAAAAAGAGAGAGAAAGCAAGAAATCTCTTACTCTCTTCCAACTGGAAGTCCAGACGTATAACAGTGTCTAGGGAGGGATGGGGCATGAGAGCACAATCAAATAGAAACAAAAAGTCCCTTTTGACTTTTACTCTTCTAGGGTTCTGATCCTATATTTCAAAGTTGTTGAAGGCTTTTTCAGAATGACCCATTTTGACTTTACCTGATTTTTGCCTTCCAGGCTAGCTTTAGAACACAGCAGCCCACCACCATCCCAGTAAGATGTCATTTCTGGGATCCAAAATGATCACAAATGCTCCTTCTGTGATTGGTTTGAACTGCCAGTCCAGGCATTCTCAAACAAGACCCAATACAGCGTGCAAGTAGAGACCTGCCTACACTTGGCCTCTAGCTGTGCCCATTATACCTTTTAGCATGTCTGTTTTCTTGCCTACGTGAAGGTAGGATCTCTGTGAGGACCTGAGATAGTATGTGCAGAGTGCCCTCAGCAGAGTAGCGGTGGTTGCCCTGAGCCAGGATACCCTGTGGGTTGGACTCACATGCACCATACTGGCTTTGTCTTGAGTTCCTGACAGAGAAAATGTGTATCAGGGAACCTAATTTAAAAATGGGATTAACCTTGACTTTTGGGAGCATCTAAAAGTGCTGGAATCTAGGTGAGGACCACCACCTCTACCCCTTTTTTGTCATCATGTAATATAAAGTATCCGGCATCTATATGCTGTTCCCAATTATGAGGGGACAAGGAAAAGCAAGAAGACACACATAGGTGGTGATTCGGCCAACTGCACAGCTAGCTCTCTGGGTGAGAACATCTGGATTGCTCCTTGCGGTCCACATAGTGATCTGGCATTTGTATACATATGTAGTCACTTGCCACAAGTAATTATTTCAGTTCAATTTTAATCTATTCAAATTACATAGAATTAAAACTATTTCCTCAGTTGTACAGGTCACATTTCAAGTGTTCAACAGTCATTAATGGCCAGTGGCTACCACACTGGCCAGAGAAGGCACAGACATTTTCATCATCAGAGAATTATGTTGGACAGTGCTAAAATCTTACATCTCCATTTTACAGATAAAGGAAACTGAGGGTCAGAGAGATTAAATGACCTGTCAAAGGAGGAAGTATCAGAACTGTCAGACTCCAAGGTCAAAATGTTTTCATTGCTTCCCTGTCAGCTATCATCACTCAAAAATGAGTAAGGTGGGAACCCCTGAATAGAGGAGGCCCTGGATTTTGAAGAGTGCTCATTCTAAAAGTCTGAGTCATATCAGAGTGTCTCAGTACATGATTGGATGGTTAAAGTGAATCCAATAAATTCAACTACATATTGAATGAAACCTTAACATTGTGTCTAGAGCAGCCAGTAAAAAGTAAATGGACTCGAACCCAACCCTTGGGAATGTTGGGAATACCTAGTAGCAAGTTTCACTTACTTCTTATACTCACTGTAAACAATATTGTGTAATTGGCAGCTTTGCTCTGAATAAAAAGTTGGTATTCTCCAGCCTGGGTTTCTGTCATTTTCAAAATGACCATAGAAACAACTCCTCTGAAAAACAAGAAAGAGAACTGGTTATTTTGGAATACATACGAAACTAAAAACATTTCAGACTGAGTCAGAAGGTGGTTGGATGACTCGCACCTCCCATCTCTGTGGCACGGAGGGCTGCTCCATGGAAAACACAGCTTCTGCCCTGCACCCAACATGAGCCTGAGCTTTGGTGGTTTAGCCTTGACTTTCAGTCAGACCCTCCCTTGAGAGGAGTGATCTCCATTCCAGCACCTTCACCTCATGCTTCCCAAGTCCTTCAGAGGAAATCTATCTCAAATGGCACAGGCTTGATGCTGGCTTGGTTGTAAGTGCCCATAGGCAGTGGTGGACCATTCCATTCAATGTCACGTACCCTCCACAGTCATATTTGTTCAGTTACCTGGTCACCAAACTCAGTTCCCCATTTACTGTGTAAGCAAAATGCACCTCGATTAAGAACATTCTGTTCTGAGTCTCTCTAGATTACCAAATTCGAGAAGCAAATCTGAGGGAGGTATTTTCCTATGAAGTAATAATTACACTGACCTATCGTATAGCCATAAGGAGAAATGTGTCTCAATGTTAGTTTTAACTTTTCAGATGCTTGGTAAAGATATTTGACTAAAGGCATTCTGTTCAAAGGAATAACTTCGTTGTGTGTTTGGTGATACCCATTCTTAGTAAAGTTTAAAAAGTGGTCTTTAGGAGATTGTTGAGTAATGTTGTATTTAAATTTACATATTCTGACCTTTAGGTACGCTCTTACTACTGAAAGTGTGGTCATTCTTCAAAAGTGTTGCCATCAACTGGAAGCTGACAAAGATACAGACTCTCAGACCCCACTTAGGCCTAGTGATCCTCAGGTACTTGAAATGCATATTACATTGGAGAAGCCCTGCTTTAGAGTTCCAGGCAGCATAGTTCAAGAGTACGAGTGCTTGTATTTACATAGACAGCAAGTTAGTAGGCTTGCTTCTTCCTCTTCTTGGCTTGCTTCTGCAGATACTTCAGGGGTGTGCTTTCTTTCTCTGAACCATGTGCTGTCCTATTGTCATTTGTGAATCCTTGTGCATATCACACAAAACTAGACAGCTATCCAAGCTTAGGTGTTCAATATTTATGCTATGAGTCAGAGTCTGGATATAAATTTCTATAATATTCTACTGTGAAAAAGTTGCCAAAAATGTTTGGTACTAAGTTAACAAATCTAATTAAGACCTATGACTTTCACTAACAATTGAGGCACCTCTCTGACGGCAAAACAAGCAACCCGTTGTGGAGTAGAAGGAACCCTGCTTTCTAACTTTGCTGTTTGGTTTCAACCCAGTTCAAACTATCGTGGCACAAAATTTTAATAAGATTACCAGAACATTTCTATAAACTTTAATTCTTAATAGTACTTTGATTTAAGCCCAAGTAAAAATAACCAAAAACAGAAGTAATACAATCACAAAAGAGGAAAGGAAAATGGGTGTGCTCCAAGATTTAGAGCCAAACTTCAAAATCACATGAAAATTATTTAAGAGTTTACCCTGAAAGAAGTAAATGCACATTGCTGGTACAAGTATGTTAGGCACAGAGAAGGGCTCCATACCTCAGGTCATTTGTGTGCCATTTACTGCATTTCCACAAAAGACAAGGCCTCTCCTACAGCTTTGGGGGACCAGAGTGCCCTCAAGAATTAGAGAGAAAATTGATCTTAAAATGGTTACGAGGGCATTGAATTGGACTGTACCCTGTTTCCCGCCCAGATCTGGTCTCAGCAAGACAACAATAGGGGGCAGCAGTCAGCATAGGCATAAATTTGGACATAAATCCACAAATCTTGGCTGCGGTATTTTCTGGATGAGAAAAATACTTGTCACAGATTCTTTTTTCCTTCCCTCCCTCCCTCCCTTCCTTCCTTCTTCTCTCTCTTTTAAGGAAAGGTACAAAAAGGAATGAAGGAACCAGGCAAGCAGGCAGAAAGAGAGAAGAGGAAGAAGCTTTTTCATTTTACTTCCATTTAGTTGGTCACAGTGGTTGTTTTCCGTGGACCTAGGGCTCAAATACAGGGGTGTGTTGTCAGAGACTTTCAGAGCAATTGGCCTAACCACTGCTCTACCAGGCTACTTTGAGATCAGTTTCTTACTGCAATATTTCATGTATATCATCTATCAGGGTAACTTTGCTCATCAGACTGTGAAACAGAATAGATAAAACCAAATAGTCTTTTCCCTAGCATTTCCAAGAAAGAAACTTCTTACTACTTGAACTGGTAAGCTTCTTGCTACTTTATATAGGATGTAAATAAAACTTTCTAACTTTTTAAGACAAAATCTAATTAAAAAACAAGACACCTTAAAAACAACCAAATATTCTTTTCACTGTATCTTACATTGTGCCAGCTTCTCACTGCTTTCTTAGGCCCTAAATATATACATATATTATATACATATTTATATATATGTACATATATATGTCTCTATATTATATTTATATTTTAATTAATAAACAATTTTAGAAAAATCTTAGATTTATAAAGAAATTGAGCAGAAAGTACATATCACACACACACAGAGTGATTCCCCTATTATTATCATCTTAAATAGGTATAATATATTTCTTAAAATTGATGAACTGATACTGATTTAACTGAAGTTCATAGTGCCCTTCGGGTGCAGATTTTGTGTTGTATACCCTATGGGCTTTGACAAATATATAATGTCATGTATCCATACTTTAGCTACATTTTTAGTTCATTATTTCACTGGGGATAAGTGTTACAATGGACATGGATAGAAATTTAAAATGAAACTCCAAATGAAGCACATTTTGTGTCAAGAAAGTATTGCTAAAAACAAATCCCTGTGGTTACATATAATGTCCTCATCCTTTACCTGTTTTGTAAATCATAATGTGGCTGGCAATTCAGAGAGTCATGTTTAAAGACCCAGAAACAGGAAATGTTCCCCGGGGTGTTGATCAGCACTTGCAATGTGATGGACGCTGATGTGTCCACTTCCACGTTGGCTGCTTTGTAGACGGCCATTGCACTCTGGGGCCTCAGGGCACACCCGAGGTCTTCAGGGGATTCTGATGCCTGTGTCATAGATGAAACAAGGTGCACTTACTACAGGCTCATGTTTAATATATTCTCTTCTTAGTTGGAACTTTATCAAACACATGTTGACATGCTGGCCAGGACACCCAAGTATATCACAACCTAGTCTTATCTCATTCTCTAAAGCAAAGATAACAATGAGCTACATTTTTAAAGTATTTTACAAGGGTAGCGGGTGGGAGCTGTTGGGGGGACCAAAAGGTGGTGGTGATGGTGTTTTGTTTTTTTTTTTCTTTTTAAAAATTTACTTATTGAAGGAAAAATACAATAAAATATTTCACAGACTGTTACAGGGAAAATTGTGTCCCCCCCTTCCAATTCATATGCTGAAGTCCTAACCCATCAGTACCTCAGAGTATGGCCTTATTTAGAGATAAGATTTTTTGCAGAAGTAAAAGGTAGCCATTAGGGTGACCCTAATCTAATATGACTGGTGTCCTTATAAGAAGAGGAAATTTGGAGAATATGTGCACACAGCGAGAACAAACACTATGTGAACATGAAGAAGGCTATCTACAAACCAAGGAGAAAGGCCTTCCCTCACAGCCCTTAGCAGGAACCACCCCTCACAACATCCAGATTCAGACTTCCAGGCTCCAGAACAGTAAGACAATAAATTTTGGTTGATTAAGTCATTCAGTCTATGATCCTTGTTTCAGCAATTCTAGCAAACTAACACAGACAATATCATAAAGTATATAAAGCATAGGTTAATGTTTTGTGGTTACTGGAAAGTATATAATAATCAGCACAGCCATAATAAATTGATAAAATGCTTCTTCCTTCTCTCTCTTCCTGCCTGCCTACTTGCCTTCATTCCTACCTGCACCTTTCCTTCTACACACACAATAAAGATAAAATTCTGTTATGTCTAATGCTGTGCCTGCCTAATTTTTTCAGTGTCAAATTATCTAGTCAATTTTGGGGAAGCTATTCATTCTCACTGCCAAAGCAATATTATAAATAAAGAGCTAAAACTCCTGATATATAAAAAAATTTTTTAAACCAAGGGACACAGGGTCAAAACGCTGTAGAAAAACAGGAAAAAGAAATAGTTTACAAAAGATAAGAATGGTCCTTGAAAATCTAAAACAATTTTAAACTCACTTATAGTTAGAAAGACACAAATTAAAGACACTGAGATATCACTTCTCATCTTGCAGACAGGTAAAAAAGCTTTAAAGTATGACAATACATTTTGTTGGTGAGGCTGTGAGGAAAGAGTCACTTTCATAGATTGCTGGGGGAATGCCAACTGACACAACCCTTCTGCAGGGGAATTTGGTAATATCTAGGGAACCTACATATGTACTCTCTGTGTGAACCAGCAATCCCACTTCTAGAAATATGCCTCCAACAATTAATTGTAGTATCATTTGTAATTTGCAAAATATTGGAAACAGCCAAATGCTGACTGATAGGAGAGAAGTTGAATAAACTATGGTACAGCCACATTAGGGAGTACCATGAAGGTCTAAGAAAGAGTGAGGAAAGTCTCCATAAACAGATTTGGAGTGATTTCCTGTCAAATGAAAAACATATGTAACTTCAAGTATACTATACTTCATGTAACAAAGGAGGAGATAAAAGAAAATATATGTGTATCTATTCATTTGTGCAAAAGAAAGACATGAATAATATTGACAATCTAAAGGGATTGGCTAAGTACAGGAAGTAGGTGAGAAAAAATAGAAACTTGGTAGTAAGGATGAGGAGGACGTGATACTTCTTTGAACATATATGTGTATATATACATATATTAACAAAGCTTTGTCTTTTAAGACTATGTTTCACAACTCCCCAAAAGTAAATAATTAATAATAACTAGGATATGGAGGGAAATTAAAACAAACTCAATTATACTAAAAAGAAAGTAACCATAGTAAAGGGGCAGAAGAGAAAAGAAATAACCTAAGTAACTTTGAAAAAATAATACTTTAGATTCAATAAAACCAAAGACAAAAATAATTGTACATGAATGTAGTATTCTAGTTAATAAATATGTTTCTCACTGGAATGTAGGTTAGCAATTCTGAAACTAGTTCACATATATACTAGGGTTGAATAAACAAGTAAATAATGAGATCATGAAAGCCAGGTTTCTTTCTGTCTGAGAGAGAAGCATAAATAAAGAAAGAAGGAAAACTAGAATGACCTTTTGGTACTGAATTGAAATCAGAATTATCAGCATGAACTTAAGGAGAAAAAATGACAGGTAGATGGATGGATGGATGGCAGATGATAGAGAGGGATAAATAAGGGGGCGATTATACATAAAAATATTTCTTAAAAACCAAGTCTCTTTAGAAAAGTGATTGATCCCAAGCTGAGGTAGGAAAAATAGGAGACGACCATGAACTGTATTATAGTGTCAGAAAGTACTTGAAAAAATATGGGGACATAGTGAAAGGACATAGGAGCCAAGCTGAAGTAGCTGCCAATAACCAAAACTGGTAAAATCTGACCAACAAAATAAAAATGATAGTACTGGGTTGTGATACATGGAATACAATAATATATAAGGGTTTATATTGATATAAATAATTTAACAAATAAACTAGAGAGAAGGGCTAGACTTTCCTCACAGAAGAATTGCAAGAAACAAATGGAGAGGGAATGAAGGGAAAAGAAAACCATCAGGCAAACATTACAATAATAGTAATTTATTTAGACAAGATTAACTGAAGGATGTTAAAATCATTAGGTAAAAATTGGATGAACAGAATATTTGCATATCCCCCAAAATAGTTATTAAATATAAAGGAGAAATAGTAAACTTGCAGTAGAGGAACCCACCTAGCACACACCCTCTTAATCTCACGATTAAGATTCAGATCACCAGAAATGAGACACGATGGCATCATATGATTTCTTTTTTGAAGAAGCATTTTAAGGAAGGGAAGAAGATGAGAAGGAAGGACTTATATATATTTGTTTTTGGTTGTTTCCCTTCCTACTCAACCCTGGTCCCTGGTTATACACCTGGGTCCTTGGGCTTTACATGATCTATTTCTTAGCTGCTAGCTTAGTGCCAGAGCCATCAGGCTGTGACAACATCCTATAATTTCTATTAGGATGCACTGAGGACACACCATCACTTATGCACAATCTTGCCAAATATGCATAATCTCATATTATTGTGAGAAAACATCAAATAAACCCTAATTGATAATATTCTATAGAAAAACAGTCCAATATGTTTCAAACATGTCAAGGTTACCAAAGACTGAGAAACTGCTGCACATTATCAGAGCCAAAGGAAAGATTACATCTAAATTCAGTGTGGGATCCTGGAACAGAAAAAGTACTTTATTGGAAAAACTGTTGAAATCTGAATGAGGCATATAGTTTAGCTAATGTATTATACTGGTGCTAATTTCCCTATTTTGATAAATGCACTAGAGAAATATAAGATGCTAACATTGAGTAAAGTTGGGTGATGGATATCCAAAAACTACTATTTTGCAAACTTTTCTATAAATCTCAAAATCTTTCAAAATAAAGATAAAATATATTTTAAATGCATAAAATTTGAATAGAAAAAATGCAGAAGAAAATGAAGAGAGAAGAGGAATTTCTTGAAAAAACAAAGAACATGAAAAGGGAAACCAATCAAAACACAACTACATTCAACCCACCTAAGAAGAGAAAGAGAAGACAAAAGGCACTCTGTAACAACATGCAGAAGACAAATTACAAAACAACAACAAAGACCAAATTTACCAATCAAATGACAGAGAGTAACTGAATGCATTAAAAAGCATAACCCAAACTTCTGCTGCATTAAAGAAACTCACTTTCTTTCAAAAGATAACCACAAATTCAACAGTTAGAAGACACTCCTACAGTCGCTCAGCAATCAATGAAAGTCAGAAACAGCTATTCCTATATCAGATAAAAAATAGACTCCCAACAAAAAAGAATAACAAGACAGAGATGAATATTATATAATGATTAAAGGGGTCATGCCAGTAAGAAGGCAAAATTCTTATTAACATATATGTACCAAATGAAGAAGCATCAAAATATATTAAAGTATTATCAGAACAAACAAGAGACATCAAGAGCAACACTATAATGGTAGATTTCAATATCCAATTTACAATGTGCAGATGATCAGGCAAAAAATTAATATGGAGACAATGGCTTTAATGATCAATTGGAACAGATTGGTTTAATAGACATATACCAAAAACTTCATCAAATGACCACAGAATTTTCATTCTTCTCAAGTGTGCATGAAATAGTCTCAAGATAAATCAAATGGTGAGGCACAAAACTTGTTTCAACAAATTTACAAATACTAAAGTCATACCAAGCACCTCCTCTGGCCACAGTGAATTAAAACTTGAAATCAACCACAAAAAGAAAGCTGGAACACCAAAATTAATTGGAGACTAAACAATATGCTTCTGAATGATTCTGGGGTAAAAAAGGAAATCAAAGAAGAACTTAAAATACTTACAGACAAATGAAAATGAAGGCACAAGCTACCAGAATCCATGGGATACAGCAAAAGCAGTACTGAGGAAAGTTCATTGCAATACAGGCCTACCTCAAGAAAAAGGAAAAAAGTCACACGTAAACAATCTAACCCTCCATTTAAAACAGAGAAAGAAGGACAATTAAAAACATAATCAGTTGAAGAAATGAAGTAATCAAAATTCAAGCAGAATAAATGAAATAAAAAACAAAAAGACAGTTCAGAAGATCAATGGAACCAAAAGTTGGTTCTTTGATAAAATATACAAAATTGACAAACCATTGACTAGACTCATGAAGAAAAAAAAGAGATGAAAGTCGTATAGAGTCAGAAATGAAAGGGGAGAAGTTACAACAGATATCAAAGAAATGCAAAACATCGTAAGAGACTACTATGAACAGCTCCATGTCAATGAAGTAGAAAACCTTGAGGGCATGGACAGATTTTTAGAAAAATAGCTTACCAAGACTGAACCTGGAAGAACTGGAAAACCTGAATAGAAAAATCATGAGGAAAGAAATTGAAGAGGTAATCAGAAGTCTCCCCAAAAATAAAAGCTCAGGACCAGATGGGATTTCTAATGAGTTTAATGAGTTTTATCAAATCTACAGAGAGGAGTTAATATCTACTCTTCTCAAACTCGTCCAAAATATTGAAGAACAGGGAACATTTCGAAACACTTTCTATGAGGCTAACATCACAATGATACCAAAAGCTGATCAAGATGTCACCAAGAAAGAAAATTAGAGATCAATATCTCTAGTGAACATAGATGCAAAAACTCTCAACAAAACATTTGCTAACAGAATCCAACAAACATCAAACGGATCACCCTCAACAACCAAGTGGGATTTATCTCAGAGATGCAAAAATGGTTCAACATACATAATTCTATATTAAACATCATATATTATACATTACATCAAGAGGAAGGAGAAAAACTACACAATCATATAAATAGACACAAAGAAAGCTCTCAAGATTCAACAATCATTTATGATAAAAACCCTGCAAAAAATGGGGATAGAAGGTACATACCTCAACATAATAAAGTACATCTCTGATAAACCCACAGCCAACATCCTCAATGTTGAAAAACTGAAAGCATTCCCTCTAAGGTCGGGAACAAGCAAGGTTGTCAACTCTCACCACTATCATTTAACATCATTCTGGAGGTCTTAGCTAGAGCAATTAGGCATGAAAAAGAAATAAAAGGAATCCAAATTGAAAGAGAGGAAGTAAAATGATCTCTTTTTGCAGATGCTATAATTATATATGTTAAAATCCCTAAAATCTCTGTAAAAAATCATTAAAACTAATCAACAAATAGAGAAAAGTGGCAGGCTACAAAATCAATGCACAAAAGTCCATTGCGTTATTTTATGGACATGATATGCTAGTAGAAAATGAAATTGAGAAAACCACCTTATTTATAATAGAAGCAAAAAAAAAAATTAAATACCTTGGAATTACTTAACAAAGGAGGTAAAATACCTATACAACCATAACTATAAGTCCTACCTAAAAAAAAAAAAAAAAAAAAGAAAACTACAAAGAGATGTAAATCTTTGCTCATGGCTGGGAAGAATCAATATTGTCAAAATGGTCATCTTACCTAAAACAATATTCGTATTTAATGCAATTTCCAGCCAAATTCTACCAGCATATTTCAAGGAAACAGAAAAAATACTTTAAAATTTGTATGGAACAATACAAGACTCCAAATAACCAAAGAAACTATGAGAAAAAAGAATACAATTGGAGGTATCATAGTCTCAGACACTGAGCTTTACTATAAAGTGATAGTGATAAAAACTTCATGGTACTGAAATAATAATAGAAGGAAAGATCACTGGAATCAAATTGAATCACTAGAAACTGATTCACACATACATGGTCAGCTAATTTATGACAAAAGATTCAAAAGCATGCAATGGAGAAAAGAATCTCTTCAACAAATAGTATTGGGAAAACTGGACAGTTACATGTAAACGAATGAACTACACAACCATTCACAAAAATGAACTCAAAATGAACTAGAGACTTGGATATAAGACCAAAAACCATAAAATTCTTGACATACAATATATGAAAGACATTCCATGACATCATCCTTAAAGAAGTCTTTGAGGATTCAACTCCATGACAACATCCTTAAAGAAGTCTTTGAAGAAAGGAAAACAAACAAAAAAAAAATAAACAAGTGGGACAACACCATAACAGTAAAAAGCTTTGTTACAGAGAAAGAACACATCACCGAAAAAAATACAGCCTAATAACTGGGAGAAGATGTTTGAATTCCATATTTCTGGCAAGGGCTTAATATCCAGAATATACAAAGAACTCATAAAATTCACTAACAGAAATACAAGCAATCCATCAAAAAATGAGCAGAATTGGAGAGACATTTCTTCAAGGAAGACATACAGATGGCCATCAGGCACATGAAAAGATGTTCTTCCTCAATGGCTATTAGGGAAATGCAAATCAAAACAACAATGAGATATCACCTTACACCTAAGAGTCTGGCTATTACCCAAAAGTCTGAAACAGCAAGTGTTGGCGAGGATGTAGAGAAAAGGCAATACTTCTAGACTGCTGGTAGGAATGTAAATTAGTGCAACTCCTATGGAAAACAGTATAAAGATGTCTCGAAAAGTTGAAAATGGAAATCCCATATGATCCTGCCATCCCACTTCTGTTTATTTACACAAACAATAGAAAAACACTCATTCGCTGAGATTCATGCACTCCCATGTTTATTGCAGTCCTATTCACAATAAGAACTGGAAACTACCTAAGTGACTATCATCAGATGAACAGATAAAGAAGATATAATGTATATGCACAATGGAATATTACTCTGCTCTTAGAAGAAATAACAGTTATTTAAATCAACATGGATATATCTAGAGGGGATTAGGTTAAGTGAAATAAGTCAAAAAAGAAAGCTAGATACTGATAAATTTACTCATATATGGAATATGAATACACAAAGCAAGCAAACAAACAAATCAAAATCAACCCGTGGACACTGCAAGAGAACTGAGTTTATCATCAGGGAATGAGTGTGGGATGGGGTGGACAAGTTGTGGCATGGTGCAGTGGAAAATAGTGAAGAACTCTTTGTAATTTGGTGGAAGGCAGTTGTGTTGACATGTATTTGAGGAACAGGGAGCTTGCATGTATGGGGCAATTATACAATAAGTTTATATTAATTTGTAAAAAAAAAGCTATCTCATTAAAATACAAAAAAAATTACACAATAAGAAATGCTCAAATAACTTGGTATTTCACAATAGTTTGCAAAGTGTGGTCTCTAGAGAAAGCAGTTATCATTTTAATATTACTTTACCATAGGATGTGATGATGATATCCTCACTGATGAATCATTGTTCTTATGATTGATTAAAGCACACTTGATCACAGGCAGCTCTTGATTTGCAATACTCTCAAACATCATTGCTGAAAAAACAACTGCAAAACAAAATAAAGATAATGATATTGATACATGGACACCTTAGGAAGAAAATATGTATTCATCTTACAACAAAACAAAATATAATTGAGGAGTGGCCAATAGGAAAGCATGTAGAAAATGTAATTTCATAGAAGACAAGTCTTACTATAAATCAGGAGCTGTGTTGTCAATAGACCATTCTGCAGAGATGAAACTATATGTGTTATTAAATATTCTGGTCATTAATGATATGACTATTAAGCAACTGAAATGAGGATAGTGCAACAGAGGAACTGGTTACCTTTAAACAAGATATTTTTTCCTATTTAGGGATGTCTGGAGAATAATTTTTTAAGGACTTTTTTTAAAAAGGAAAGTTGCAAGCAGGAATGAAGGAGAGGTAGGCAGGTAGGAAAAGCATTTTATTTTATTTTTTTCAGTTGTTCATCTTAGTTGTTTCCACTGGACCCTGGGAGCTTGGGATGTATGTAAACTGCACCAAATCCCTACTCCACCAGGGAATAACTGTAGAATCTTTTCTTTGTGCACCGAAATCTTCACAACAATGTGCAAGTTTATTTCATCTATGGTGCTAGATAATCAGTGGGCTTTTTGCAGCCTAGAATTCATATTCTTTTCTTTAAAGTTTTCTTGGTTTCTTTGATTATCTCTCTCCCCTTCACTTTCTGTTCTCCTACTATTTCTGATGATCCTTGACTGCCTGTGCATATATTATAAAATAACGAAGCATGCACTATTCATCATAAACTGTGTGCACATAGCATGATCTGCTACCCCATCTTCTCTGTAAGATTATCTTTAGATTTTCTCATGATCTGGTCTGAATCCCCATGAGAAGACTCTTCTTGCCTACTGCCCACATTCTGGAAGCTGGTGCTGGCAATTTGTACTCTTTTGAAGGTCCTGTGGTGGAAATCAGGCAACTTATTGCCTTTATCAATCTCTAATTTAGGATTCAGTTTTCTTCATGTGCTTAAAACTCTCAAAATTTGTGAATTTTCTCTTAACCTTTTATTCTTAATATGTTTATCTCTTAATTTTTACAGTCATATGAATGTCAGTTTGTTAGACATGAGTTATGTGTTCAAACACCTTTGTACCTTTTAATCTGAGATAGTTTCATCCACTTAATCTCAGTATTAAAGCTATGAGAGCTACATATTAAGACACATTCACTGGTTTATTTTAATCTGTCTTTGTTAATTTAATCATATTAAAGAAGGCACATTACATCAACACTAGTGGAAATATAAGTGAAAATTCACTCTTAATCCTAACATCCAAATAAACCATTTTAATGATGCATTCTCTAGACTTGTATCCATCTGTATAATTTTTAGCTAACTGTATTGAAAGAGTGGAAATAATCTTATATTCTGATTTTAAACGCATCATCAAAATTTCTTAAGACACCAATAGCTGATTTGCATTTCTTTAATGGATATAACACAAATGAAGGATGCATTCCCTATATGTTTCTCATTTTGTGGCCCTTCATTGCCTTTTAAAATACTTCATTAAGCCACTTGCTTTTAATATTATTTCCTTAGTATAAATTTATGGAAATAGAATTAATGGATCAAAGGACAGACACATACTTAAACGGTTCTTGATATCCATTGCTATATTGTTTTTCAAAGGGGATTACCAAAATAAGTTAGAATTTAATAGCTTTACTACATCCTCATCATCAATTAGTCATTATGTATTTTAAATTTTTTCCTTAATAAAAACAAGTTTTTGAAATGTGCAGGTAGGAATGGAGACAATAACTAGGTAGGCAGGAGAAGAGAAGGAAGAAGCACTTTGTTTTTTAATTAGTTTGCACATCCTGGTTGCTCTTCCTGATTAGGGACTCAAACCTAGGTCCTTGGGATATATGTGTCTTGTGCTTTGACACAAGACAAAACTACTACTCCACCAGGGTCTTCTGAGCCCTACTCTATTAAAAGGCAATAAAGGGGAGTTTGGGTGAAGACGGCAACCTGGTATTAGTGAGTTCTAACTCCTCCCTACAGAGTTACTAGAAATTCACCTATTTTCCAGACATACATACTGAGGAAAAGCAGGCCCAGAGGCTACAGAGATCACAACAATATTCACGGCCAGAGAGGGTAGGTGAAAACATCAGGGTTCAGAGCTTATACCACAGATTTGGGATTCGGGCTGTGATGGATGAGGTGGAGCTCTGGGAAGAACCAGACCTCCCAAAGAGTCACACCAAAAGCAGCAGAGAACTTACCCACCAAGCCTGGGACATGGAGACAGGAGAGAGGGACTTAACACAAGGTAGGAGGACCAGTGCCCCAGTGGTCTGAGCAGAAATTCCTGTGGGGAAATTACACTGATGCTACCATAATGGGAAGGCAGGGGAATGCCCTACTCTCACACCATTCCAAAATACTGTGTTAGAGCTACAGGACCCATCCTCCATAAATCCCTCCCACACGCTTAAAGGAAGAACAGAGTGTCCCAGAAGGGAGAAAACTCTCATAACCAAAATGATATGAAAAGGTAGAAGCTACAGTAGACAACACAGAAATACAAAAATCCTAACAGACTACTATAAACAGTTCTATACCAACAGAATGGACAACCTTAATGACATGGACAGATTTTTTAGAAAATACAGTTTACCAAGACTGAACCTGGAAGAATTTGAACACATGAACAGAACAATCACGAGCATAGAAATTGAAGAGGTAAGCAAAGTTTCCCTAAAAATAAAAGCCCAGTACCAGAAGGCTTTTCTAATGAATTTTGCCAAACCTACAGAAAGGAATTAATATCTATTCTTCCCAAATTCTTCCAAAATATTGAAGAACAGGGAACACTTCCAAACACTTTCTATGAGGCTAAAATAGCAATAACACCAAAATCTGATAGAGACATCACCAAGAAAGGAATTACAAACTAATATTGCTAGTGAACATAGATGCAAACATTCTTAACAAAATACTAGCAAACCAAGTGCAACCCTTATAGATAATAGTGTGGTGATTCTTCAAAAAGTTGAAGACGAAAATTCCATATGAACCCACTGTCCCACTTCTGGGTATTTAACCAAAAGATACAAAAATACTGTTTCACAGAGATTTATGCACCCTCACATTTATTGCAACAATATTTACAATAGCTAATAACTGGAAACTACCCAATGACCAATGCCAGATAAATGGATTAAGAAGATGTGGTATATATACACAATGAAAAACAACACAGCCCTTAGAAGAGAAAAAAATACTGTCATTTAAATAAATATAGATGTAACTAGGGGAATTATGCTAAGTGAAATAAGTCAAAAAAAGAGAAAGATATATACCAGATGACCTCACTCATAGGTAGAATGTGAATAGACAAAACAAAGGAACAGATTAAACAAAACCAACCCTTGGACATTGGTAATAGATCTGAAGTTACCAATAGTGAATGTGATGGATGTTAGGGGGAGAAAAGTGGCAGCAGAGACTACTAGATAATGGTGAACACTTGGTGATTTAGTGCAGGGAAGAGTGTGATGGAAAAAAAAAATACTCATAGATCCTAAAAAGAATTAGCAAATTCAACAATGCATAAAAAGATCATTCATCATGACCAAGTGCCATTTATCCCAGGGATGCAAGGATGGTTCGACGAACATAAAGCTACTAATGTTATACATCATATCAATAAAAGGAAGGCAAAAATCCACATCATCATATAAATAGATGCAGATAAAACTTTTTATAAGACCCAACACCTATTTGTGATGAAAGTCTTGCATAAAATGAGGATAGAAGGTGCATAACTCAACATAATAAAGGCCGTGTACAATAAACCCACAGGAAACATCATAGTCAGTGACAAAAAATTGAAAGATTTCCTCTAAGGTTAGGAAAAAGGCAATGTTGTCCACTCTCACCACTGCTTTTCAACATCATTCTGGAGGTCTCAGAATATGTGAGCTGAACTAAAGAAGTCAAAAGGGGGGCTCAAGAATAGGATGAATGTGGCTGCAAATAGAATCAGTGAGCTAGAAGGTAGGGCAGAGGAATGCACTCAAGCAAACCAGCAAAGAGATAAAAGAACGTGAAGAAATGAAGTCAGCATTCAAGACCTATGAGATAACATCAAAGGAAACAACATTCACATCACAGGGATCCCAGAAGGAGAAGAGAGAGAAAAGTGGGGGTAGAAACTCTATTTGAAGAAATAGAGGAAAATTTCCCTAACCTAAAGAATGAAACAAGCCCCCAGACCCAGGAATCTCAGAGATCCTAATAAAAACAAAACAAAACAAAAAAACCCAAGAAAATCTACAACTAGACACATTGTCATCAAAATGTTAAAAATACAAGCTAATAAAATTAGAAGAATTACTGATGAATAAAATAAGAACTACAACAAAGATAAAGAGAACATGAGAAAGTTTCAAATACAAATAATAGAGCTAAGGAACACAATAGCTGAACTGAAAAATACAACAGAAAAGTCAATAGTAGACAATAAGAAGTAACATACAGAATGAACAAGAAGACATGCAGTCCAAAACATCGTAACAGACCAAAAAGAAAATATAATTAAGAAACAAAAAGCAGGGCATATCCTGGTGGAATAGTAATTAGGTCAATAACCTCCAAAGGAGCTCAGTCCCTGGTTTCAAGTCCCAGGTCGTGGGGGGGGGGGCCCCGATTCGGGAGGATAGACTATCATTGTAACAATTAAGTGAAATTAGAGATGCTTCTTCCTCCTTTCTCTTCCTGCCTGCACCTTTCTTTTAAAAATAATTAAAAATAGATTGAGATGTGGCAAATCGTTGAGCAAAAATATTGATATTATAGGGGTTTCAGATGGAAAAGAGAAAGAGAAAGGGGTAGGAGCCATAACAGAAGAAATCATGTCTGGGAATTTCCCTTACCTGGGAAAGTATACAGACATCCAGATCCAGGAAGTTCAAAGAGTCCCAAACAAAATAAATCCAAACAGGTGCATACAAAGAAATACTGTAATTAAAATGGCAAAAATTAAGGATAAAGAGAGAATTCTAAAAGCGACTAGAGAAAAATGAATCATATATATATATAAAGGAACTCCTACATTACTAGGATTTATCACCAGAAATTTTAGAGGCCGGAAGGGAACAGCATATTTAAAGTATTAAAAGAAAATAATTTCCAACCAGCAATATTCTACATAATCACTGCTACATAATCATTCATAACTGAAGGAGGGATAAAGAGCATTTCAGACAAAATTAAAGGAATTCATCACCACTAAATCAACCTTGCAATAAATACTAAATTGATTTTTATAAAATGAAAAGAAACCCCACTTAGGAGTTGCAAGACATCAAAAATATATATAGTAATGAGGAGAGTAAAATGCTTTTAGAATAAGCTTGAGATTAACTGGACAAACTCACAGCAAAAACGAAGAAGCAAATAAGAAACTGAAAAAGAAATTTAAATATAATACAGAAAAGCTCAAAATGTAAGAGACTAACAGAAAAAGCACAAAGACAAACTACAAAAACACACCCAATAGACAAATGCTAAATGGCAATAAATATTTATATTTTAACAATTACCCTCAAATTTAATGGTTTGAACTCATCAACTGAAAAGAACAGAGTGAATGAATGCAATAAACAAAAAAAAAAAATAGAACTTTTTGCTGCTTACAGAAAATTTTATAGATAAATTTAAAAAGTAAAAATAAAAAAAGCTCAAAGTAAAAGGTTAGAAGACAATCCTACAAGCAAATGGTAATCTAAAAAGACAGGCACACCATAGCTATACCAGAAAAAAAATAGAATTCTAGTTTAAAAGAAGGGTAAAAAGAGACAGAAATGGACATCGTATAATGATTGAGAGCCAAAGACAGGAAAAAGACATGAATACTTATTAATATATACACACCTAATAATGGAACATCAAAATACATAAAGCAATTATTAATAGGACTGAAGAGAGACATTGATGATTGCACAATAGTAGCAGACTTTAATATCCCACTTACATGTTGAACAGATGAACTTTAAATAATCAACCTTAAATAACCTTAAATAATCAACTCAACCAGAAGAGATTAATAGACATTTACAGAACATTCCATGCCCAAAGAGCATAATTTACAAGGATATACCATATGTTGGAACACAGAACAACTGTTAACAAGTGTATAAAGGTGGTCATCATACAAAGAATCTCCTGCAATCACAATGCTTTAAAGCTAGATAACAACCACAAAAACAAGAAAAATCTCAAACATGTGGAGACTAATAAGCTTCTGGATAACTATTAGATCAACAAGGAAACTAAACCAAAGATTAAAAATACTGGTAAATAAATTAAAATGAAGACATGACCTACCAGAAAATATGAGGTGCAGCAAAAGCTGTTTTAAGAGGGAATTTAACAACAATACATCAAGAAGCAAGAAAAGTCTCAAATAATCAACTGAATGCTACACCTAAACAATCTTGAAAAAATGGTGAACCCTGGTGGTTTAGTGGATAAGTTCACTGCCTCTGAGAGGCCAAATCCACGTAAGATCTAGGTTCCTGATGTAGGGGTGGGGGTAGCAACCAGGATGAACAACAAAATAACATGAATGAATGACTTTCTCCTCTCTCTACTTGCTTGTACCTGCTTGCCTTGATTCCTGACTATACCTTTCCTTAAAGAAAAAGAAGAAATGAAATCAAAAGTTAGTAGAAGGAAAGAAATTATAAAAATCAGAATGCAAATAAACAATATAAAAATCAAAAAGATGATTTAAAAGATCAGTGAAACCAAAGTCAGCTCTTTGAAAAGATAAATAAGATTGACAAACTCTTAGAGGATTATGCTAAGTGAAATAAGTGAGGAAAAGACAAAAACCGGATGATCTCACTCATGTGGAATATAAAGAAACAAAGCAAAGGAGTAAACAAGACAAGAACTAACCCTTGCAAATTGACAAGAGAATTGAGGTTACCAGTGGGGAAGGGGGTGAGGGGCAGGAGCAAGAGGTGTTGGGTTCCAATGGACAGTGGTGAAGGACTTTGGGTAATTTTGTGATGGACGGAATGGATTGTTATATATTTGAAGAATGGTGAACATGCACTTAAGGGCATATGTTATTCTGTAAAGCAAAGTTGCCTCAATAAAATCTTAAGGAGTGTAAGTAGAGAACAGTGTATAAGCATGTTAACTTCCATATTTTTTTAAAAAACCTGAAATGCTATACATGCTGGTAAATATGTATAAAATAACTTTAAAAATCCATAAAGCTAATTCTGTATTGATCAAATCTAAAGTGTCATCAATTAAAAGATACAAAATTACTTTATAGCTTAAGAATGTGCGCCATCAATTAAGTTATTCCATATGCTATTTTCATACACAATTATATTTTGTTCTTTTGGAAGGACTGCTTTTAGATTTAGATACAAATATCATTTAAGGTGCACCCTGGGAGAATCCTGATTTGGCAAGCCACCTTCAGTCAAGAGCTCAGTCCATATACATTCCAATGACCTGGTTTCACATCCTGGGGCTATGGTAAACAACCAAGACGAAAAACTAAATAAATATAAATACTTCTTCCTCCTCTCTCTGCCTGTCTGCCTCTGTTTGCCTTCATTCCTGCCTGCACTTTTCCTTTAAAAAAAACCAAATATTTAATTACACTTGTGATTAAAAATAAAGTGAAACAGATTTCATAAAAAGCAAAATAATCATAATAGATTGATTTTTTACATGTGAAATCTGCCTCTTCAGAATCATTTTCAAATCATTAGTTGATACAATGATCATCCTTTGTTCCACCAAGAGATTACTTTTTTAAATGTTCTATTATTATCTCTATAATTTTCTTCCAAGCTATGTAATAGGGCAATCTTTTACATGTCTCAATAATAAAACTTTCAAAAATTGTCACCAAAAAGATTGACAAACCTTTATCTAAGTTCACCAAGAAAAGAATAAAATTCTAATATATAGAATCAGAACAAAAGAGGGAAAGTTACACCAGATACCACATATATAAAAAAGGGTTATGAACAACTAATGCCAATAAATGTGATAATCTAGAAGATACTACTATGAACAATTATATGCCCAAAATTAATAATCTAGAACAAATGGATACATTTCTAGAGCAAAAAAGTATAACAATACTGAGTTAGGAAGAAATAGAAAACTTGAACAGACTGATCACAAGTGTGGAAATAAAAGCAGTAATCAAAAATCTCCCCCCAAACAAGTCTCGGACCATATTGCTTTACTAGCGAATTTTACCAAACCTTCACAGAAGAACCAACACCTATTATTCTCAAACTCTTCCAAGAAACTTAAAGAAATACATCCAAACACACTTTATGAGACCAAAATATACTAATACCAAAACCAGCTAAAGATATCATACAAAAAGAAAACTGTAGTTTTACATAACATTATGATGAAATTTTCTTTCAATAAAATTAATTTTTTAAAAATAAGAAAACTTCAAAATCATATAAAAAGAATTAAATAATTAGGAGTAAATTTTATAAAGGTGAAAAGAGGTGAAAATTTTGTACAATGAAAACTGTAAGATATTGTTAAAAAGAAGTGAAGGTGCACCCTGATGGAGCTGTGATTAAATCAATTGCCTCAGAAGGAGTAAGCCACCTATCCCTGGCTCTTGTCACAGTTTTGGAGAGAAACAACCAGTGCGAATAAAAATAAAAATAAAAATTAAATAAAATGTTTCCTCCTCCTCTCTTCCTGTTTGCCTGCTTATTAACCATCATTCCTGCGTGCACCTTTACATTAAAAAAAGAAAGAAAGAAAGACGTGGAAAAGACAATGGAAAGAAATTTCATATTCAAGGAGAGGCAGAATTAATACTGCTAAAATGATTACCTTATCTAAAGCAATACACAGAGTCAATGCAATCCTTATTAAAATACCAATGTCATTTTCAAGGAAATGGGACAAGTAATACTAAATGTATATAGAATCGCAAACTTCAAACTATGCTACAGAGCAACTAATCCAAACAGAATGTTACGGAATAAAGCGATGTAGACCAATGGAATAGAATTGAGGACCCAGAAATAAACCCACATATATATCAACAATTAATCTATGATAAAGGAGCCATGACCTTCCAGAGCAAACAGCATCTCTTCAACAAACGATGTTAGAAAAATTGAACAGCCATATGCAAAATAATTTAACTGGATTACTCTCTAATTCCATAAACAAAAATAAATACAAAATGAATTAAATAATTGAATGTAAGACTTGAAACCACAAAATACATAGAAGAAAGAAGAGGCAATCAAAATTGTGCAGAATGTCTGAATAGGCATTTCTCCAAAGATAGCCCACAAGTACCTAAAAAAAATGCTCACTGTCACATATTACAGAAGTGCAAATTAAAGAAAAATGAGATATCACTTCACACCTGTAAGAGTGGTTCATATCAAAAAATCTAGCAACAAGTGTTGGTGAGGGTATGAAAAAAATGAACACTCGTGTATTGTTGTGGGAATGTAAATTAATGCAACTATTTTGGAAAACAGTATAGAAGGTCCTCAAACAACTAAAAGTTAAATACCATATTAACTAGCAGTCCCACTTCTAAGTAGTTATCTGGAAATATGAGATAGTTAATTTAAATACACATAGGTACCCCTATCTTTATTGCAACACTATGATAGCTAAGATATGAAAATAACCCATTGTACACTGATAGGTGGCTAGATAAAAATGAGGTAAATATTCATATTGGAATAATGCTGTCATTAAAAAGATGAAATTATGCCATACAGCAAAATGAAAGGAACTAAAAAACATTATCTAAGTGAAACAAGTCAGAAGAAGAAGGACAAATACTGGATGATTTAAAGTAATTGTGGAAAATAAGGAAACAAAGCAAATGAATGGATAAAACAAAATTAAAATAAGCCAGTGTACTTACAACAGAACAATTTCACTTACCAGTGAAGGTGAGGATGGTGAGGAGGAGTAGGGGTGCAGAGGGGTTCAAGGGATTGTGGTAGTTTGGAGGTTTAGGGGAGGTTATTTGTTATTATTTGTTTAATTAAAAAGATTTTAAGTACACACAAGCAAGGCCAAGAAAAAACAAAGGAAAAACGAAACTAAAGTATAATTGCAAGAGCAAGGGAAGAAAGAGGAAAACGAGGTTAAAGATAGTTAAGTGCCTTTTCTTCCCTATTTCCTATTTTTTCTCCCTATTCTTTTTCAAGTTTGGTATAACTAAAATACAATAAATGTTGCATATATTTTAATGACTAATTTGATGAGTTTTGACATAAAAACAAATATATATAAAACCATCATCTTAGTGAAGATAGTGCTCTTATCATCATTTCTAAGTTTCCTCCTTCCTGCCCTATTACCACATGCCCAAGCAACTTTTTTAAATTAATATCTATTATCTCGTTTGTTCACAAAACTACTTTCATTTTGAATACTGACACAGTATCTCAATTTGTATTTCATACCACATTCTCCACCAGACATCCACTGTCTTTTACCACCACCTTTTCCCCTTTCCTTTCCTTCCACCTCACCCCCTCGCATCATCATCTTGTATACTGAGAGTTTTTGCTAGGCTTTATGTATTTGCTTGTTTCATTTAATTATATTCCACATATGAGTGAAACTATCCTGTATTTCTTCTTCTTTTTGACCTATTCACTTAACATGATCCCTTCCGATTCAATCCAGATTGTTGCACAATCTGGGCACACTTCCATTTTTTAAATAATTTGTTGTTTACTGAAGGGATAATGCATTTTGACATTAACTTGCTTGGAGGTATATATTGCACCAAATTAACATTTACAGAGATCAATTTCCCGATGGTGACTTAATAGAACCACTTTTGGGTCGCTCCCCACAGACACTGAAAAAAACAAAAAATCACCTATTTTTCTGAGACAAACACCAAGAAATGATTGGTACTTTAGCTGGAGACAGAATAGCTAAAGACTAATGGTAGGTGATGGCACCTGGCACGGTTCTCAGCTAAGCCACGGATTTAGATTTGGGACGGAGCTCGGGAGTCTGGATGCATGGTGGTGTGGAGGCTGGGATTTGGGGACCACCTGTGGAGGCAGTGAGAGGCTGGCCCTTTGGGGCTGAGATGTAGCGTTATGGAGGGCCGACTTGGGAGGGGGTGAAAGGTGAGCCAGCTCACCAGGAGCTGAGCTAGAGCCTGCATGGTGAAATTGTGCTGGGCCCAGCCATAAGCAGAAATCAGTCAAATCAAACCACTCCCACAACCATTTCATGCCAGAGCCTGAGTTTCACTGAGAGGAAATCCCGCCCAAGCATATCCGCCCACCAGAAATCCCACCCAATGGATGCCCCACCCCCTGGAATACACTGAGAAGGCAGTCCCAAACCTCAATGCTACCGATAGCTCCACCTTATGGGTAGAGAAGAGACTGCAGCCTGATTGCCAATCTTGGGCAAGTCAAACGTATGCCAGGGAAACTGACCCTGAGAAATATAAACAGAATGCTGAATAGAGAAAAGGCACAGAGAAATATACATGAAATGATGCATCTAATCAAAAGCCCAGGGAAAAATCTGAATGTAGGCAGCAAATGTATGTAATTGAATTTCAGGTGATAGTGATTAACATACTCATGGGAATCCAGAAATCACTAGAGGCAGTAAATGAGAATATCAGGAAGCAAAGAGAAGACTTAAAGCAAGACATGAAACAGGTAAGAGACATGATGACTGAATTAAAGAACTCAATAGAGGGACTCAACAATAGGATGGATGAAGCTTCCAATAGAATCAGTGATTGGGAAGATAGGACAGAGGAACTCAATCAAGCAAGCCAGCAAAGAGATAAAAAATTCAAAGAATCGAAGACAGCATTCATGACCTCTGGGATAACATCAAAAGGAACAACATTCGCATCACAGGAGTCCTAGAGGAAGAAAGAGAAAAGGGGGCAGAAACCATATTTGAAGAAATAATAGATGAGAACTTGCCCAATTTGAAGAATGAAGCAAGCCTCCAGATCCAGGAAGCTCAAAGAGTTCCTAATAAAAGAAACCCAAACAGAAATACACCTAGATACATCATCATCAAAATGTCAGAAACACAAGATAAAGAAAGACTATTAAAAGCAGCCAGAGAAAAATGTGTCACATACAGAGGAGCCCCCAAAAGATTGTCAGTGGACTTCTCAAATGAAACTCTACAGGTTAGAAGGGAATGGCATAATATATTCAAAATGTTGAAAGTGAGTTTCAACCTAGGATACTATATCTGGCAAGATTATCATTCAGAACTGAACGAATGATAAAAACCTTTTCTGACAAGCAAAAGTTAAAGGAATTTATCATTACAAAACCAGCTTTGCAGAAAATATTAAAGGATGCTCTATAAAGCATAAATAAACCACACAGATAAACAGTAAGACAGCAAATATTAAAAGTGGAGAGGAAAAGAAGAGAACAAAAATGTGGATAGTTAAAATGAGTGGAAGACTAATATGCTTTCAAATAAACTTAGATAGTAAACATAGAACTGTGAATGCTAACTTCAGGGTAACCTCAAAATACATCCCCAAAGATAAAACAAAGAAGAAAACAAAAGGCTAAATCAATCAAAACATAATTGCATCCATCCAACCTAACAAGAGAAAGAGAACAAAGTCATCACCTGGAGTAACATACAAAAGACAAATTATAAAATGACAGTAAGCAACTATATATCAAAAATCACCAGTCAAATGATGCAGAGTGGCTGAATGAATTAAAAAGCATAACCCAAACTTCTACTGCATTCAGGAAACCCACCTTCTTCCAAAAGACTCAAAGTCAATGGCTGGAAGACAATCCTACAGTTGAATGGCAACCACAAAAGAGCAGGAACAGCTATACTCATATCAGATAAAATAGATTTCTACCTATAAAGCACAACAAAAGACAGAGATGGACACTATATAACGATTAAAGGATCAATTCAGCAGGAAGACATAACACTTATTAACATATATGCACCAAATGAAGGAGCATCAAAACATAAAAAGGCAAATATTATTAGACCTGAAGAGAGACATTGACAGCTACACAATAATAGTGCGGAACCTCAACACCTCACTTACAACAATGGACAGATCAACCAGGAAGAAAATTAACAGGGAAACAGGCACTTTAAATGACCATCTGGAACAGATAGGTCTAGTAGACATGTACCGACCACTTCACTCAATGACTACAGTTTCACTTTCTTCTCAAGTGCTCATGGAACATTCTCAAAGATAGGTCATATACCGGGACACAAAACATCTCTCAACAAATTAACAAAGATTGAAGACTCACCAAACATCTTCTCTGACCACAATGGAAATTGACCACAAAAAGAAAGCTGGAAAACCCCAAACCAATTGAAAACTCAATAATATGCTCCTGAAGGACTCTTGGGTAAAAGAGGAAATCAAAGAGCAACTTACAAAATACTTAGAGACAAATGAGAATGAGTACAAACACTACCAGAATCTATGGGATGCAGCAAAAGTGGTACTAAGGAGAAAGTTCATTGAAATCCAGGCTTATCTCAAGAAACAAGAAAAACTGCAAATAAACAACTTAACTCTACATTTAAAACAACTAGAGAAAGAAGAACAATTAAAGTCAAAAATCAGCGAAAGAAAGGAAATAATCAAAATTCAAGTAGGAATAAATGAAATCAAAAATAAAAAGACAATCCAGAAGGTCAATGAAACCAAAAATTAGTTATTTGAAAAAATAATCAAAATTGGGAAGCCACTGGCTAGACTCACGAAGAAGAAAAGGGAGAAAACTCTCATAACTAGAATCATAAATGAACAGGGAGAAGCTACAACAGATATCACAGAAATTCAAAATATCGTAAGGAACTACTGTGAACAGCTCTATGCCTCCAAAATGGACAACCTTGAGGACATTTCTAGAAAAGTATGGTCTACCAAGACTGAACCCAGAAGAATTGGAAAACCTGAACAAAACAATCACAAGCATAGAAATTTAAGAAGTAATCAAGGGCCTCCTCCAAAATAAAAGCCCAGGACCAGATGGCTTCTTCTATGAGTTCTATCAAACCTTCAGAGAATTAACACCTATTCTTCTCAAGCTCTTCCAAAATACTTAAGAACAGGGAACTATCCCAAATACTTATTATGAAGCTAACATTATTACACTGATACCAAATTAACATGTACATATAGCACATTACGTCTACCAATATTCCTCTTTCCACCCCTTTCATTTATAGTTAAATTTCATTTTTTAGTAGATGCATAGAATTCCATAGACTACAGCTTCTTTATCCAGTTACCCGTTGATGGCCACTTAGGTTGTTTCTATGTCTTGGCTGGTGTGAACTGTGTTGCTATGAATATTGGGATGCAGACTTTTTTTCTGATTAGAGATTTTCTATCCTCTGGGTATACACCCAAGTGGGATTGCTGGATTGAATGGTAGATCCATCTTTATTTGTTTGAAGAATCTCCATACTGTTTTCCAAAGAGGCTGCATCAATTTGTATTCTCACCAATAGTGCATGAGGGTTCTTTTTTCTCCAAAACTCCTCCTACACCTGCTATTTCTAGTTTTTTAAATATAGGCCATCCTTATTGGTGTGAGGTGGTATCTCACTGTAGTTATTTGTAGTTCTCCAATGATGAGTGATGTGGAACATTTTTTCAGGTGTCTATAGACCATCTGTGCATCTTCTTTTGATATCTATTCAGTTATTTTGCATTTTTTGAGTGGGTCATCTGCTCTTTTATTGTTGAGTTGTGTGAGTTTTTATATACTTGGAGATTAAGCTCTTACTGATGTATGCTGTGTGAATATCTTTTCCAATTCTGCAGGTTGTCTTTTTGTTTTAGTGGTAGTTTCTTTATCTGTGCAGAAGCTCTTCAGTTTGATATAGTCCCAATTGCTTAATTTTACTTTGACCTCTTTTGCCATATTTGTTCCTTCCCCAAAGAGCTCTTTGAAGCTGAGGTTGAGAATGTGGAGCATATTTCCTCACATTGTCTTCTAGGTATTTTATGCTTTCGGTTCATATATCTTTGATTTATCTTGAGTTAATTTTTGTGAATGGTAATAATGAGTAATCTAGCCTCTTTTTTTTGCAAATGTCTTTCCAGTTTCCCAGCACTATTTGTTAAATAGACTTCCCTTGTATGCTCTTAGCACCTATGTCATAGATTAACTTTCCATATAGGTGTGGCTTTATTTCTGAGATCAATATGATTCCACTGATGTGTGTGTCTGGTTTTGATGATGTTCACTCTATAATAAAGAATGAGGTCAGAGAGTGTGATTCCCCCACTGTTCTTTTATTTCTCTTAAGATAGCTTTGGTTATTCAAGTTCTTTTGTGATTCTATACAAACTTCAGTATAGTTCCATTTCCTTAAAGAATGTCCCTGGGATTTTGATGGGAATTGCATTAAACCTCTATATTGCTTTTGGTACAAAGGCCATTTTTACTATGTTAATTCTTCCAATCCATGAACATGGAATGTTTTTTCAATTCTTTGTGTCTTCTACTTTAGTTATGACCCTGTAGTTTTCGTTATAGAGCTCTTTCATCTCCTTTGTTAAGCTTATTCTCAGGTACTTGATCTTTCTTGGTGCTATTCTGAATGGAATTTCTTTCTTAATTTATTTTTACTCTACTTCATGATTTGTATATAGGAATGCTCCTGATTTTTGTGGTAGACTGCAACTTTGCTATAAGCATTTATTGTTTAAAGCAGTTTTGTTCATAGAGTCTTTAGGATTTTCTAGGTATATCATATCATCTGCAAATAATGATAGTTTTATTTCTTCTTTCCCAATTTGGATTCCTTAAATGTGTATTTTTTGCCTTATTACTCTAGACAAGTCTTTCAGAGCTATGCTGAATAGTAGTTGTAATAGTGGGCAACTTTGGGGCCAGATATTAAGGGAAAGGCTCTCAATTTTTTACCATTGATTATGAAATTGGCTGTGGGTTTGTCACATATTACTTTTATTATTGTTGAGGTATGTGCCTTCTAATGCTATTTTGGCAATTTTTTAAAATCACGAATGGTTATTGAATCTTGTCAAATGCTTTTTCTGCACCTATGGAGATAATTATATGGTTTTTCATCTTCAGTTTGTTGATTTGGTTTATTACATTGATTGATTTGCATATATTGAATAATCCTTGTATCCCTGGACTAAAACCCACTTGATCATGTTGTATAATTTTTTGATGTGCTGTTGAATTCTATTTGTGATGATTTTCTTGAGGATTTTTAAATCTATTTTCATCAATGTAGTCTATATTCAGTGATATTGGTCTGTAGCTTTCTTTTTTGGAGCTATTATTGTTTAATTTTGGAATCAGGGTAATATTGGTCTCATAAAATGTATTTGGGGGTTTTCCTCCTCTTCAGCTTTACGGAAGAGTTTAAGGGGATTAGCTCTTCTTGAATGTTTGATAGAATTCACTAATGAAGCCATCTGGACCTGTGCTTTTGTTTTTAGAGAGACATTTTCAATTTCTGTGTTTGTGACTTGGTCTATCTAAGTTGTCTGTGTCCTCCTGGTTCAGGTTTGGGAAGTTGTAGTATCTTAGAAATCTTTCCATTTCTTCAAGATGATGTATTTGTTAACTATATAAGTGTTCACATAAGTCTCTCATGATCTTTGTATTTCTGTGATGTTGGTTGTAATATTATCTCTTTGATTTCTGATTTTTGTTATTAGGATTTTCTCTCCCTTTTCCTTAGTGTATCTCGCTAGGGGCATATTGATTTTAGTTATTCAAAGCCAGTTATTGGATTCTTTGATCACTTGGATGGTATTTTTGTTTTCAATTTCATTTATTTCTGCTCTAATTTTTAAAATTATTTCCTTCCTTCTGTTTATTTTTTATTTTAATTGTTCTTCCCTTTCTAGTTCCCTCAGGTGTGAGGTTAAGGATTTAATCTTAGCTCCCTCTTTGTTTTTGTTGTGTGCTTATATGGCTATAAACTTTCCTCTCAAAACTGTTTCTGCCACATCTATATGTTCTGGAAACTTGTCTCTGAATTTTCATTTGTTTCCAAATAAGTCTTAATGTCATCTTTAATTTCATTGATGATGCAGGGGTTGATCAGAAGCTTGTTGTTCTGTCTCTACATCTGTGATTCTTCCAATTTTATTCTTTTGGTTCATTTCTAATTTTACCCCTTGTGCCCAGAGAAGTTGCTTTTTATGATTTTAATCTTTCTAAATTTGCTGAGACTTACTTTGTTTCCTAGAATATGGTCTATCCTTGAGAATGTTCCATGTACACTTGAGAAAAGTGTATATTCATTTTTGGGGGGTAGGACACATTTTCTGTTAAGTCCATGTAAACTACTATTTAGAAGATCCCTTTTATTATTATAAAAGGTCCCTTTTTCCCTTTGTTGATTTTCTGCCTAGATGATCTACCTATGGGTGTAAGTGAAATGGTGAAGTCCCCTACTAATATTGTGCTACTGTCAATGTCTGTCTTTAGTTCTATCAGTATTTTTAAATGTATTTAAGTGGTCCTGAACTGTGTGTATGTATACATATTTTATATATATATATATATATAATATATATATGTTGATGATAGTTATTCTTGATGGATTACTCCCTTGATGATAATGAAGTGTTCATCCTTGTCTCATGAAACTTTTTAGTTGGAAATTTGTTTTGTCTGATATTAATATTGCAGTTTCTGATTTCCTTTTATCGCTATTGTTTTTATATAGTTAACGTAGCTCTCAACTTTCAAATTATGTTCGTCTTTGAATATGGTGTGTGTTTCTTGCAGGCATAATATTGTTGGGTCCTGTCCTTTAATCAATCCAATAATCTATGTCTTTTGATTGGTAAGTTCATTCCATTCACATTTAGGGTGATGATTGAAATGTACGGTTTTATTACTGTCATTTGAGACTTTGTTCTCTGTTGCTTCTCTCTGCCTGTTGTTTCATTCCCTATTTGTTTTATCCTTTGGATGATTTAGAGGGTCTATTTTGTCAATTTTGTCTACTTTCTATGTATGTCTTTAGAATTTAATTTTGTGCCTGTCCCATGGGCTGTCTCTAACTGTCTATGATAGACTTTTGTGGCCTGATGCCATATCTTATTTACATATTTGTATAGGTTACCTGTTTTTCTGTTCCACTTCAGTATTTTTGTATTTTCTTCTGTTGTTCTCATTTTGTTTCTTCTTTTGCTTTCTTGTTTATCACCATTCTCAAGGCTTGGTGGATTTTTGTTTTTGCTTTCCTTGTTGTAGGGCCCCTTGAAAGATATCTTGAGTGGCGGGCTTGGTGATAGAAATAGGTATTTCATTTGTCATTGAAAATCTTTATCACTCAATCATATTTAAATAATAATTTTCAGTATAGAATATTCTTTACTGGTAGTTTTTGTCTATTAGTATTTTGAATATGTTGTTCCATTCTCTCCTAGCCAGTAGTGTTTCTGCTGAGAAATCTGATGATAACCTGATGGGTATGCATTTATAGGTTATGTTTTTCTTTTCTCTAACAGCCTTGAGTAGGTTTGGGGGGGGCGGTGTGGGGGGTCATTGACTTTTGGTAGTTTTATGATGCATATAGTAGAAGGTCTATTTTCACAGAAATTTTGGCATTTTCTCAGCTTCTTGAATATCTATGGTTACTTTTTGTAACATATTTGGGAAATTTCCTGCTATTACATCTTTAAGCAGGTTTTCTACTTCTTTCTCTCTCTCCTCACCTTATGGACACCTATTTTAGTACTTTATAGTAGCAACATTGTCTTACAAATCAAAATAAACTCATTTTTAAAATTCTGTTTCCTTGAAATAAGCCTGTAGGAATGAATGAAGATTGCATTATATTTATAAATTGCTTTAGGTAAGATGACCATCTTAACAATGCTAATTCTTTCCAACCATAGGCAGGGGATGTCTTTCCATCACTTTTGTCCTCTAATTAAGAAGGACTTGTAATTTGCATTGTATGGGGCTTTCACCTTCTTTGTTAAGTATAATACAAGATTTTTTTTTTTTTTACTTCTAGTTTAAACTGTGTGGTTTTCTTGATTTCATTGTATTCTATCATGTTGCTTGTGTACAAAAACACAATGGATTTTTGTGTATTAATTTTAGCCTGCCACTTTACTGTATTTTTTTATTAGTTCTAATAGTTTTTTGACAGAGTATTTAGGATTTTCAACATATACACTAACATATCAATAATCACCTAAACGTTAATGGATTGAACACACCAAATGACACAGAGTAGAAGGTTGGGTTAGCTTTTTAATCCACTCAACCACTAGGTGTCATTTGATTGGTGAGTTCTATTCATTATTGATATGTAACTGTTTACTGCCATTTTGTCATTTTTTTCTGGGTGTTGTTACAAATAGTGTCTTGTTCTCTCTTTTCTTAGGTGTCTGTGTGCATTTATGTTTTGATTGGTCTCCCTTTTTGTTTCGTTCTTTGCTTTTCCCCTGGAGATGTGTTTTGTGGTTACCCTTAGGTTAGCATTAAGAATTCTATGTTTAGAAATTCTGGTCAAGATGGCGACCTGGTAGAAGTGAGACATGTCCTCCCCACAAAATAACTAAACAGTCACTTATTTTAAGAAATAAACACCAAAGAAAATAAGGCACAAAAGCTGTAGAGACATAGCAGTCATTGGGTAGGCAAAAACATCAGGGTTCAGAGCAACACCACGGACTTGGATTCAGAATACCATCTGCAGCAGAGGGGGTGGAACTTCAGGAAGAAACAGCTCTCCCAGAATCATAAAAGGAGCAGAAAGCCCACCAAGTGGAACTGGGACACGTAGCCAGGGGAGAGGGTCTTAATGCAGAGTGGAATGAGGACCAGCGCCTGGTACTTTGAACAGGGCACTAGGCAAGAAATTTACACTTCGGATCCCAATACCTGAAGGCACTAGGGGAAACACCCACATCCAAACCCTCAAACCATATTGCCTAGGAGCAGCAGGACCCACCCACTGGAGCCCACCCTCAGATGCAAATTAAGAAGAGACTCTTCCAGATGGAGAAACTGTCAGTGCTATGCACTAGCGCCATCCTGTGGGTGGAGGCTAAACTACACCCTGATTGCTGGTTATGGCCCAACAGCAAGGTGGTCATTGCAGTTCAGAGCTGGGATGCTGGGGAAACACTCTGCATCCCACACACAAATTCCAACCCCATAGGCTGAAATCTCAGCAGCAGTAGAGGAATCACATAAGAACTTTAACAAATCCAACCTGTGGTGATGCTATAAGACTCGAAATATCAGTGTCCAAACCAAGATCTAGGCTTTCTCAGTGCAAATTGATCCTACACAAGGACATCACTGCAGGGAAACCAAATCCACAGAAACATAAATAGAATGCCAAGCAGAGAAAAGACACAGAGAAATGCACATGAAATGATGAATTCAATTAAAAAAACCCCAGGGGAAAAACTAAAACAAAACAAAACAAAACAAATTTATGTAAATTACAGAAGGACAACTTTAGGGTATAACAGTGATAAACATACTCAGGGAAATCAAGAAAACAATTGGAAAGAAAAAGAGAACAACACAAAAGAGGGGGAAGAAATGAAGCAGCTCAAAAACATGTCAAGAAATGCAGAACACAATAGCTGACCTAGAGAATTCCATAGAGGAACTCAAATAGAATGGATGAGCCTCCAATAGAATCAGTGAGCTAGTGACAGGGGAGAGGAATGTACTCAAGCAAACCAACAAAAATATAAAAGAATGCAAAGAAATGAAGATAGCATTCAAGATTGATTGGGTAACATTAAAAGAAGCAATGTTCACACTACAGGGGTCCCCAAAGGAGAACAGAGAGAAAAGGGGTAAGAAACTGTATTTGAACATAATAGCTGATAATTTCCCTAACCCGAAGAATGAAGAAACCTTTAGACTCAGGAAGCTCAAAGAATTCCTAATAAAAGGAACTCAAGCAGTCCTCCTCTACCTGGACACATTGTCACCAAAATATCAAAAACACTAGATAAAGACCTGAAAAGCATCCAGAGAAAAACAAGTCACATGCAAAAGAAACCCCTTAAGATTATAAGCAGATTTCTCAACTGAAATCCCATAGGTCAAGGGGGATTGGTATGATATATTCAAAAGGTTGAAAGAAAAGGATTTTCACCTAGGATAATATACCTGGCAACATTATCATTCAAAACTGAAGGAATGATAAAAAGCTTTTTAAATAAGCAAAAGTTAAAGATATTTATCACCACAAAGCCATCACTGCAAAAATATAAAAGGATGTTATAGAAAGTGTAAAGAAACCCTACTTAGAAACAGTAAATTAGCAAGTATAAAAAGTGGGGAGGAGGAGAATAGAAAGAAATATGAATAGTTAGAATAAGTGGAAGAATAATCTATTTTGAAATAAAAATAGGAAATAAATACATAAATGTTAATGCTAACTTCAGGGTAAATTCAAAGATATCTCCAGGGAAAAAGCAAAGAAGAAAACAAAAGGGGAAACCTATAAAAACGCAAGCACATCCATGCACCTAAAAAGAGAAAGTGAAAAATAATGACATTGTCTGGAACAACACACAGAAGAAAAATTACAAAATGACACTAAGGAGCTACATATCAAAATCACCCTAAACATTAATGGACTGAACTCACCAGTCACAAGACATGGAGTAGCCAAATGGATTAAAAAGCATAACCCAAATGTCTGGTGCATTCAGAAAACTCACCTTTCAAAAGACAAACAAAGACTCAAAATCAATGGTTGGAAGACAATCCTACAGTCAAATGGCAGCCACAAAAAAAGCAGGAATAGCCATATTTATATCAGATCAAAAGACTGCCAATTAAAAGGCATAACAAAAAGCAGAGATGGACATTATATAATGACTAAGGGCTCAATCCAGTAAGAAGACATACTGCTTAAAACATATCTGCTCTAAATGAAGGAGTGTCAAATATATTCAGCAAATGTTATTAGAACTGATGAGAGACATCAATAGCAACATAATAATAGTAGGAGACTTCTACACCCCATTTACAACAAGGAACAGATCGACCAGACAGAAAATTAAAAGTGAAATAGCACTTCAAATGACCATTTAGAACAGTTAGGTCTAACTCACATACATTTAACACTTTAACCAACAACTACAGATTTCACATGGAAGTGAAACATGCAAGTGCACATGGAATATTCTCAAGGAATAGATAATGTGTTAGTACACAAGACATATCTAAACAAATTTACAAAGATTGACATCATGCCAAGCATCTCCTCTGACCACAGTGGCTTAAAACTAGAAATCAATCACAAAAAGAAAGTTGAAACACCCCCAGATTAATTGAAGATTTAACAATATGCTTTTGAATGACTTTTGGGTAAAAGTGGAAATCAAAGAGGAACTTTAGAAAATACAAACAAATGAGAAAGAAGACACAAGCTAACATAATTTATGGGATGCAGCAAAAGCAGTCTTAAGAGGGAAGTTCATTGGAATACTGGGCCCTCAAGAAACAAAAAAAATCACAAATGAACAACCTAACCCTAAATTTTAAACAAAAGAAGAACAATTAAAGCAAAAAGTCAGTAGAAGAAAGGGTATAATAAAATTTGAGCAAAAGTAAATGAAAAGGAAAACAGAATGACATTCCAGAATGTCTCACAGAGAAAGAGAGAAAACTCTCATTACTAGAATCAGAAATGAAAGGGGAGAAGTTACAAAAGATACCATAGAAATACACAACATCCAAAGAGACTACTATGAATGACTCTATGCCAACGAAGTAGAAAAACTGGAGCACGTGGGCAAATTTCCAGAAAAATACAGCCACCAAGACTGAACTAGGAAGAAGTGGAAAAGCTGAACAGAACAATTATAAGCCAAGAAATTGAAGCCAAGTAATCAAAAGTCTCCTTAAAGATAAAAGCCCAGGACCAGAAGGCTTTTCTAATGAGTTTTACCAAAACTTCAGAAAGAATTAATACCTATTCATATTATGCTCTTCCAAAATATTGAAGAAAAGGGATCACTCCCAATATTTTCTATGAGGATAACACATTGATATCAAAGGCTGATAGAGATGTCAGCAAGAAAGAAAATTATAGGCCAATATCTCTAATGAACATAGATGCAAAAAATCTCAACAAAATATTGCTATTAGCAAATATTAGCAAACTGAACCAGCAAAGCATCGAAAAGATCATCCATCACGACCAATTAGGATTTAGCCCATGGATGCAATGATGGTTCAACATATGTTTATCTATTAATGTAATACACCATATCAACAAGAGCAAGGAAAGAACAACATGATCATATCAATAGACTCAGAGAAAACTTTTAACAAGATTCAACACCTCACCACTCATTTATGATACAAACCCTGCATAAAATGGGGATAAAAGGTATATACCTCAACATAATCCAGGCAATATATGACAAACCCACAGCCAACATCATCATTAATGGTGAAAAATTAAAAGCATTTCCTCTAAGGTCAGGAACAAGTCAAAGTTATCATGCTCACCTCTGCTATTTAATATTGTACTGAAGATCTTAGCTGAGCAATTAGATAAGGAAAGGAAATGAAAGAAATTCAAATTGGAAAGGAGGAAATAAGTCACTCAGTATTGGCAGATATCTAGCTTATATATTGAAAACCCTAAAAACTCTATTAAGAACCACTAGAACTAAAGAAAGAATATGGTAAAGTAGCAGGCTACAAAATCAATGCACAAAAATCCATTGCATTTTTATACACAAGCAACATGCTAGAAGAAAATGAAATCACAAAAAGCACACCATTAAAATAAAATTAAAAGAATAAAATACCTGGGGATAATCTTAACAAAGGAAGTAAAAGCACTGTGCAAGGAAAATTGTAAGTCCTTCTTAAAAGAAATACAGAAAAGAAATGGGAAGATATCCCCCGCTCATGGCTGGGAAGAAACGACATCATTAAAATGACCATCTTACCCAAAGCAATATACAGATTCGATGCAATTCCCATTAAAATCCCGTGGGCTTATTTCCAGGCAATAAAGCAAAACATCTTAAAATTTTTGTGTGGAACAATGAAAGACTCCGATAGCCAAAGCAATGATTAGAAAAAAGAATGAATCTGGAGGGATTATACTACCAGACTTGAACTGTATTACAAAGCAATAGTGATCAAAACACTATGACACTGGAATGATAACAGAGACACAGATCAGTGGAACAGTCCTGAAACACCAGAAACTCACCCACTCACATATAGTCTGTTAATCTATGACAAAAGAGTTAAAAGCAAGGAATGGTTCTTCAATAAATGGTGTTGGGAAAACTGGACCAACACATGCAAAAGAATGAAGCTAGACCACTCTCTAACAACATTTATAAAAATTAATTCAAAATATACCAGAAACTTGGACAGAAGACCAGGAACCATAAAATTCTTGGAAGACAACATAGGAAAGACATTCCATAACATCAGTCTTAGAGAGATCTTTGGGTCCTCAACTCCAGCATCAAGAGAAACAAAAAGAAAAATAAACACCTGGGACTTCATTGAACTAAGGAGCTTCTTCAAAGTGTAAAAAAAAAAATCACCAAAACAATAGACAATCTACTAACTTAGAGAAGATGTTAGCATTCCATATTTCTGACAAGGGCTTAATAACCAAAATATACAAAGAACCCAAAACCCAATGACAGAATTCAGGCAATCCAATCAAAAAATGGGAAGAGGAATTTGAGACATTTTTCTGAAAAGGATATACTGATGGCCAATGGACACATGAAAAGATCGTCCTCCTCACTGGCTCTTAGGGTTATGCAATCAAAGCAACAATGAGGTATCACCTCACACCTGAGAGATTGACATATATTCAAATGTTTGGAAACAACAAATGTTGTTGAGGATTTGGAGAAAAGAGGACACTTTCACTGTTGGTGGGAGTGCAAATTGGTGCAACCCCTATGAAAACAGTGTGGAGATACCTTAAAAAGTTGAAGATGGAAATTCCATGATTCCCACCATCCCACTTCTGTGTATTTACACAAACGGTCAAAAATCACTAATTTGCAGATATTTATGCATCCCAATGTTTGTTGAGCCCTATTCTCCATAGCTAAGAAGAGAAACTACCTAAGTGCCCAACATCAGATGAGTGGATAAAGACGATACGGTCCATATATACAATTTAATACTACACAGCCCTTTGAAGAGATGAAATCCCTTCATTTGAATAAACACGAAGAGATCTAGAGGGGACTATGCTGAATGAAATTAAGTCAAAATAAGATGATAGAAATCATATGACCTTATTCATAGGTGCAATGCAAATAGACAAAAGGAACAGATGAAACAAAACCAACCCTTGAACACTTGCGCTAGAACTGAGGTTGTCAATAGGAAACGGAATGGGGAGTGGGGGTATAGTTGGTGGTGGAACCCACTGGCAATGGTGAAGAACACTTGGTGATTTGGTGGAGGGCAGTTTGTTTTGACATGTATCTGAGGAATGGGGAACCTATACATGAGTTTATCTTAATATGCAGAAAAAGTTACTACAATAAAAAGTGGAAACAATACATCACTGTCAAAAAAGAATTCTAAATTTATTTTATTTTTATTTGAAAGCAGATTCTAATCATACACATTTTTATTCTCCTCTCCTCCTTCCCACTTTTTATATTTTGCTTTCTATTTTTAAATGGGGCTTCTTTACACTTTATAGAGCTTTCCTTAGTATTTTTTGTAGAGCTGGTTTTGTGGTGATGAATTCCTTTAACTTTTGCTTCTCTGAAAAATTTTTCATCTTCCTTCAGTTCTAAATATTTATCTCACAGAAAATACTATCCTAGGTTGAAAATCCTTTTCTTTCAGCACTTTGAATATATCATGCTATTCCCTTCTGTACTGCAGAGTTTCAGTTGAGAAATATGTTAACAGTCTTACGGGCACTTCTTTATATGTAACTCATTTTTCTTTAGCTGCCTCTAAGATTCTTTATCTCATATTGTTGATATTTTAATGACAATGTGTCTAAATGCTGGTTTGTTTGGGTTTCTTTTATTTGGAATTCTTTGAGTTTCCTGAGTCTGGAGACGTGTTTCCTTTTTAAGGTTAGGGAAGTTCACAGCTATTATGTCTTCAAATACGGTTTTTGCCCTCTTTCCTCTCTCTTCTCCTTCTGGGACCCCCTATGATATGAATGTTGTTCCTTTTGATTAATCCAGTAAGTTACAAATGCTTCCTTCTTTTTTCATTTTTCTTTCTTTGCTGGATTGCCTGAGTGCATTCCTCTGCCCTATAGTGTATCTCACTAATTCTATTGGAAGCTTCATTCATACTATTCTTGAATTGCTCTGAAGAATTTAGTTCAGATATCATGTTTTTCTTTCTTTGAGATCTTGATTCATTACTTCTCTCTCTTTTTTTGTTTTTCTCTTTTTATTCCTCTTTTTTTTTTTTATTTCCATGAGTATATTTATCACTGTTGCCCTAAATTCATCCTCTGGCAGTCTGTACATGTGTGTTGCATTCAGTTTTTTACCCTGGTGTTTTAATTGCATACATCATTACATGTATATTTATCTGTGTTGGTTTTATTTGGCATTATGTTCATGCTTCTGTGGGTTAGGTTTCCCCTTAGTGATGGACTTGTGCAGGATATCAACTTTCACTGAGTAAGCCTGGATCTTGATTTGAATACTGGGATTTCAGAGTTTTTCAGCATCACCACTGGTTGAAGTTCTTCAGCGAACTCTCATTGGGACTCAAGTGTTCAGCCCATGCGGTTGAAATTTGTGTGTAGCGTGCCAAGCTTTCCCCCAATGTCCCTGGTCCACATTGTCATTAGCCCACAATCAGCAATTGGGCTTCCTTCACCCACAGGATGGCTCTGTGGGTAGCTGTCTTCCTTCTAGAAGACTCTTTTTTCCCTTTAATTCTGGTGGTGTGATTTCTGGTAGGCAGGTTTTGTGACTCCTGAGCAATACGGTGAGAAGGTGTGGGGATGGGGGTGAGGAATTCCCCTAGCTGCCTTTCAGTTATGGGGCACCCTAAGCAATTTTCCTTCAGGGGCTCCTGTTTAGACCACCATAGCACTGGTCCTCCTTTCACCTTATGCTAAAACCTCTTCCCAGATCCATATCCTGATCCCACTGGGCAGGGTCTCTGCTGCTTTTGGAGCTGCTCCTTGGAAGATTTTTCCCTGAGGCTGGGAGTCCTGAATCCGTGATGCAACTCTGAACCCCAATGCCTTTACCTATCCTTGTGATGATTGCGGCTACTTCCTCTGCAGCCTCCAGGCCAACCTTTCTACATTGTGTGTGTGTCTCAAATATAGGTGATATCTACTTGTTCTGTAGGGAGAATCTGACATATCCCAACAGGTCACCATCTTACCTGAATTCCTGGGACACCTATTATCCTTATGTTTGTTCTTCTCATAGTATGTGACATTTCTCATGGGGTTTCCTCATTTTTCCTCAGTCTTGGTTCCCTCTCTTTTTCCTTGAGCGTCATCTCTGTTAACTTGTCTTCAATACTGATATTCGTTCCTCTGCATGATTGATTCTATTTATGGAATTTTCTATGATTTTCTTCAATTCCTTGACTATGTATCTTTCATCTATAGCATTTCTGCTAAGATTAGCTTTATGGTCTCAATCTCCTTGGTAAAGTAATCTATGACATATTACATCTTTTCTTAGGTCTTCCAATTACCTTTGGATAGTTGTGCTAATGTCCTGCATCTCATTCAGCTTTTTAATAACTATCACTTTGAACTCTTTTTCTGTTAGGTTGTCTCAATTCATTTCAATGGAATTCTTTTCTGGAGAGCTCTGGGCATCTTCCTCTTTTTAGGCCATTCGAATTTTTTATGTGTGTGTGACATATTTTGGCATGATTTTCTTTTCTGCCTTCAATTTAGCATTGTAACTTTCTTTTTCATTTACTTTAAACTACTTCCTATCTGTATGATGCTGTGGCAGGGGCCAGCCTCTTGATTTAGGATAGGGCTGCTTCTGCTCTCTAGGATGCCCTCTTCTGTTGGGTCACTGATGCCTTCCAGGTGGTAAATGAAGACTTCTCAGCTCTCTCATGCAGGGAGTTTCACATGCAGCCCACATGCAGTTCAAGAATACAGGTCTCAGCCCAATTAAATATTTTATGATTTACAAGTCTGGTTCTGAGTTGAGGCGCCATGGGTGTCTTAATATCCTGAGACCTAGCAGGTGCTTGTTCTTGGTGTTACCTGAGCAGGATGATGGGGATGATGGCCCATGAGTCCAGAGGCCCAGTGAGCACTGCTTCTGGCCCTGAGGCCTGGTGGGTCGGTATTTGTTCTGGGCCACTGCTGCTGGGTCGAGTGATCTGGGTCTTGGGAATTGAAGGCCTCACATCACTGGAGACTGGCACGTGCAGTGAAGCTGGGAAGGTACAGGTCAGGGCCTCTCTTGGGCTGGGCTGGTAACTTAGGGATCTGGAGAGCAGAAGCTTGGGGCTGCTGGAAGCTGTATGCGTACAGATCCAGGTCTCTTCTGGGAAGGTATGGTGACCCAGAGTCTGAGGAAACGGAGACCTGGAGCCACTGGAGCCTGGGGAGCACAAGGAAGCTGGGTGGACACAACTCAGTGCGTCTTCCAGGTGGGGTCGTTGATCTGGATCCCAGGAACAGAGGCCTGGGGTCACTGGAGACTGCTGGCCACAATTAAACTGACAGAGCAAAAATCAGGCCTGGGATTGCTGGGTCCTGACATGTGCAATGAAGCTGGGCAGGTCCAGCTCAGGGCCTCTTGTGGTGGCTCCAGTGAGCCAGGATCCTGGGGAGAGGAAGCCTGCGGTCTCTGTACCTGGCCAGCACAATGAAGCTGGATAAGCATAGCCCAGGGCCTCTTCTGGGTGGGTCCCTCAACCCCCAGCCTCTTTTCTTCTTTCTATCACTACAAATTAAAAATTTCTAGAATTTCATATAAATGGAATTATACAGCATAAACTTTCTATATGATTCATTTCACTTTGTATTTTTCTTTGAGATTTGACCTTATAGTATATATCAGTAGTTTATTCCTTTTCATTCTTGAAGAGTATGTAGCTAGATACTATTTTAATTCACCCACTTACGGATAGATTAGAATTATTTATACTTTTATACTCTTATAAAACAGCTACTATGAACATTCGTATAAAAGTCTTGGTATGGCATGCCCTGGTGGCATAACAGATAAGGCCATAGTCTACCTACAACCCAAGAACCTGGGTTTGAGACCTGGATTCAGGGGGAACAACTAAGAACAACTAAATAAAATGTTTCTTCCTCTTTTCTCTTTCTGCCTACTTGCCTTCATTCCTGCTTCCACCTTCCCTTAAAAAAGAAAAATTCCTGCCAAAAGAGATTTGATCTGCTTCTAAATTTAACCAAAATATTTCTGGGAAAGGGTCTGACTAGAGAGCACATGGATGCTCTATGCTCCTCCTCACATCTCTTGTCTTAATGCATCTCTTCCATCTGACTGTTATTGAATCACACCTTTTTAATGTAAATTGCTGGTCTAATAAGTAAAATGTTTTCCTGAATTCTGTGAACTACTGCTTTCGCAAATTAATAGAATCTGAAGAGGAGATCATGGAAACCTCTCATTTACAGCTGGTTATCAGAAGCACAGTAACAACCAGAATTTTCTTCTTCTTTTGTTTTCTAGCATTTTTAATTAATTAATTAATTTTTGGTTGTTCCCCCTGACCCTGGGTTACAAGCACTGGGGTCCTTGAATTTTACATGATCTATGCCTCACCTACCAACTTAATGCCTGAGCCATAGGTATGCCCCAGACAACCTGAATTTTCTATGGGCTTAATGTCTGAACACAGCCTGTGGGATCTGACACTGTTTCTAGGTCACTAATGTCAGAGCTGAATTCGTTGTGGGACACTCCGCTGGTACTGCAGAAACAGTTAGTGGCCGACAGTGCCAGAAGTGCTCACTGTGAGTAATACTGTCTTCACCTGGTGCTTGCCCAGTTCCTCAAAATGGTTAAACCAAAGCTGACATATGGCTGTTACACTTACTTTTAGAAATCACCAGAGCTGCATAACTGGCAGACCACAGAGGATGAAGGAACTTATAAACTTAGATTAGAAAATAATGGTGGCTCCAGAATGTGTGTATGGAGAACTATATAGGAAGTAGCCAGATAAAATGGAGGTGGTGCCTTGGTCCTGGAACCCTCCACCCTTCTTTCCAGAAGTCTGCAGACATCAGAGAGCTAAACACTTCCCCTTTCTTCCCCTTCCTTTAAAAAAAGCTTATATAGCTCAGTTCCCACGTGGCAAGGGTGAGAGAGGTCTTTTGATCCCCTTTGGCCACAGTAGAAATTTCTTTAACCATTCCTACTCGTGGCCCTCAATCTCTACCAGTCAGATGGGCAGAAGAGCCCAGGTGATGTTGGTAACACTGTCAGTGAGAGGAGGCACACACAATATATTTTCTTTAGAACTGGGTCGCCCAACGTTTCCATACATTCAATTTATGCTCTTTCTCTGTAAATTCTTATGATTTTATTTACCATCTATTTGCTCACCAGTTAGAAAGGAATTCATACCTCTTTTGTATATAGTTCTCTATCTGGGTGGCTCCCAGGAACATTTTAAACTCAGCCTGAACTATGCCTTTTCTTTCCTAAACCTATTTCTTCCTCTATCTTCTCTTAGTGGCAATACAACCAGTGTCAACAAAGCCCAAAACACAGGCATCATTTTTGACTCCTCCTTCTCCTTCACTTCTCATCCTGCATGTACTTCCAAACCTTGACATTTTAACCATTTGCTAATCCTCAAATTCATCTGCACCCTGCACCTCTATTACCATTGCCCCAACTCAAGCCCTCCCCTCCATACAGACATCAGAATTGTCTTTCTAAAACACAAATCAGGTGCGCCCTGGTGGTGTAGCCATTGGGTGCAATCTAGGCATCATTTTTGACTCCTCCTTCTCCTTCACTTCTCATCCTGCATGTACTTCCAAACCTTGACATTTTAACCATTTGCTAATCCTCAAATTCATCTGCACCCTGCACCTCTATTACCATTGCCCCAACTCAAGGCCTCCCCTCCATACAGACATCAGAATTGTCTTTCTAAAACACAAATCAGGTGCGCCCTGGTGGTGTAGCCATTGGGTGCAATCTATATACATCCAAATTTGCATCATGGGGCTAGGGGAACAACCAAGATGTACAACTAAATAAAATAAAGTGCTTCTCCTTCCTCTCTCTTCCTGCCTGTACCTTTCCTTAAAAAAAGAAAAATCATATTATGTCACTACTCTGCTTAAAACCCAAATGTATAGTAATGGTCCTTATTCTTTCATGAGTTAGAAACCTCTTTGGAAATCTGATGAAAGCAATGAACTCTCTTTCCAAACACACACACACACACACACACACACACACAAGTGCGTGCGTGCACTCTGAGGGATACAATGGACATCCTGAAATCCATCCATAGCCTCTTTGTCGACATGATAAAGTGAATTTCCATTATTACATCACTGAAACATTATACACTGTGCCTCTGAATTTTATTTATTTATTTTTTTAAGGAAAGGTGCAAGCAGGAATGATGGTGAGCAGAGGCAGACAGGAAAAAAGAGAGAGAAGGAAGAAACATTTATTTAGTTTTGTTTAGTTGCTCATCTTGGTTTATCCTGCCAGCCCCAGGTCAGGAACCCAAGTCCTTGGGATGTATAGGTACTATGCCTGCTAGAAGTTGTGAATTTAACTGCTAAAACATCAGGTGCACCTCTGGATTTTTAAAAAAGCAATCCCTTGAACAGTCTATGAACAATTTTCTGAATTACAACTTTATAATGACAATTATGCTAATTCTGGACCTTACATATTGTGTTCCAGCAATATGGAATGGAATTCATTTTCTCTCCACTCCACATTTCCGCTATACCTTTTTCTTTGCTGTCCTATTTGTCTGGAACATCCTTATCCTCTCCTGTCAACTATATCTTTCTAGTCATGCACTGGAATCACCTCCTTTTGAAAGTCTCCCTTTATTTTGTTAGTCTTGGTTCAAGACTCAGCCTGTGTGTATATTCTAAAATTGCACTGCAATATTCCTTTCATATGCCTGATCCTTTCCCACCATCAACCCCAACAATAGATTATAAACTCTTTGGGGTTAGGAGTCAATACTATGTGTCAGTTAATGCGAGTCCTGGACAAAGTGTTTAAGAAAGGAAGAAGGAAAATCTGTACTCCAAATCCTAATTATTTCTTCAGACTTTATGCATCTCTTTGTCAAACGCCTCCCTAACAAGGAATGCTGCAGTGCTTTACAAGTATTTTCTGATGAAGAACTAAGATACTGCTTATCTCCTTTTCACAAATGAGGAACTTAAACAGAGAAATTCCTTGCCAGAGTTAAAGAACACATGTTTCCTAATTGTGTTGTTAGTCCTAATATATCTCTCATCATTGCCTCTAAGGACAGAATCTCTAACATTAGGAAAATCATAACTTAAATAGCAAAGTTATTGAAGACTGAGTTCAGTGATCTGACCATGACAGCACAATTGTTAAAAGACAGAATGACAACATCCTGGTTTAGTATGACTGTAAATAATTTGACAGAGGATTTGGTGCTACCAATTGACCTTCTAATGACAACAGTGAAAAACATATTTTTACTGTTTAACCTAAAAAATAACAATAGTTCCTCTTTTATGATCTTATGCAATCTCTCTGGCCACAAAAGAACAGTGTGTGTACTTTATATTATTTTTAAATTTCCTCCACATGTGTTGGTACCCATAAAACAGAACTGCATGATTCAAATGAACAACCATCAGAGAGTTCTACAAAAGTTTCCATCACTTGAAGACCACTAATGATATAGCCACTGCGGGGACCAACCAAAGATAATTAAATCATCCAGGTAAAGAACCCCAAAAGACAGATAAATCTTATACTACATATTGTTACCTAAGAAGTGGTTGCGAGTTTCTGAAAGTCATGGGGAAAAAAATCTTAAAATCATGTTACCTAATGAAATAAAAAATACTCTACCCAGACAAGTCACCTACTGTGAGATTCACAATTCTGTTACTTCAGTGTGAATGACAGAGCATAATGGTAAGACGAAGCTTAAATTACAAAACTGGCAAAACTCTTTTAGCCCCTCAGTTTCCCTTCTCCAAATTCTTACTCCTATTTTCTGTAAGATCTCTCAAAAAACAAATATAGATATGTACATGTATATATATATGTATATATGATAAAATACAATAGTTCTGCGATTACTTGTTTTTCATCAAATCAGTGTATTTACCCAAAGATTAAGGCACTATCTAGTGGGTGTTTGTGAAGTCCACAAGGTTGTGATTTTGAACACTGAACCAAAAGGACTTTGTCATACTACTTTCTGAGTTTCATTAGATAATGACAACATCAGAGGAACAAAAAGAACTGTGGAAAAAGTTATGAAGCTGAGCCATTCTGTGGGCTTTTCAAGTCATCAGCAGGAATGCTCTCTGGGAGTAAAATGTCTTGAACGAATTTGTTCAAAGAACCATTTAGAAAATTACTTCTTTCTAAAACCTAAAAGATGCCCCTACTTAATATTGGAGCACTCCATTTTATTTTAAATGGAAGAATAATTTATTTCCTAAAACCATTAAACACAGTATATTCATGTGTAAATCACTTTAGGGGGCAACAAATGTAAAATTCCTGTTCTGATCTGGTTCAAGCTTCCTTTATTCAAGCATACTATTTTTCAGCTGTAGATATTTAGTGATTATAGCAACTGTGTTGGAAAGTTTAACTAACTGAAAGCCAGCTTTGTGTTAAAATGCTTATCCTGGAGAAAGCCAATGACCATGCATTTCTTAAATAGAATGGAATAGCTATTTATCTGTGTTTGCCCATCCACATCTCTTTCATCTTTTGTCTTCCTTGTACCTAGCAAAGAAATAGATATTCAATGAAAGATCGTCAAATGAATTTTTCTTAAATCTGTCTCAGGCATGCTTTCTTTTTATTTTTCTTATCTGAAATCTTCCCTGGAATATAAGCAAGTCTTTGTCTTCCACATTTGTCCTCCTCATTATCTGACTGTTTTTCAGTTAAACATAGCATTCAACAACAGTAACAATAAAATCTTGACTGACCATTAAGAATTACTAAATGTGACTTTTTTTGTTGCTATAAAAAAGTAGAGCCACTCTTTAGTAGAAGGCAAATAATTCTCAATTAAACCTATGAGGACAATTTACTACAGATTGTCATGAAGTACCTAAGAAGAAATGAATAGCCAATCTAAGTTTGTATGATGACAATACTTAGAACTAGATTTTTAGAATTAACATCAGGTGGCCAGGTCTGGTGCCTTCTCCATCCTAACCAACCTTTGCCTATTGTCCCTTCTTACCACCTCCTTCTGAATCATTCTGCCTCAAGTTTTCAGCTCACAAGGCATATAAAGTAATATAAGAAACAAGAGCAAACGATGGCAACTAAATCGTGTGATTCAAGGCTTGTTGTATGAATTTTCCGACACTGAGACAGAAACATAATTATTGAAATCCTCCTCCCCCTGTGCAGTATCAGCAGATAAAGTAGTTACAGCTATAGAGAGTAACTTGACATTCTTTAAATTCTACTTAGAAAGTTCATCATTATTCATGAAAGAGAAAGAGTTTACAATATAAGGGAAATAGAGATTACATTTTATAATTCAAGAAATGAAAAGTCAACATTTTAAAGGTATCACTTTTGACTTCTCACTTTATACTTATATATTCAAGAAAATCTATAAAACCAAGTGTTGGTAAAGATACGAGGAATTAGACTCCCAGACACTGTTAGTGGGAATGTAAACTGGTGCAACCACTGTGAACAACCTAGAGTAGCCACCAAACCTGGACATAAACTTATCTCCAAGGCAAGGAATTCTCCTCACCTATGAGAAATGGGTGTTGATATCCACCAAAACACAGGTAAAAGAATGTTCCCAGAGTATTACATGTAGTTACACAAAATAGGGAGCAACCTAAATGTTTTAACAACAGAGTGAACAGATTGTATAGTACGTTCAAGTAAGAAATAGCACCCAGCAATAAGAAAAAGAAAGAAAGAAAGAAAAGAAAAGAAAGAAAGAGAGAGAAAGAATAATCACTGCTGAGGATGAGGTTGAATCTCAATCACAATGTTGAGTGAAAGAAGCTGGACATAGAAGACACAAAAAATGATGTGGTTTACAAAAAGTTCAAAAACAAGTACAACTATCTTATCAAAAGTCAGAATAGTGGCTATCTTTGAGTGTTTTACTGGGATGGGTAGAATTAGAGATACTTCATATCTTGACCCAGTAACGGTTTTGATTATACCTATAAGAATGGAGTTGTACTGTTAAGATTTGTGCATATTACAGAAATTCAGACACATTTAAAGACAGATGTAGAAATTTCTGAATTCGTTGCTAAATATAAATAATTCAGTGCAGTTTAAATATAGTTTCAAGTACTGCTCTCTATACTTTTAGAAAGTCTCTCTACTACTGAAAAATTCACTTGCTAGTTAATGTCATATGTAACATAAAGCTAACTTTTTGTGCTGATAGTCTCTGAAAAAAACATATTTTACTATACATTTAAAATGCACACTTTTACCAACTAGTAAAACTGTTTAAGAAATCCAAAATCTTTTCGCACGTTTTTCTCCCTTACGTTACATTATTTACTCTAGAATTCTGAATTACTTGTAACAAAATCTGCTGGAAATAATTCCTCTTCACATCTCTATGGCAAATATGTTCTCTACCGCAGAGACTTGAAGTCAGAATCTCAGAATTTTGGAGCTGGGGGAGACACAGCCAACCTCTCTCACTGCACAGAGGACGCCCCGATCAGGGGCTGTGAGCGTCGGGGCCAAGGTTACAAAGCTAGGACAGGGACCTACGACTCCCAGGCACCCAAGACCTCTGTCTCCTTCATCTCAAACACAATCAGCCTTCTTATCTTTCCAAATAGATGAGCTAGATAGAAAGGGGATTTTTTCTTTTATACTATCAACTATGCTATTTGGGAACGGTCAGCTGAGTCCTTGAAAACCCGCCTTGGGGTTTAATGCTAGGATAAAAATCGACTGTACAAGAAGGAGCAGAGAGCATCTTAAGATGTAAATCCTGTTTGCATAACATTTCCGAAGTAGTAATTCCTAGATCCAACCTGAATTTGGCAGGGGTGGGGGTCGTTATTCGGGATGACTTGCTTTGGGGGAGAACAGGGGCGTATTTTCCCATGAGTTCATTCCATAAATCAAAACCTCAAAAGAAGAGTTAAAGACGCCACCGGGCGTCTATAGTATCCAGTATGTCCAGGCGAGGTCTCAGGCCACCTGGTTCCAACCTCGGGGTCTCAGACTCCCGTGTGCGGCCCACCACCCGAGGATGCGGGCCAAGCGGGCGGCGGCGCTGGAGGGGAGAGAGGGCAGGAGGGCGGCGGAGTCCCCCGGCCCCGGGCAGAGGCTCGGCGAGGCCGCCCGCGGAGTCGGGAACCGCGCCGGCGGACCAAGCAGCAGCAACAGTAGAAAAGAGGCAGAAGGAGGTGGGGTGGGAAAGGCAGGGGGCCGCCGGCTGTGCGGAGCGAAAGCGGAGGGCGCGAAAGAAGGGAGGGGCGCGGGAGCGAGGCGAGGAGCGAGCGCCGGTAGGAGCGTGACGGCGCGGATGGAGAAGCGCGCGCTTGGGTCCACACTGCCCGATAGGGGCCGAGGGCCGCACCGGGGCTGCGGGAGCTGCGAGCGGGCGAGCAAGGCCTTACCGAGCAGCGGCAGCCAGCCGCCACGGCGCGCCAACGCCGGCATGGCCTCCGGAGCCCAGGGTCCCCAGGCCGCGCTTGCCCAACCCTGCGATGCCGCCCAGAGCGGCGCGTCCTGCGCTGCAGGTGTCTCGCTTAAGGATGCGCGTCACCGACCGCAAATTCCCTCGGACTGGTGCAAAGTGGAAGGGGGGAGGATCCCTCTCCCCCTTGGCTGGGGACGATGCTCGAGCGGAAAGGCTGGGCCGAGTCGGGGAGCCGGTGCCTGGCGCGGCGCTGCGGCCGAGCCCACGTGCCCGCCGTGCTCCGTAGCCCGCGCTCCGCCGCGCGGTGGGCTCTCGGAACCGAGCGGAGGAGACGGGCGCAGTTCCGCCAGGGTAATCGTATGGGCGCGTGGCTCTAGCTGGGAAGAACGTAGGGGAAGAGCTGTCTGGTTACCACCACCCCGCCCCGCGCCCCGGAGTCACTGAACGCTCTCGTTTACATTCCGGAGCTTGGAGACAGCAGACAGCCAGAAACCGTCCTCCTGGTGCGGGGGCCCGGGGCGGGGGGTGAGTAGGGTGTCTGTGAAGTCCCAGAATGGGAGCTAAATCCACGCTACACAAGGCAGCTTTAACCAGCGCATAGGCAAGCAGAGGTCGCATTTCTTGAAGGGTAGATCCTCATTGCTGAGTGGTTTTCTCCTCTTCCATATCCTAGGATGCTCAGGACCGAGTCAGCAGCGGCAGCTGGGAAAACAGGCTCCGTTTCAATGTCAACCAAGGCAACCAGAGAGGCTGAAAACTGGCCCGTAGAAACAAAAGCAAAACACAGTGCATCCCAGAGGATGTTTACAATCATCCACCCCATAATTCCTGTTCTTTGTCGCATACTATTTAAAGTTGAAAATTATTTTCTTTGCAGTACGTTGAAGATTAGAAAACCCTGGATCCCAGTTCTGGTTTTTCCCTTAATTAGCTCTCTGACCTTCACAAGCCATTTGTCTATTCAGAGTCCTAGTTACTTGCCAGTAGCGATGGGAGTGGACCAAATGGTTTATAATGTGTCTCCACATTTTAGGACTCTCATGTTCTTAATTATTTTAATCATTTTATAATAAAACGTGATAAAATTGACTGTTTTTGGCCATACAATCCTTTTCCTTGGTTATATTCTAAAGTGCGGTAATTCACTCCTACTCCCTTCGCAGGCCATGACAGAAACTCTTAAGTATCAACCATGGCTCAGCCAGTATGTACAACTGCATGGCAGTGTCTCAAGAAAATTAAAAATGCAAGTTACCTGTGATCCGCCACTTCCACTTCTGGGCATATACCCAAAAGAATTGAAAGCAGGGTCATGAAGCGATATTTGTATGTCCATGTTCATAGTAACGTTATTCATAATAGCCAAAAGGTGAAAGCAAACCAGATGGATGAATGGTTAAGCAATATTAGATGAATACAACGGAACACTATTTAACCTTAAAAAGGAAGGTAATTCTGGCATATACTACAATATGGATGAACCTTGAGGACATGCTAAGTGAAATAAGCTTGTCACAAAAAGACAAACTCTGTAATTCTACTTATTTTTTTTTTAAATATAGGGAGAGGAGGAAGAAGCATTTTGAAGGAAGGAGGAAGAGGAAGAAGCACTTTTATCCATCCATTTTGGTTGTTCCTCCCCAGTCCTGGGTCACAAACCCAGGTCCTTGGGCTTTACATGACCTACACCTCAACCACACGCTTAATGCCTGAGGCACCAGGCCACACCATAATTTCACTTATATGAGGTAGCTAGAGTAGTCAAATTCATAGAGACAGAAAGTAGAACAGCGGCTGCTAGGGCCTGGAGGGAAGGGAGAATGGAGTTTCAGTTCTACAAGATGAAAAGAGTTTTGGAGAATACTTGCACATTATACATGTTTTTAACACTAGTGAACTGTACACTTAAAAATAGCGATGATGTTAAATTGTATGTGATATGTATTTTACCAAAAATTGAAGTTAAATATAAACCTCTTATGTTTTCCTGAAAATAAGAGACAAATAAAAGGAACATACGAATAGGATTCCTATAAACTCAGTTGAAATACCAACTATATAGTACAAATATATATAATCAGAGTCTAAATTGATAGAAGCACTTTGGAAATTAATTTGACGTTCCTTACTAAAATTGAACATGTATATTCCCCCCATCCCTCTTCAGTTTCACCCCTAGACATAGACCTTAGAGAAACTCTGTGTGTATGCACCAAGAGATATGTACAAGAATCTTTATAGTAGTATCATTTATAATGACAAGTGAAACAAAATAATTTGTAATTACTAAGAAATTGGGAACAATCTAAATTTCAACTAACAAAAGTAAAGATAAACTATAGTACACTCATACAGCAAAATACTATAAAATAACAAAGACAAGTGGACTGCAGATGCCTGAAACAACACATAGATGAATCTCAAAAGCATATGTTGAGGTGGGGAAAGTAAATCATAGAATAAGAGATAGAAGCACATGCTTGTGGCTCAGCGGCTAACGTGCAGGCCATGTAAAACCCAAAGACCCAGGGCAGGGGAAGGGGAAAAAATAAAGACATAAAGGCAAAACCAAACAGTGTTTTCTCTAGAAATATATTCGTAAAGGGAATAAAGTGAAGGAATAATCACCACAAAAGTCAGGATAGCACTTACATCTAGTATGTTGGGAAGAGAAGATTTCATCAGATAAGGATTTCTAAGGATTTTCTTTTAACCTCTGTGATGGTTGCTGGATGTTCATATTATTATTTAAACTATGTAATTATTTGTATACTGCTATGAGTGTGATGTATTTCACAAAGAAAATTTAAAAGGAAATGTGATGCAACATTTCCAACTAAGAAGTAGTGTTAGCAAAACATTTGCATCTGACTAAGGCTCCAAGTCCAATGACCAATTTATAGGAAATGCAAGGAATAGTAGTACATGATAAGCAATGACACAAGAATGCAGTCAGAAAATTCTAGACCTTAGGAAACTTTATAGAACAAATAACGTAGTTTCTTCAACAAAAACTAAAGAAAAAGAGAGTTGGGGAGATGAATTACAGATTATAAGAAACCTAACACATATATCAAACAATTTCAATGTGCAATGTAAGGATTTTCTTCAGATTCTGATTCAAGCACAAAAAAATAAAATAAAAATTTTAATTAGGAAATATAATCATTGATTTTTTTCATTGATATTAAATTATTTTAAACATATGTTTTATTGTTTTGAATATTTTTCGATTAAACATTTGTATTTAGTTGTTCATTTTTTGATTTTTCAGCCCAGCCCAGTCTCGAGCCGGTCCTTGGGCTGTTATGTGGTGACCAGCGTCTCAACCACCTGAGTCACAAGGGTACAGCTATATTTTTTTAAGTTCCTTTCTTTCTGAAAGTGCATATGAAATATTTACAGATAAAATGTAAATTATCTGAAGGGGGATGGTTTTGGGGAATAAGGAATGACATCTAATGAGTACAGGGTTTCCTTTTTGGAATGATAAAAATGCCCCCAAATTAAATTATGGTGAACATTGCACAACTCTACATACACAAAACTCACTGAATTATACATTAATTAGGTGAACTATAGGATACGTAAGCTGTTAAAAGGACCTAAATCTCATATTTTCTACAAAGTGATGTGGGGTGGTTTGAATGGAAAAGTCAAAATTTGCCATGCATGCTTAACATCAAACTGGAGCAATAGTTACATAAGTCCACTATATTTTTCTTAGAGCTTTTCTATAATGAAAATATGTGGGGTAGAAAAGACAAACAAGTTTACTGAATGTACGGAAGATGACTATCCTCCCTTAGACATCACCAGCTGTCCTTTACTGCCATTTTATGAAACCACTCAAATGAGGTGAAATATAGCACAGTCTTGGAAACTGTTTCCAAGATGCAAACCGGTGACTCACAAGTACAAAGTCTCAGCTGCAGAACTTTGTGATGACTGGCAGTTCTTTATGTCAAAAGGGTTTCAAAGCAGTCTTCTCCTTAGAATCTTTGGCAATAGATGGTCTAAGTCTGCTCTAGCAAACTACCACAAACTGACTTAACCAACAGAACGTATTGTTTCATGGTTCTGGAGATCAGAAATGTGAGATCATGATGGGATAAGGGCTGGTCCCTTCTGAGAGCTAGGAGGGAGGCTGCATTGCATGTCCTGCTTCTCGCTTCTAGTGATGTGCTGACAGTCGGTGACTTCTTGATTTCTGTGGCATCACCCTGTCTGTGTCTTCATCTTCACTGTGTTTTTCCTGTGTGCTCCACTAAAATTCCCCTTTTTATGATCACAGCAGTCATATTGGATTAGAACTCATACTAATTATCTCACTGTAACTTGACTACTTCTAAAAAGATGCTACTTCCATAGTAAGTCACTTTCTGAAGTGCAAAGGGTTAGGGTTACAAAATATATATTAGGCAGGGTGTGGGGAACACATAACTCAACCCATAATAGGTTTCAAAATAAGGACATTGCTATGGGAATGTAAATGGTGCAGCTCCTTTGGAAAACAGTCTGGTGGTTTCTCAGAAGGTTAAACGTAGAGTTACTGTTTGATCCAGCAGGTCCACTCCTAAATATAGACCCAAGAGAAATTGAAACATATGCCCACATAAAAATTTGTACATGGAAGTTCTTAGAAATTTTATTCATAACAGTCCCAAAATGGAAACAATCCAAATGTCCATCAACTGATGAATGGAAAAACAAAATTTGGTGTATCCATACAATGGAATATTATTTAGCCACAAAAAATGATAGATGTTTCAACATAGTGAACTTTGAAAGCATGGTGTATGAAAGAAGTCAGTCATAAAAGGTCACATAGTGTGTGATTTCTTTTATATAAAATGTTCAGAATAGGAAAGTCAAAGAGACAGAAAGTAGATTAGTGATTTCCTAGAGCTGGTGGAGGTGGGGAGGGGATGCAGATGAGGTGATAGAATTTTTATAACTATCTCCTGGTGATGGTTGCACAACTTTGTGAATATATCGAAACTGGTGAATTGTATTAAACGTCACTTTTAAATGAGTGACTTTGGTGATATGCAAATTATCTCAATAAATACTTTTTTCTTTTCCTTTTTTGTTTAAGGAAAGATGCAAGCAGGCATGGAGAGGAAGAAGCATTCATTAATTTTTATTTAGTTGTTCATCTTGGTTATTTCTTGCCCCACCTCCTTTGTCCCAGGTTGGTAACCCTGGTCCTTGGGATGTATGTGGCCTGTGCTAGTGGAGGTCATGGACTTAACTGCTAAGTCACCAGGTCTCCCCAGTAAATACTTTTTTCAAACAAAAAGACAAGCTGAGGCTTGTATATATATATATATATATATATATATATATATATATATATATATGCATATATATAAACACACACACACACAAGACTCAGCAGCAGAAGCAACTTTAGATTTAAAAAGGACTCAATGGGTAGAGGAACCAAAAATACACAAATAGAAGTGCTTCTTCCTTAAAAAAAAAAAATTGGACCTTGTATCTCATAGCGTCCTCATGGAAAAGACTGAAAAAGAGCTGTCCTAGAGACCATTTATATTTCCAGGGAAACAATAATTGTCATACACTCTACTCCTATTTTTGCAGAATTCTTGTGAGTCTAGTTCTTTCACTTTTTGTTTGATTCTCCTTATTTCTCTTGTGGTTATTTCTCTTGAAGTAAAATATTTTCAAATATAAAATTGCATTTGTGTTTGGTGACAAGGACATGAAAAAATAAAGCTGGTAACGTTTTTGTTCCTTGGTAGATCTGGGTTGTGAGCAGGGAGAGCAGACAATGGAGGTGATTTGTAGGGCCCTGGGAGGAATACACAGTGACCCCAGCTCAGAACCAGAAGATGATGCAGGGGTCGGAGTGGGGGGGATACTAATTGCCTATTGATTTCACCTTCTTCCTTACACAAATTTGTTCACGTAGGGCCTTTATACTACTTCTTGACTATATCTCTAGATTTGGGCTGTTTCAGATTTACCTTTCTCTACCCTCTTTTATTTGCTTAAGCTTTTGTTTTTATTCCTTCAAACTTCTCTTGTTGGTAGTCAACTAATCCCCTAATGCTAATGTCTTATTAGCAGCAATCATTCTCTAACTGACCTCCTCCCTCTCTGAGCATGCCTTCCAATCTTTGCTGACTCCACTTCATCCTTTTCAAGAAATGCTGATTTAAATCCTCCCCTCTCTGCTCCTTTAGGCCTTCCTAGTGATTCGTCTGTTTTCAGTTCCAAAGATTCAAAGTTCTCCATACACAGTTTTTACCTGCCTTCCCAACTATACATGAATTTTCAAAATAACCAAGGCGTGCTCTTTCTGAAGCAAACTGGCCTAATGACTATTCACTCTCTTATTGACTTCTCATTCCCTTAAATCTCCACATTCAATTTATTATCAGGTCTGTATTAGTAGCGATCTCCAAAATATCCTTTTAGTATGTTCCCTCCCCCTCCATTCTATCCTAAACAACCAAATGTCTTCACAATTGTCTTGCTTAGATGACTGCACCATCATCACTCCCTTTCCCCTGAGGCTGGATGGCTTATCCAAAGCACAGTTCAGACCACAGCACTTTGTTGCAGGGAAATCAATGATGCTGTTGACTTTTGTGTCATAGTCATCATTCTGCAAACGTCATAGAGGCGGTTAATTCAGATGGAAGTCATCAGTGGACACGAAGGCAGGCAGTGGGTATTTGATGAGGAATCTCATCTCATTTGGTGCAGTCTCTGAATATTTTCCCACAAAATGCTAATCAGTTACAAAGTGGCTAATGATGACTTTATAGCAGAGAAACCTAGCAGATACCAATGTAATCAGGTGATTAAGGTTAATATCATCCATGAGACAGATCAATGGGGAATGTCTTCTAATGGGATGCTTTAAGAACATGGAGTCATTTTTGTGGTATTCCTTCATCATCAGTCTTGTCACACAGAAACATGAGGCAGACCAAAGTTGGTTGGACTACATAATATAAGGTCTGGTAGTCTTTACTGTGAAGGACACGAAACATTGAAAAATTATTCCAGAACTAGAGTCTGAAAAAATATAACAATAATATTTAATACATATTCCTGAATAATATCCTGAACCAGAAAGAAAAGAAGATATAAACAAATTTGAATATCTGTGAACTAGTGTTTGTACTTACGTTAATTTCCTGATTTGTAAAGGTTTTTTTTTTTAAAGCATTTCATTTTGTTTTTCTTTAGCTCTTCACACTGATTGTTCCACCCGCCGACCTGGGACTAGAACCCAAGGGTATGTGGCCTGCACTCCTTCAGAAGCAATCAACCTGGTACTCTACCAAGGTACTCCACAATTTGTAAAGTTTGTATCCTAATTATATGAGAAATATCTTTGGGGGGAAGAGAAATCAGAGTGTTTAAGGATCTCTCTCTGTTTGTCTCTCTTTCTATCTGTTTGTCTGTCACCCTCCATATATACTGTATGCTTATACACACCTAGACATACACACACAGAATGAAAAGCCCAACTATATGAGAAACCAGTAAAATGTTAGTTGGGAGTCTAAGTAAAGGATATATGGGAAATCTTTTTACTGCTCATAATATGTTTCTATAAGTTTAAAATTATTTCAAAATAAATTATTTTTAAAGAAAATTTCTGGTGTGCCCTGGTGGAGCAGCGGGTAGGTCAACCGCCTCTGAAGGACCTACCCCTGGGTTCAAGTCCTGGGTGGGGGGTGGGGGGGTGGAAAACCAATGTGAACAATTAAAATGCAAATAAAATAAAATGCTTCTTCCTTCTCTCTCTTCCCACCTGTCTGCCTACTTGTCTTCATTCCTGACTGCACCTTTCCTTTAGAGAAAAAAAAAGGAAATTTCTTGCATTCCATAAATTCTTTTTTCTCTTTGAGCTGGAACATAAATGTGACAGTAGCACCATTTTGACAATGTATAAAAGGACAGCATCCATCATTCTAGGGTACGGTGGAGCAATAATATAGAACACCTTCAGGATTTAAATGCTCATCCTGAAATCCTGTACTATCTACATGCCTCTAAAGTGCTACTAGAGTCAAATGAACTTTGAATATATTTCCTCTACTGCATCTTGGAGACTGTAGCAACGGCTTAGCTTTACTATGGCTATTCATTTATTTATTTGAAGAGAAAGGCAGGTAGGCAAGAATGAAGACAGACAGACACAATGAAAGTGAGAGGAGAAAGAAGAATTTTTAATTATTATTAATTTATTCATTTTGGTTGTTCCCCCAGCCCTGGATCACAAACTCAGGTCCCTGGACTTTTACATGGTCCACACTCCAGAAACTGGTAAACCACAAGGCTTCACCTTACCATGGCTGTTTTTAAAAATTAATTTATTATTTATTGAGGTAACTTTGCTTTACAAAATAATATAAACCTGCACACGCAGGCTCCCCATTCCTCAGATCTACATGATAACTGCTTCCCACAAAATTGCCAAAAGTTCTTTCATTCCCACTAGAACTCCAAACTTACTATGTTCTCCCTGGTTTCCATGTTTTGTTACTTGATGTTGTTTTATATAGAATGATCTGTTCCTCTCCATTATTTCCCTAGCCTCTTTCAATCTGACTAAATCTTATTCTCTTATATTCATCCACTTCTCTCCACTCACTCCAACTGCCAGCTAGGTATATATCCTTTTGTTTCTCATGCCTGTAAATGGCAGTGTATGTTTGCCCAGTCATACCCACACCCACCCACATTCGTTTTATTCTCATTTGTATTTCTAGGCCTTGACACAGTGAGTTAAATCAAGCACATGGAATACTCTTAGAATTCATTAAATATTTACTGTATAACTTGTTGAATTTTATAGTAGGTTTCTAAAATACTTTTTACTATAGAAACTTTCAAATATACACAAAGAAGAGAGCACAGTATAATGACATGTGTATTCATTGCTCTGTTTCAACAAGTATGATAGTTTTGCCTTTCCTGGAATTGTTCAAGAGTAGAGGCTTGAAGATGGTGATTTAAGTCAAAATGGTTATACCAGGGGAAGAATTTCAATCACTGTGATAAGCTGGTAAGGTGTTTTGGGACAGGTTGGTTTCTTTTGGGGGTAGGAGTGTCTTCAAATCAGAGTTAGCATTTTCAAATGGGGAAGCCATAACAGAAATAATTATTCTTTACTCCTCTTTCAACCAACACTTATTAAGTGCCTCCTGTGTGCTGGGATTACCTAGGTGAAGAAGACAATTCCTAGATTCAAAGAGGTGTTCAGTCTAAAAACAGTACTTACCCCAAGATATAGGGGCCTTTGAGAGAAACATGTGTCAGGCATACCAAGGCCACAAAGGAAAGTGTAGTCAGTTTTCTATAAAACCATTCTCTAGTCTTGAGCCTTAGAAACTTGACTTTACTTCAAGGAAGATGCTTCCTCTTAGCTTTTTCAAATACTACTTACCTTCATCCCACCACCAATCTGAGTCCATAGATGGGGAGCCTGACCTGTGTCATTCTCTTAGCTTTCCAACTTGTCACCATTACCATTTTCCCCCTTCTTTTTCTTTCTTTCTTTCTTTCTTTCTTCTTTTTTCTTTTAAGGAACAGTGCAGACAGGAATGAAGGTGAGTAGGCAGGCAGAGAGGGGAGAAAGAAACATTTATTTTGTTTAGTCCTTCATCTTGGTTGTTCCCCACAACCCCAGGATCTTGAACCAGGGACCTAAGGATGTACAAGGATTAAACTGCTACGTCACCAAGTTGCCCCTCCCTTCTCTTTTATTTAAAAAGAACACTTTTTTCCTTACTAGACATATACAGGTTTAATGCAAAAAAAAAAAAAATTGGAAAGTACACTTTCATACACAAGTACCTGTAAGTACTAACTAATAACTACTAGCAATTTGATGTTAGTTTAGATTTTTCTCTATGCATATATGTATACACAGATTTTTAAAATTCTTATTGAAGCAACACTGCATTATAGCCTGATGTGGATTTAAGGCATGCATACTCATGAATCAATATTGGTGTATAATACTTATGTTCATCATCAGTTCTATCCTTAACAATACAATTGATATATGGATTTTTAATTAATATTTTTTAAAAATGGAATCATCTTAAACTCCTTTATAATAAAGTTTTAAAAATATCAAGTGATAGTCATGCTGTTTTTTCTATAAAATTATTTTTAATAGCTAAAAATTCCATCATAGGAATCATAATTTGTGCAACCATAGGTTAAGAATTTTATAGATATTTTTATTGTAATTAATTTTCAGTTATGTTGGCAAATTTTAGAACTCAGTTTTTTTTTAATTTTTAAGCTCAACTTAAAAGTCTTATTTAGAAAAAAAATTTAAGAGCATAAGGAAGGAAGAAGAGGAAGAAGCATTTGGAAGGAAGTAAGGGAGGGAGAGAAGGAGGGAGAAAGAAAAACAGAAGGAAGCACTTTGATTTATTTATTTCCCCCAACCTTACCCCACACCCTCAAACTGGGTCCTTGGGCTTTATGCTGTCTGTGCCTTAGCCACAGACGTAGTGCCTGAGCCACCAGGGCATGACTTTATTTAGAAATTTTAAATAATTTGTCTTGAAATTAAAAACAGCCATTTTTATACTTAATAATCATTTATATATTTATTGTAAGGTATAACCTTATACAATAGCTGAATTTATTATTAAATTTTCTTAAACTTTAATACATCATGCATTTCTTTAGACATTACGAATTTGTCACACAGTAATTTATTCTTCTTTAGTATTTTGAATATTAAAGTATAATCAAACTTCCTCAGCAATTATCTGGTATTTATATGCATAGTAAGACAAAATGTGCTTTTTTTTAAGGAAAGGTGCATATGAATGGTCATCAATCACATGAAAAGATGTTCCCACGCACTGGCTATCAGGGAAATGCAAATTAAAACGAGCTATCACCTACACCTGAAAGACTAGACTAGTTATTATCCAAAAGTCTGGAAACAACAAATGTTGGTGAGACTGTGGATAAAAGGGAACACTTTTACACTTTTGGTGAGAGTGAAAATTGGTACAACCCCTATGAAAACAGAGTGGAGATTCCTCAAAAAGTTGAAGATGGAAATCCATACAATCCTGCCAGGCCACTTCTGAGTATTTACCTAAAAGACACAAAACACTCATTTGCAAAGATTTATGACCCTATTTATTGCAGTTCTAGTCACAATGTCTAAGAACTGGAAACTCCCTAAGTGCCCAACATCAGATGAATGGATAAAGAAGATGTGGTGCATATATACAATGGAATACTGCAAAGCCTCTAGAAGAAATGAAATCCTGTCATTTGAATCAATGTGAATGGAACTAGAGGGGATTATGCTAAGTGAAATAAATCAAAAGAAGAAAGTTAGATATCAGATGACCTCACTCATAGGTGGAGCGTGAATAGAAATAACAAAGGAACAGATGAAACAAAACCAACTCTTGAACACTTGCAACAGAACTGATGTTACCAATACGGAATGGGACAGGGGTGTGTGGGGCTGGGGGAACGCTGGTGGAGCCCACTGGCAACGGTGACAAACACTTGGTGATTTGGTGGAGGGCGATTTGTGCTGACATAGAGCTAAAGAATGGAGAACCTACACATATAAGCTTATTTTAATGTGCAGAATACGCTGCTACAATAAAAATGCATATACATTTAAAAGAAAATAAGGTGCAGGCAGAAATGAAGGTGAGTAGGCAGACAGACAAGAAGTGAGTGGAGGAAGAGCGCTTTTTCATTTAGTTGTTCACATTGGTTATTCCCCCAAGACCCAGGTCTTGAAACCTGGACGTTGGGATGTACGTTTCCAGAGTGTACTAGACTGCTAGGCCACCAACGCATGCCCAAAACTTGTAGATTTGGTCATCAGTTTCCCTTTAATGTTTCAACATTATAAATTTAATTAGTCGAATATTTCTAAGTATTTCTCTTTAAAACACTCATTTAATGTCAGATTCTCTTAAACTATAAAATATATTAAATCAAGAATGAAAAACAAACTATATCAATGATTATGAAATTTATTACAACAACCGCTGAAAAATATTGACATTATAATTTGTCATCTTATTTTTTATCAACTGGAAACTTATTTTTATACCTTCTCAGAGTTGCAAATTGACTTATATGACTAAGAGAAGCTCAGGATGGCTGTTATATCTATCTGGGATCATAGGTAATTGATTTGTCATTAGTAGGTGAGAAGCTGGGTGCATCTTCTAGAATAATTCACACAGGTCAGTCTTTATATGGCTGATTACTTCTTCAAATCATGTTTTGCTTTGTTTTAAATTTAATCCATCACATTGTGTATTACTCTTAGTCACTGCAATCCTTTTAAAACTGTACCCTTTTACACAATTTTCATTTCCTGGATCAAACTGAAGGGACGATGCATCTTTATCTAGTTGCTCGCATCATTGATTTGCACTTCTCCATCCACTGTGTCATGATGCTGCATCCCCACAAAGAGTCTATCCTCAAAGAATGTAGATGTCCTTACTATCAACAACTTTGATTACAATTTACTAGTCCATTTCCATGGTTACCCTTTGAAAATCTTTTAACTTTGAAATCTTAAATTTCAAGGCACCAAGTGAATAGCAACTCTCAATTCTTCCCTCGTCCATACCTTAATTCAAGTCTAATAAATTTATATGATTAAAAATCTGCTGGGGTTAGTCTGGAAGATGAGCTTCAGCAGACTTTCAAAGGAAGGAGAAGGGGTGTGCCCTGGTGGAGTACTGGACAGGTCAGCTGTCTCCAAAGGACCACAGCTCACATATATCCCAAGGACAAGGGTTTGAGTCCCAATCCTGGTAGTAACAACTAAATAAAAATAAAATGCTTCTTCCTCCTCTCTCTTTCTGCCTGCCTGCCTACTCGCCTTCATTTCTGTCTGCACCGTTCCTTAAACAAAAAAATAAAAAAGGGAGAAAGAAGAATGTGATTTGATAGAGAAAAATATAAAAGATCTATTGTTAATCAGGATGTTTGCCATGTGATGATGGGATGGCCCTGATCTGTAGGGAAACATCAGTGAATGAAGCAGATCACAGCGTAAAACTTCTGTCAAGGTAGAATGAGAGATGAGTTAGTTAAATGAAGGGAAGTGGGTTGATTCTATACAAGGACTTTAATTTGAAATGACAATTGGGGTGTCATTCTCAGAATAGCACAAGTTTTTATGATATGAAAAAGCAGCTGGAAAAATAAAAGAAAGGCAACAGTAATTACTTACACCTTGCTGTAACATAGAAAAGTCTTGCAAAACCATTTCTGAATATTTGTAGCTATGGATATTAATTTATTTAAAAGGAAAGGTAGAGGCAGGAATGAGGGCAAGTAGGCAGGCAGGTAGGAAGAGACAAGAGGCAGGAGCACCTTATTTATTTTATTTAGTTGTTCATTTTGCTTGTTCCCCGGCCCTGGGATGTGAACCGCACATCTTGGAGTGTATGTGGACTACTTGATGCAGCAAACCACTAGGCCACCAGGATGCATCTAGCTATGGATTTTTAAAACACAAGTTTTAGGGAATTTTAACAATAGTAGTATTACTTAAGGCAGAGGACTATCTCTCAAAAATATACACATGCATATATCTTTAATAAATCACGAATATAAGCCTAAAAAAGCTAGAATTCCAGTAAACGGTAACCAAGTGTCCTCAATCATTCTGTATTAAAATATCAAAAATATGAAAGTTATCAAAAATATTTGATTACATCTCCAGATGTATGGTTAACAATTTAAAAAATCACTTTAAAGATTATCTCCGCTTGAATCAGTCTTACTTATTAAATGAATCATTAACTGATTTTGGTTAAAATTAAAGTAATTCATGACTAGTGTATTCCCTGTTGTAGCCAGCCTTTTATTTGGTCCCAAGTGCTGGAAATACCTTCTGGTATTCATACCTGTATGTAATAACCTCCCCTGAAAATAACTGAGTTTAGCAACTTTTTATTTTAATCTATTTAATTTAAAAAAATGTATTGAAGGAATGTTACTAGACTCAAGCCTATTGCTCGCCATCCCACAGGCAAATAGTCAATGGGACAATTGTTGGTGGAAGCTGGGCGTACCATGGTGGCCTAGCAGTCTTGTACACCTTGGGAGTAGTCCCACATACCTCCCAAGGTCACAGGTTCAAGACCCCAGCTGGTCCAACAACTAAATAAAAATAAATTGCTTCTTCCATCTTCTTCCTCCTTGCCTGCCTACTTGCCTGCATTCCTGCCTGTGCATTTCCTTTAAAAAAAAAAAATGTTGGTGGAAGGAAAGTAGTTTTGTTATCAAGAGGTGTCAGTCAAGAAAGTGGGAGACCTGCTTCTGTCTCAGATCAGCCTCCCCAAATGAAGCAGGTATAGATGGTATATAGGCAAAGTACTTATGCACGGAACAGCAGTGTTGGGGAGGGGGAGATATTTGGGGAATTCCATAACCATTATTGATTGCAGATACTGTGGTCCCAACAGGGCATATCAGGCCTATCAAAAGTCTCAGTGGAAGTTTATCTGTAACTAGGCTATATGCTAATTCACGTCATAGAGTTCTCAGTTTTGCTGGATGGCTAGGTTCACTGAGTCTAGATTTACTGTCTAGTTACAGGAACATTTCATCCGTAACATTCTACAGGTTTAAGGTGTCAATTATTATAAATCAACATGATTCATTTCTAACATAAAGAAGACAGCAGAGTGACAGGATGCCATTTTGGGGATTAGGTTACAAAGAAACTGAGACTTCTTGGTTCTCCCTCTTTCTCTCTAGCTCTCTCACTCACTAGCTCTGTGAATTTTTGATGAATTTTCATATATTGTGAACTTTCTCATGGGAGGGGTTCATGCAGCAAGGAACTAATGTTTCTGGTCAACAACCAGTGAGGCCATGAAGCCTGATAACAGTCATATAATATGAGTTTAGAAGTAATGCTCCCCAGTCAAGTCTTGGAAGTTTACAGCCCTGTCTCTGTTTGCAGTCTATGGAAGACTCCCAGTCAGAGGAACCCATCTCAGTCAGGCCTGCATTCCTGACCCATAGAAATTATAAGAGAACAATCATTTGCTTTAAACTGCTAGATTTTGGATAATCTATTAAGCAGCAGGAAATAACTAATACACTCCCTTTCTTTAACCTATATTCACATATTAATAAACGAATTGAGACATATATCAAACTTTAGTCAAGCAGGAAATTATTAAATTCTACTAAAGGAAGAAAAGTTAGTATGTTGAAAATAAAGAATAATGAAATTAGTGATCATATATAAAAACTATATTTTTGTGTTCTACCATCAATATTTAAAAATTTCCTTTTCAAAAAGGATGAATGTATTTGAGATAATTCATTCACACTTTGACCTTTCGGCCTCATGTCACATATTTATAAGTGACCGTCCATCCTGGTTTGACTGGGATTGTCCTGGTTTCGTAATGTTGTTCCAGTGTCCTGCTGGGTTTGAAAATAATATTTTCCTGCCCAGTCTGGGTCACAACATCAGGTTCTTGGGCTTTATGTGAACCACAACAGTGCATCCTGGTTTGAAATTCTGTACTAGTTTCAATAACAATTTGCTAAAAGTTAACTTGGGCAAATACACACCCAAAAATCTAGTTTAAATTGCCGGATAGGAATGCAGGTTTCTCTAATGGGGATGTGAACAGCCCTCCAAGTTCTGTACCTGAACATCCCCACCCCTGAGTCATGGGCCCTTGAGACCAAAGATTAGATGTTTACCTTTCTACCACAGAAGACTTTAACATAAAGGTGTTGAATAGAAATGTAATGTAATTTGCATATGTAAGTTGAAATTGTCTAGTAGTCACATTTTTAAAAGATAAAAAAGAAACAAGTAAAAATGATTTTAGTAATATATTCTATTTAACCCCAAATACCAAGATGAGGAACAACTAAATAAAATAAAGTGCTTCTCCCTTCTCTTTCTTCTCTGCTCGCCTTCTTTCCTGTCTGCATCCTTCCTTAAAAAACAAAAGCAAAAACAAAAAAGACTTTTCAACAAATATTACCTTTGCATCAAAAAATTACACTATATTGATTTTGCTTATTTCTGTAATCACACCAAACCCCTTCTTCCCACCCCATACATCAATCTTCTGTAATTCCAGGGAAATAGACAAGAAGTTTAAATTTTCAGCTGTGTATGGTATTTACCTTGAAAGACTGCAGAAGACTGATAGTGAGCACATGCTACTGCTATTTCTGGATTTTTAACTGAGAGTTATGATAAGGAAGTACAGAATATTTATCTTATCACTGAAAGTACTTTTCTGAAGCTAAACGGATTTCTGTCCTTTTGGTCAGAGGGGAAGGAAACTATATTAGCATTAAAAGGATCTGAACAAGTTTTGGCTGAGTTTCCAAATCGAAGTAGAGAGTTAAGGCTGAGAAAATGTAGTAGATCTTTGCTTTTTCTCTTTTCTTTCTACTTCTTTTTCCTCCTTTCCCCCTTTTTTCCTTCCTTTCTCTCTTTTTTTTTCCATCTTTCTTTTATTTTTCTATTCCCCCGTCACCTGCCCCCAACCCCCTTTCCAGGTCTTGAACCCCTGTCCTGGTACTCTGCACCTTAGTTGCCTTAATTATCTGAGCCCACAAGGGTGCACCTTCTTTTCTATAGATTTGAAACCAGCTAGACCTAGGTTGGCCATGAAAGTTGAGAATAAATATATATTTCATAGTATCATTATTAGTTCCATTTTTTTTCTCTCTTAGTCATAGAAACTCCCCATTATAATCTCACGTACCTGATAATTCTGCAGTTTTCATCTTTGACTTTTTAATTTTGTTTGGCTAACAATTTTTTTCAGTTTTCAGCAGCTAATTCATTTACTTTCTGAGAAAAAAATTTGTTGATTTATTGGTTGAGAATTCAAATTAAATAAGCAGATAAAACATTTTTATTTAAAAAATCTAAATCCCAGAGTTTTTAAAAGAAAAGCTATGTAGCAAAATCACAGATGTTGAGAAGAAGAGCTGGCCTCTAAAAATGAAGACATTTTAGGAAAAATAGTCATTCAAAAATATTTTCCTTTTTATGTATGCCAAATGTGTGTGTGTGTGTGTGTGTGTGTGTGTGTGTATATATATATATTTAACCCTATGTCTAAATACGTTTAAAGAGGTCTTTCAGTGAATATAAAATAAAAATTCTGAATAAAAAGATATACTTTCTCTTAGCATTATATAAAATAACACTGTATCTTATAATTAATTGTACCTTATATTTTATGGGATATAATAATCCCTTAATAATTTTTGAATATAAAGATGTTCTTAAATAGATAAAGTTGTTATATATATTATTATATTAAAAGTTCAATGGTTATAATATCTGAAACTTGAAAAGTTACTAAACAGACATGAACATAGTTTGAAATATTATAGGGCAAAAAAACAAAAAAAAATACAAAAATATTTTATCAGCTGACTCAACATTCATGAGTCCATGCTCTCTTCCCTATCTTGCGGTACACTGCTCCCTCTTACAGAAAAAGGTCTTTGGACTGGCAGTTGTTAGAAGATGTGGAGTCTTGTCCTAACTGTGTCCAACTGTTTAGCTTTAGTAGACCACAACTTCTCTGTTTCTTCATCCGTAAGACTATTTTCAACTCTAAAAATGTTTTTTAACTCTAAATAGTCTACAATTCAACTAGTGATCATTATTACTAGACTGGGAAAAAGCACTGAGATGCCTCCTAAATAACATCAAAATGAGAATCATTCCAAAAGATAATAAGAGTAGGGGTTATTTTCTTTCAATCTCATACCACAATTTTAGTTGGCTAGTTCTAATTTTATTTAAGCATCTTAGTGCTCACTTATTCATTTAACAAATACTTATTGAGATCTTTTTGTGCACCAAGGCTGACCTAAATAGAAACAGTCCTTGCCCTGAGAAAGTTTATAGCCCCGAAAGATGAACGAACATTGAGCAAATAACTTAATGTTACAAATTATGATACATGCTAAAAGGGAGAAACTATAGGATGATAATGAGACTCCATAATGGAGATCTAATTTAAATTGAATGATAAGGGAAGGCCTCTCTGAGGAGATTTAAATTGAGATCTACAGAAGAATTTGTACTGGTTAAAGTGAATGTGTTGGGGATTCAGGGATGAGGCCTGCATTCTAGGCAGAAGAAATGGTTCGTACAAAGACCTTGATGTAGAAAAGAGTTTGATGTGTCAAATAATCAAAGAAGGCCAAGGGAACTGCACTGACAGGAGATGAGCTGGAGAGATACATAATATGCAGGGATTTGAAAATCATGACAAGGAGTTTGGATTTATATCAAACAGTGAGAAGCAATTTTTTTTAAAGGAAAGGTGCAGGCAGAAATGAAGGTGAGTAGACAGGCAAGCAGGATGAGAAAGGTGGAGGAAGCATCTTTATTTTATTCTTACTTAGTTGTTCGTACTTTCTGTTTCTATTCATCCTCCACAACCTGGGATTTGAACCCAGGGATATGTGGCTTGGTACTTTGGAAGCAACTGACCTAACTGCTGCTCCACTAGGGCATGCTTAGAAATGACTTTTTAATGGTGATGAGGCAAGGCGTGATTTGATCCTTTGGGTTATACATACATATATGCACATATATACACATATATGTATATATTTTACTTTAGTAAAACATACACATATGTGTGTATATATGTGCATACATGTATATAATCTATTTTCCCCTAGCTTAGTTGATATCATTGGCATGTAACATTGCGTACATTTAGGTATGTGTTAGGATGTTTTGACACGTGTATTTGTTGCAACAAAACTATCACAATAAGGTTAGCTAAACATTAATCAGCTCACATAATTACAATTTTTTAGTGTGGTAAGAGCATTTAAGATCTACTCTCTCTTAGCAACCTTCAAGTAAATATACAGTATTGTTAACTATTGTCACAACTGAATGTTAGATCCCTAGAACTTATAACTGGAAGTTTGTACCTGTTGACAATTTATATTTTTAAAATGCTATTGTTTGCTCTTTGAAGAATGGATTGCACAAAATAAAGCAGAAGGCTGACCAATCATGAAAGACAGAGGTAACAATGACATGAACAGGACTCATGGCAGTGAAGGGAAAAAGAATGGATATAGTTTGAAGGTAGAGTGAAGGTAGATAGGAAAAAGGAATACTTAGGATGACCCTCAGGTTTTTGCCTTAAAGAACTGGGTGTCTGGGAGATATCCTTTACTAAGATGGAAAAGGCTGTCAGAGAAAGAAGCTTGAGGAAATAGAGTGCAGGTTTAGACATGGTATGGCTGAAATGTTTGTGGAAATCAAGTGATAATATCAGGTAAACATTTTGACATATAAGCCTGGAGATCAGAAGAGACTTTTGGGCAGAAATATAGATTTGGAACCATCAAAACAAATGGTTTTAAACCATTTAAACCATAACACTGCAGGGTGGGATCGTACCTAGGGAGGTAGTGCAAAAAGATGAGTATGAGTATTTAGAACACATGATGCCCAATTGAATGAACATATTTGTGCTCTGTAGACATCTGTTTGTAGCAACTGAATGTTGTGCCACAGCAGTGAACAGCCTTCCTTTCCTGTTGGCTTGTTATTTTATTTATTCAGTTACTCTGTTAGGTATATCTATATCGACTTTCTAAGTGAACCCTAAACAAAAAACTCCTGGGATATTTTTCTCTTCTCTGAGCTAAAGGGAGAATCTAGGTTTGGAGGGGACTTGAGTCACACAAAATTTAGGGAACATGTTTGTTTGTTTTTTTCAGAAAAGAATATGTATATATATATATATATATATATATATATAATTAAGCTCAAAAGGAAATATTTATTTAGAATTGAAAGAGATATTACAACAAGTTACAGATTTTTAAAAGGTGCCAAAACCAAAGGTGTCACAAAATCAAGACAAATTATTTTTATTTCTATATTATACCATCTTAATTAAATAATAATTAGTGGCCTGACACATCTTCATATTCTTTTTTCTTAACTTTTTTAGCTGCAAATTTTTTAGTGTCTCTTCTCATGACACTGTTTTTAGAAAATTGTGTTCCAGAGAAAGAATAGAGACTTCCAGTGAAGATGGTGACTTGCTAGGAATGAAACTGACAACCTCCCCACAGAGCAACTAGGAATTCACCGATTTTCTAGAAACAAACACAGATGAAAAGCAGGCACAGACACTGTAGAGATGCAGCAGCAATCATGAAAACAAAGGGTGGGGACAATGTCCCAGTTCAGAGATACACCACAGACTTGGACTTGGGATTCCAGCCATGGTGAAGGGGTAGAACTGTAGGAAGAATGGGCCCTCCCAGGAAATGTGAAAGCAGCAGAGTGCCCACCTAGTGGGACCGGGACACAGAGCCATGGGAAAGGGTTTAGGCACAGAGTGGAAGGAGGACCAGTGCCACAGTGGTTTGAAAGGGATGCCTGGCAAAAAAATTACACTGGGCATCCATGAACAGAAGTCAGCTAGGGCAATCACCTATACCCGCCCCCTCCCATTATATTGCCCCAGAGCCACAGGAACACTGGAAATCTTGCTCTCAAGCTGATAGGAAGAAGATGGAGAAACTGTCAGTGCTATCCACTAGTGTCACCTTGCTGGATGAGGCAAAACTGTAACATGATTGCTGGTTTGGACTAACAGCAAGGTGGTCATTGAGGTTGGGAGCTGGGAAGCAGGAGTGAAGCCTCTGCATCCCCCACACAAATTCCAACCCCATAGGCTGAACTCACTAACAGCAGCAGAAGGCCCACATAAGAACTTCAACAAAACCAACCAGTGGTGACTCCACAAAACTCAAGTAATCCCAGCGTGCAAATAAAGATCTAACCTTACTCAATGTAAGTTGATAACCTACACAAGGCCATCACTGCAAGGAAACCTAATCTACAGAAACATAAACAGAATGCCAAACAAAGAAAAGGCACAGAGAAATGTATGTAAAATTATGAATACAATAAAAAAAACTCAGGGGGAAATCTGAATACAGCATGTATGTAAACTACTTGAGGATTAATTTAGGGCAAACGATGATAAAAATACTCATGGAAATCAGGAAAACAATGGGGACAACAAAGTGAACAACAAAAAAGAGAGCGAAGAAATAAAGCAGCTCAAAACAGATGTCAAAGAGATAAAGAACACAATAGCTGACCTAAAGAGTTCCATAGAGTGACTCAAATAGGATGAATGAGCCTCCAATAGAATCAGTAAGATAGAAAATATGGCAGAGGAATGTACTCAAGCAAACCATGAAGAGATAAAAGAATTCAAGGAAATGAAGACACCATTAGAGACCTATGTAATAACATCAAGGGAAACAACATTTTCATTATAGGTGTCCCAAGAGGAAAAGAGATCTATGCAATAACATCAAGAGAAACAACATTTTCAATGTTGTCTCAAGAGGAAAAGAGAGAGAAAAGGGGGCAGAAACTGTATTTGAATATAATAGCTGAATATTTCTCTAACTGAAGAATAAAGCAAGCCTCCAGACCTAGGAGGTTCAAGTAATTCCTAGTAAAAGAAGTGCAAGCAGACTGACACCTAGACACATTGTCATCAAAATGTCAAAAAGGAAGATAAAAAAGAATCTCAAAATCATTCAGAGAAAAGTTACATACAAAGGAGACTCATAAAATCGTTGTGGATTTCTCAATGAATCTCTATAGGCAAGGAGGGAATGGCATGATATGTTCAAAAGGTTGAAAGAAAAGAATTTTCAGCCTAGGATCCTGTACTTGGCAACATTATCATTCAGCACTGGAGGAATGATAAAAAGCTTTTCCAATATGCAAAAGTTAAAGGAATGTATCACCACAAAACCAGCTCTACAAAAATTATTAAAGGATGTTATAGGAAGTGTAAAGAAACCCTATATAAAACCTGCAAGAAAACAAGTATAAAAAGTAGAGAAGAGTTGATGAAAAGAAAATGTGGATGGTTAGAATGAGTGGAAGACTAATCTGCTTTCAAATACAAATATAGAATTGTTAATGCTAACTTCAGGGTAAATTCAAAGCTATCTCCAGGGAAAAAGCAAAGAAGAAAACAAAAGGGGAAACCTATCAAAACACAAGCACACCATGCACCTAAAAAGAGAAAGTGAAAAATGATGACATTGTTTAGAACAATATACAGAAGAAAAATCACAAAATGACACTAAGGAGCTACATATCAAAATCACCCTAAACATCAATGGACTGAATTCACCAGTCACAAAATAGAGTGGCCAAATGGATTAAAAAACATTAACCCAAATGTCTGGTGCATTCAGAAAACTTGCCTTCTTTCAAAAGATAAACAAAGACTCAAAATCAATGGTTGGAAACAATCCTACAGTCAAATGATGGACACACAAAAAAAGCAAGACTTGCCATATTTATATTGGATCAAAAGACTTCCAATTAAAAGGCATAACAAAAAACAGATGTGGACATTATATAATGACTAAGGGCTCAATCCAGCAAGAAGACATAATGCTTAAAACATATATGCTCTAAATGAAGGAGTGTCAAAATATACTAAGCAAGTATATTAGAATTGATGAGAGACATCAACAGCAACATAATAGTAGGAGCCTTCAATACCCCACTTACAACAGTGGACAGATCACCAGACAGAAAGTTAACAGGAAACAGCAGTTTTAAATTACCATGTGGAAGAGTTAGGTCTTATCAACATATATGTAACACTTCATCCAGTGACTACAGATTTCATTTTATTCTCAAGTGCACATAGAACATTCTCAAGGATAGATTTTATTTGGGCACAAAAAAAATGTCTCAGCAAATTTGCAAAGATTGACATCATACCAAGCATCTTATCTGACTATAGTGACTTAAACAATAAATCAACTGCAAAAAGAAAACTAGAAGACACCAAATTAATTGAAGACTAAACAATATGCTTATGAATGACACTTAGGTAAAAGTGGATATGAAAGAGGAATTTTAAAAATACTTACAGAGAAATGAGAATTAAGACACAAGTTACCAGAATCTATGGGATACAGCAAAAGCAGTCCTATGATGGAAGTTCATTGCAATCCAGGCATACCTCAAGAAACAAGAAAAACGGAAATATCCCAACTCTACATTTAAAACTAGAGAAAGAACAATTAAAGTTAAAAAAAAGTAGAAGAAAGGAAATAATCATAATTTGAGCAGAAATGAATGAGAAGGAAAACAAAAAGAGAATCCAGAAGATTAATGAAACCAAAAGTTGTTTTTTGTTTTTTTTTTAATAAGTAAACAAAATTGACAAACCATTGGCTAGTTTCACAGAGAAAGAGAGAAAACTCTCATAACTACAATCAGGAATGAAAGGGGAGAATTTACAATAGATACCACAGAAATGCAAAGCATGATAGGAGACTACTATGAACAACCATATGACAACAAATCAGACAAACTTGAGGACATGGACAGATTTTTAGAAAAATACAATCTATCAAGACTGTACCTGGAAGACCTGGAAGACCTGAATAGAACAAGGAAAGAAATTGAAGAGATAATCAAAAGTCTCCCTAAAAATAAAAGCCCAGGACCAGATGGCTATTCAAATGAGCTTTACCAAAACTTCAGAGAAGTATTAATACCTATTCCTCTCAAGCTCTTCCAGAATATTGAAGAACAGGAGCTCTCCCAGATTCATTTTATCAGGCTAATATTACACCAATACCAAAAGCTGATAGAGACACCAGCAAGAAAGAAAATTACAGACCAATATCTTAATGAAAATAGATGCAAAAGTTCTCAACAAAATATTAGCAAACTGAATTCAACAATGTATCAAAAAGATCACACACCATGACTAAGTGGGACTTATCCCAGGGATGCAAAGATGGTTCAACATATGTATATCTATTAATGTAACAGATAGGAGAAAACAACATGATCATATTAATAGATGCACAGAGATATTTTGACAAACTTCAACACCCTGTATATAATGGGAATAGAAGGTACATATCTGAATATAATCCAAGCCACATATGACAAACCCACAGATAACATCATAGTTGATGGTGAAAAATTAAAAGCATTTTCTCTAGGGTCAAGAATAAGGCAAGGCTGTCCACTTTCAACACTGTTATTTAATATCATACTGGAGAGCTTAGCCAGAGCAATCAGATAAGAAAAAAAAATAAAAGGAATTCAAATTAGAAAGAGGAAGTAAGACTATCATTATCTGCAGGTGACCTGATTATATATATTGAAAACCCTAAAAACTACAAAAAACTACTATAACTGAACAACAAATATAGTATAGTGGCAGACTACAAAATCAGTGCACAAAAACCCATCTCTAAATTAATTTCTTTGCTACTATCCAGGTACTCCATGCTCATATTGAAATAGGATCTCTGGTGATTTTTTTTGTCATGGTTCAAGGTGAATTGGTCTTTGAAAGCAAGAGTGCTCTTAGAAGTCATTCCTATAAAGTGGGTGTTATCAATGACTTGACTGTACATGGAAGTGACTCTGACTCTCATAAACATATCTAAATTCAAAATAAATATATTCTAATATAACCCAACACAAGAGGAACACCGACTGGGAAGAGACAATAGTTTTAACCACTTGTTAAAATATATTACTTTTGAAAATTTACAAATATACAAATATGGATCATGGAATATATGGTTAGATTCCTTCCCAAGGTCATATCAGGGTCCTATGCAAACCCAACTTTCTTTGTTTCATAGTAAAGCTACTGTGGTCAGAGCATTAAATCTCCAAATACAGAGATGCTAAGTGTTCACAGCTGGATACCACTTTTATCCTCTTATTGTAGACAGGACAGTTATTTCCCTCTTCAAACACCCTCCTCTGATTTAGTTTTGGGGAAATACAGGTGACGGTTTGATTCAAGTTCTGCAGACACCAATGGCCAGTATTTTAGTAACTATGCATTTTTTAAAGCATATGCTGACTTAGAAGAACCATTTTTGCTCTATATACAGGTTTTACTCTTATAAACTTTTAACAAATTTGCCACTTACTAATGGTACTGGATTAAATAATTCAGCAAGCATTACATTTTACTAAGTGTATATAACCCTATTACAATTATATATGGAGGGGTGGTGCATTCTTATCTCCAAGTACATTTTAATTCTTTGTTTTCCTCAAAAGTCATTCGGATGCATGTTATTTATCTTCTACATATTTTGGAATTTTCTAGCTTTGTTAACTGAATGAAGAAATGGAAAGTTCTGTTCTCCAGTTTTGTAAGCCCCTCCCTTAGTTTAGCAAAGCAAGAGTGCCCACAGAGATCTCTGTGCATTATTTTAATAAACTGGCCATGACCTGTCATGGAGCATCTCCGTGAATTCTTTCTCAAACTGACTCTGTGCCCCTAGACACATCATTGTCCTCTGCCCACTAGCAACAATTTGACATCTTAACCATTATGTAATGATTTTCACCCATCCATTTCTTTTGTTACCTTCTTCAGTTGGAAGTCTATCTTATCCAATATAAAATTTGCTGTCCCTACTTTTTGTAGGTTAACATTTGATCACAGAATTTTTTCCAACCTTTGACTTTGAGCTAATGTCTGTCTTTAGAACTTAGATGAGTTTCCTGTATGCAGCAGAAAGTTGAGCTATGTTTTTTAATCCATTTAGTCACTCTATGCCTTTTGACTGGTGGAGTCAACTCTAATGAGGGTGATTATTGATTTGTAACTATTGCCATTTTTTTTCCTGTGTGTTGTTGCATACTGTACCTTTGTCCTTGTCTTATTCTCTTCTTAGGTGCTTTGAAAGTATTTGTGCTGTATTTGATTTTTCTTTTCATTTTCTTTGATTTTTCTATGGATTTATGTTTTGAGGTAATCCTGGGGTTTGTATGCTTAAAACTTTTTTTAACTTTGAAAACATTTTAATCTTTTGTTCATTCTAACAGCCTATGTTTATAATATCCTCTCCCCCACATTTCATATTTTTTGATGTCTTGCTGCTTCTCAGTGGCGTTTCTTTTCAACTTTTGTTGTTTGTAAAGCTCTTTATCACTCCTTGGTTGGAAATTCTTTTTTTTCCCCTCATTACTTTTATACATGCATATATATAATGCATATATATACACAGATAATGTGCATATACATATATATATGTTTATTATAAGGATTATTATAGATTATTCTTATAAATCTATCTGTCTGTCTATCTATCTATCTATCTATCTATCTATCTATCTATCTATCTCAGTCATTTCATTCTGACCTGCAAAACTTTTGCTGAGAAATTTACTGAGTCTTAAGGGGACTCCCTTGTAGGTAACTCCTTTCTAACTGCTTTTATCTTTGTTATTTTATCATTTTAATGACAGTGTGTCTTGATATATGTTTGCTTGACTTTCTTTTCTTTGGAACTCTGAATTTCCTGGATATGGAGTCTGATTATCTTCTCAGGAATCCTCTGAGGACACCTTCCTCTTCAAGTATGATTTCTGTCCCTTTCTCACTCTCTTCTCTTTCTGGAATTCCTATCATGCAAATGTTGTTTCTCTTGATGGTATTCTATAAATCTCTTCATTTCCTTTCATTCTTTCTTCTCTTTGTTAGTCTGGGTGCTTTTTATTACCATAATATCTAGCGCACTGATTTGATTGGAAATTTTCTCTGGTCTACTGTTGAGTCCCTCTATTTGTGTATATTTGTGGGTTCTTTTGTTTGTTTTGTTTTGTTTTAAGGAAAGGTGCAGGCAGGAATGAAGATGAGTAGGCAGAAAGGCAGAAAGAGAGAGACAGAAGAAGCACTTTATTTGTATTTAGTTGTTCACATTGGTTGTTCCCCACACCTGGCCCCAGGTCTTAAACCTTGGAACCTTAGGATGTATGTAGGATTATCCCTGGGGTGTACTAGAAATCTGTGAAAACTCTTTATGTATATACATATATGTAAAGTCTAACTGATATAATAAATACATAAAAAGAAAACTTTTTTAGCAATGATTAATTTTACTAATGAACAAAATACAAAGTGATGGAAGAAATGAAATGGTGGTGAGCTTAGTTTATTACATACATTCTAAATTATTTGAATGCTACAAAACCATATTAGAATGAGATCATTTTCAAAACAATTGCCAAGGTGATCAAGGACTTACTCCACATCAGGTGTCCCAGCATCCAGTAACTGTACCCTAGAAGAGAGCACATATATCCTGGTAAGGAAAACAAAAAGGCTTTCTTCTGGAGAACAACAGGATACTGTGAAGAAGAGAACACAGGAACAGGAACAGGGGGAACCAAAAACGAAAATCCTTTCATTTGTTGAACCAAAAAATTCAGGCGAAGCAGTAAGAAATAGCGACGACCTTCCTGTGAACAGATGGCTAGGCCACCAGGGCATGCCCTGTATTGTGTTTTTTATTCTGCAATTATATTCTTTTAACTATTAATTCTTTTCGGAAATTTCTCACATTTTCTCTTTGTTGTAGATTTTATTTTGCTGCTTCTTCCTCTCTCTTCCCGTCTGCCTACTTGTCTTCCTGCCTGCACCTTTCCTTTAAAAAAAAAATAAGCAAGCAAATACCCCCTCACCCCCTCTTACCGCCCATCCTCTTATATTTTGATTTATATATAATTCTTTTTTTTTAAAGGAAAGGTGCAGGCTGGAATGAAGGCGAGTAGGCAGGCAGGCAGGTAGAAACAAAGAGGAGGAAGAAGCATTTTATTTAGTTGTTCACACTGGTCTTTCCTACTCCCCACCGGACTGGGCACTTGGACCCAGAGGTATGTGGCTTGATCTTTTGGAGGTGACTGACCTAATGGTGCTCCACTAGGGCATGCCTATCTATTTATCTATCTATCTATCATTATGAAAGATTTAGAATTTTATGTAACATTGCCATTTCCAGAAAATTTGTCAGTTTCTTTTTCTATTCAGATTATTTTTCTTGTTAATAAATCACTAACAATGTTTTCATAAGTTGTGCACACTTCTACTTTGATTTATTTTTAAGGGTTTTATAGTTTTATCACTATCCTAAGTAGGGATATCTCTCCTAGTTTCATTTCTAATTGCTTCTTAAGGAGAAAATATTACTTATTTTTGTATACTTATGTAATATTCAACAACTTTAATTAAAAATGCATTGGTATTTATTAGACATTGTAGGGTAGTGCTGTCCAATAGAAATGCAATGCAAGCCACATGTGAAATTTAATATTTTTAGTAGCTATATTATAAAAGAAAATATTAATGCTCTAAATTATTTTTCATGTTTAAACCATGTCTAAAATCTAGTATACTTCATACTTGCATTGTAATTTGGACCAGTCACATTTCAAATGCTCAACAGCCACATATGGCTGAGTGGTTACCATATTGGACAGGGTAGCTCTCAGATTTTCTATATGTACAATCTCTTTAATGACATCATTCAAAAATATGATTTTGTCTATTCGAAATCATGATTTTATTTTTTTCCTGATTAGCAGTTAAAACTTTACTAAAAACACTAAAAAACAATGGTGATAGCAAGCATTCTTGTCCTCTTTTAATTAACATGGCTTTAACTAAATGGTTAATTATATATAAACATTTTCTTTAGTTTCTTTCTGTTCCAGTTAAATTAAGTTTACATAAATAGACTGATGAATTTTATTAATTGCGTGCTGCCATCCACTGACATAATCAATCATTACTATTTTAAATAACAAGTGTTGGTTAATATCTGGAGAAATTAGAACTCTTTTGAATAGTTGATGGGATTGTAAAATAGTGTGTCCACTACAGAAAACAGTATGGTAATGCCTCAAAAAATTAAAAGTAGTACTAATGTATGATACAACCATCACGCCCCTGGGTATATATCCAAAAGAATTGAAAAGTAGGGACTCAAAGAGATATTTGCACACTCATGTTTACAGCAGCATTATTCACAATAGCCAAACAGTAGAAGCAATCTAGATGACCATTATTGGAGGAATGGATAAACAAAATGTGGTGTACACATATAATGGAATACTATCAGCCTTGAACAGGAAAGAAATCGGGCATATGCTACAGGTGGATGAGGACATTATGCTAAGTAAAAGAAGCCAGCTACAAAAAGATAATATATGATTGCATTTATATGCAGTATCTAAAACAAGTAAATTCATAGAAAAAGAAGTATAATGATGGGTATCAGGTTTTGGGGGTCAGAAAGGATGGTACAGAGTTTTAGTTCTGTAAGATGAAAAGTTTGAAGTGCTGCTTCACAATAAGTCAATATACTTAACTACTGTAGTGTACACTTAAAAATGGCTAAGATGGAAAATTTTGTGCTATGTATTTTTACCACACAAAAAGTTTTAATCTATTATCATAGCATAGTTCTAATTCCTAATTTATATTATATATTTATTAAAATATTTTGATTATAGTAAAACAGAAAAAAATGAAAAAGAAACAAGTGTATTGATCAATGAATTATCCATAGTGAGCAAACCTGTCAAAACATAAAACATCACTGATATCTTGTTAATTACCCTTTCAAATAACCTTTTTTCTCCTTTCTAAATGCAACCATTATACAGACTTTTAACACTACAGACTAATTTTGCCTATTATCAAACTTTTATGAAAGTTGACTCATATAGAACTTATTATTTGTAAATTTCTTTCAGAATTTTTGAGATTCATCCATGTGGCTACATGTAGCAATAGTTAACTCATTATTATGGCCTACAATATTCCAGTATGTGAACATGTCCCATAATTACTTACCCATTTTATGGTTTATGGGCAATTAGCAGTTTTTCCAGCTCTGGCCTATAATGAACAATGAATACTGCACACGACTTTTGGTGCACTTGTTTTATCCTTGGCCTGGGGTCTTTAATTAGTGTCCGTAGACTTTACATAGACTGTACCTGAGCTGCCTGAGTAGCCTAAGACACAGGGGTGCTTGGTGCACTTTAAATAAATGTTTTTAATTATAGTAATTATTCTACACATTAAAATATCTTATATATAGTTTCCCCATTTCTTAGATATATTTCAACACAGCATGTCCTCCACTAAATCACCAAGTGTTCTTCCCCATTGTCCAGTGGGCTCTGCCACCATTTGCCCCCACCCACCCCATTCCTTTTTGGTAATTTCAGTTCTGTTGCAAATGTTTCAGGATTGGTTATGTTTCATCTGTTCCTTTGTTTTATCTCTTCACATTCCAACTATGAGTGAGGTCATCTGATATCTGTCTTTCTTCTTTTGACTTGTTTCGTTTTGCATAATCCCCTCTAGTTCCATCCATGTCGATTCAAATGATAGGGTTTTATCTCTTCTCAGGGCTGTGTAGTATTCTATTGTGTATATTACCACATCTTCTTGATCCAGTCATCTGATGTTGGGCACTTAGGTAATTTCCAGCTCTTAGCTATTGTGAGTAGGGCTGCAATAAATATGGATACATCTCTGCGGATGGTGCTTTTGTATCTTTTGGGTAGATGCCCAGAAGTGGAATAACAGGATTATATGGGATTTCTATCTTCAGTTTTTTGAGGAATGCCCACAATTTTCCATAGGGGTTGTACCAATATGCACTCCCACCAACAGTGCAAAAGTGTTCCCCTTTCTCCACATCTTTGCCAGCATTTGTTGTTTCCAGACTTTTGGATAATAGCCAGTCTTCGAGGTATGAGGTAATATCTCATTGTTGTTTTAATTTGAATTTCCCTGATAGTCAGTGAGTAGGAATATCTTTTCATGTGTCTGTTGGCCATCTGTATATCCTCTTCAGAAAAAGTGTCTCTTTAATTCCTCTTCCCATTTTTTCAATTGGATGGTCTGTTCTTCTATTGTTGAGTTTTATGAGTTCTTTGTATATTTTAGATATTAAGACTTTGTTGGAAATATCGAATGTAAATATCTTCTCCCAGTTAGTAGGTTTCCTTTTGGTTTTGGTGATGTTTTCTTTTGTTGTGAAGAAGCTCATTAGTTTGATGTAGTCCCAGTTATTTCTTTTTGTTTCCCTTGATAATGGAGCTGAGTCCCAAAGGCTTCACAAATATACTACTTTTAAGAAGGCTTATTGTGGGTATGCCTGGTGGCTTAGCAGTCTAGTACATCCTGGGAGCAGTCCCACACACAACCCAAGGTCCAGGGTTTCAGACCAGGGCCGAGGTAAACAACCAATGTGAACAATTCTCTTCCTGCCTGCCTACTTGCCTTCACTTCTGTGTGCACCTTTCCTTAAAAAAATGGCGGTTGGGGGGGACACTCATTGTTTTACTTTCAGATTTAAACCTGAAATCTACCTTGATTTTTTTTTTAAAGGAAAGGTGTAGGCAGGAATTAAGGTTAGCAGAGTCAGGAAGCCAGGGAGAGGAGGAAGAAGCACCTTATTTAGTTATTTATCTTGGTTATTCCCCCGGCTCTGGGATGCAAACCTGGGACTTTGAGATATATCTGGACTTTGCCAAACCACTACTCCACCAGGGTGCCCCATGCCTTGGTTTTTGTATATGGTATGAGGTAGGTTTGAATTTCACCCAACCCCAACCCACAAATATATATATATATATATGTATGTATAATTCAACCATCGTCATTTAGGAAAGGAAAACACTTTCATTTATCTGTAGTACATACTCTAATATGTGCACATGCATGCACGCATGCACGCGCTCACACACATACTACTGGAATTCAATTAGGACTGCATGAAATCTATGTGTTAATTTGGGGAGATTGACATCTTTATCTTCATATTACTTCTAATTTGTGAACTTGCTCTATCTATCAGATCTTCTTAATGCTGGTTCATATTTTTAAAATTGGTTTAAGTTTATGTATAGAGGTCTTACAAACATTTCACTAGAATTATTTCTTAATGTGATAATATAAATTGTGCCATTTAACCATTTTTTCTCACTTTAATGCTGTATATTAAACACAATTGGATTTTATAGGTTGATCTTGTATCTAATAACAATACACATTCATATTGCTTGCAGATCTTTTATTTCTTCCTGCCAATTCTTCTTTTTCTTTTCTCTTTTAATACTGGCACAATATTGACTAAAAGTAGTGGTAATGGTCACCCCATGTCCTGATTCCAGAGGAAAATTTTCAACATTTCACCATTAAATTATACTGTTTGCGCTATAAGTTTTTTTTTTTTAAGAGAGAAGGGAAGGAGAGGAGGAAGCATTTTGAAGGAAGAAGGAAGAAGGAAGTAATCACTTACTTGTTTTGATTGCCCTCCTCTTGTTTTGGTGGCCCTTGACTCGAATCCCTTGCACTTTATGTGCTCTACACATCAGCCACAGGCTTAGCACCTGAGCCAGCAGACTGCATTTCACATTTTTGTTTTTGATATTTATTAGATTTGTTCCTTTCCTCCTTTCCATTCCTATTTTGTTAAAAATATTTACTATCATGAGAATTAAATTTTCTCAGTTTTTTTTCTGCAACTATTGAGATGATTTTCCTTATCTCAGTGTGGTAGATTACCTTGATTTTTGACTGTTAAAACATCCTGACATTCCTGGAATACAACCTTTTGTATATGTTTGAGTCATTTGGGAATTTTTCATTTTTAGGTGAGATTGACTTTAAGGTCCCTCCCTTTTAATGGTTTTGTTAGTTTGGTATCAAGGCTTTGTTGGCCTAAGATTTGGGAGTATTCCCTATTTTCAATTCCTTGGAAGTGTTTTTATATTGATATTAATTCTTCATTAAATTTGAATAGGATTTTGTAATGAAGTTGTAGTTTGTTTTCATTGTTAGAAAAGTTGAATTAAATTTCTTTAGAAGACAAAGCATTATTTTAGCCTTTTCTTGTGTCAGTTTTGGTAAAGATAGTTAAAGAAATTATCCCATTCCAAAATTTTAAATTTACTGTTTTTACATTTTATCTTTTTATGTCAGTTCTAAGATCCTTTCTATTATACCAAACACTGGTTCTTTGTCCTTAGTTTTATCAGTTGATTATTGTCTCTATTATTGTTTGTTTCTGTTTCTACTTGTCTTTGGGCTTAATTTAATGGAGTTTTTTTCCCCTAACTTTTTGAAATGGTTGCTTACATGATTATTTTTCAGCCTCCTTTCTTTTTTACTACATGCATTTAAGGCTATTGTTTTCCGTCTAACTGTTTTCATGTAATTTTTTTCATTTCAAGATTTTTTTTAATATTTAAGTGATTTAACTTACTAAAGGTGTATTTCTAAACATGAAGAATTTTTTAATGTTTCATTGATTTCCACTGTGACTATATTATGTATTGCTATTTATACTATATAATTATTAATTATGTAATATTTCAATGCTTTGAAATTTAGTGAGACTTTATGCCTCAGTACATAGTTTTACAAAATTTCTGTAAGCATTTGAAAGAATGTGTATTTTATAGTTGCAGATACCATGACTAGTAGGTCAACCTTTGTTAATCACATATATATATATTATTTTTTATTTTATTTTTTAAGGAAAGGTGCAGGTAGGAATGAAGGTGGGTAGGCAAGCAGATAGGAAGAGAGAGGAGGAAAAAAGCACTTTATTTTTATTTCGTTGTTCATCTTGGTTGTTCCTTCTAGCCCCAGGACACAAACTTGGGTCCTTGGGATTAAGTGGACTGTGTTCAGCTGGAGGCTGTGGATCTAATTGCTACTCCACCAGGTGCACCTGGATTTTGTGTTCTTATTGTGTCTGCTTAGTCTATCAGTGATTGAGGTACCTAGTTTACATTTTTCCATTTTGATTATGGATTTGTCTATTTTCTCCTTTTAGTTTTGGCAATTTTGCATTACATAACTTGAATGCATCTTATATGCATATCAATTTGGTATTAAATCTTACTGATGACTTAATACGAAACGCCCTGTTTACCTGTAGAAGTACTCCTTATAGTGTTTGTGCTTATACCTATTTTACCAATTCTTTTATATTCGATTTTTCTGTTTTGTTTTTTTGTCCCCTCACCCTCACCCTAGGTCTTGAACCTGGATCCTTGGGTTTTACATGGTTTGCACCATAGCTTCCTCAGCTGCCTGAACTGCAAGGGTGTGCCTACAATTACTTGATTGCTTATCTATTTTTTTTACAAGATTTAAAAAAATGAAAACATGGAAAGTTTACATATAATTGTGAATTACATTGGGATACTAACTTTAAAGGGGCTGAATACTCCGAAAATGTGTCCTAGGATTGAGAGCTGAATATTGAAGGAAGCAACATGTTGAAAAGGTGGAACCTCTCCCTAAGGTTGGGATTCTAGTCATCTGGAGGTATAGTTGTTGTCCATTGGTGGTGAAGAAAGTCACTGTGTTGTCTTAGGTCAGGACTAGTTCATGAAAAGTACACAGAAGCTGTCAGGCAAGAAAGGGACCCATACACCAGGTTGTTGAGAGTTGTACTGATGAACAAGGACTGAAAGCAAGAAACTGTGCTGGAGGTTTTAATTTGACCAAGACTGGCAGATGGCACCCACTATGGTGTATTTGCTATCTAATTTTCTGTGAGGTTTCTTTAGGCTTTATAGAGCATCCTTCAATATTTTTTGCAAAGCTGGTTTTGTGGTGATAAACTCCTTTGCTTGTCAGAAAAGGTTTTTATCATTCCTTCAGTTCTGAATGGTAATCTTGCCGGATATAGTATCCTAGGTTGAAACTTCTTTTCTTTCAGCACTTTGAATATATTATGCCATTCCCTTCTGACCTGTAGAGCTTCATTTGAGAAGTCCGCTGACAATCTTATGGGGGTTCCTCCGTATGGGACATTTTTTTCTCTGGCTGTTTTTTAATGGTCTTTATCTTGTATTTCTAACATTTTGATGATGATGTGTCTAGGTGTATTTTTGTTTGGGTTTCTTTTATTAGGAACTCTGAGCTTCTTGGATGCGGAGGCTTGCTTCATTCTTCAAATTGGGGAACGTCTCATCTATTATTTCTTCCATATGGTTTCTGGACTCTTTTTTCTCTCTCTTCCTCTGGACCTCTATGATGCGAATGTTGTTCCTTTTGATGTTATCCCAGAGGTCTCGAATGCTGTCTTCGATTCTTTGAATATTTTTCTCTATATGCTGGTTTGCTTGAGTTCCTCTGTCCTATCTTCCAGATCACCGATTCTATTGGAAGCTTCATCTATCCTATTGTTGAGTCCCTCTATAGAGTTCTTCAATTCAATCATCGCGTCCCTTACCTGTTTGATGTCTTAATTCGTCTCTTTGCTTCCTGACTTTCTCGTTTACTGCCTCTACTGATTTCTGGATTCTCATGAATATGTTAATCACCTTCACCCAAACTTCCTCCTCAGGTAATTTATATGTGTCTGCTGTATTCCCCTTGGTTTTTGATTGGATCCATCATTTCTCCTATATTTCTCTTTGTTCTGTTCGGCAGTTTATATTTTTGAGGGTTCAGTTTCCCTGGCATTGTGTAAGTTTGACTTGCCCAGGATTGCAAATAAGGCTGCGTTTGCCTCTACCCACAAAAGTGGTGCTAGCAGGTAGTGTTGAGGTTTGGAACTGCCTTCTCACTGTAACCGAGGGTGGTGGGGCATCCGAGGGTGGGACTTCCGGTGGTCGTTTGTACAGTGGGTGGGTGGGATTTCCCTTTGGTGGACCCCAGGCTCTGGATCAAAATGGTGTGGAAGGGGTTTCAGCTCTGGCTGATTTCTGTTTATGGCTGCGCCCAGCACAATTTCATCACGTGGGTTCCCGCTCAGCATTCCTTGTGCTGGCTCTTCTTTCAACCCTTCCAAGTCAGCCCTCCTTAGTTCCATGTCTCAGCCCCACTGGGCCTGCCTCTTGCTACCTCAGCAGCTGCCTCAAAAATCCCAGCCTCTGCCACAATGCATGTCCAGGTACTCCTGAGCTCCGTCTCACGTTCAAATCTGCGGCTTAGCTGAGAACCGCACCTGGTGTTAGTCTCCAGCTTAAGTACCAGTTGTTTCTTGGTGTTTGTCTCAGGAAAATAGGTGATTCTTTTAGTTTTTATTTTTGTGTCCTTGGGGAGAGACCTGAGTGTTTTATCTAGTCATCATCCAGAAGTCGATCTGATTGCTTATTTTTAAGGAAGTATATTTTAGTAAAATTTACCAAGATGACTTCAATATTTCCTATCTCACCTCATGAAAGTTAAGATCACCTCACCAGAATCACAAATAGCCAAGGATGTTTTCTGAGGGTGAAAGGATTATGGAATGGGCAATGGAAGGAGGAAGTACAGATTTCTCCTAGTATCTGAAAATAGAATGCTCCTATGAAAACTTTCCTAAGTTCAAATGGCAAAAAGTGAAGCAATTACATTTATATGGAAAAATGTTTTAGAGTTCCAGGCCCCCAAAATAAAATACCAAATCATACTGAATAACACAAAACACCTAAAGTAACACTAACATACAATAAAAAGCAGGAGTGATATGAAAAAAAATAGCCTCTATAAAGGTATCTTTGGGAAAGAATCTTAGTGCTGCCACTCTTGATGCTTGGGAGTGCCTGCTACATCAATCGCTGCTGCAAAACAAATGCTCAATTCTGTTTTGACTTCTTGTTGTAAAAGCAAAAATCCTCTTCAGATTTCTTTTGGTTAGTGAAAACAGGTACAAATGTAGGTCTTAATCTTAACAGTTAAGTGGTACAACACTAAATTTTTTTTTTTAAAGGAAAGGTGCAGACAGGAATGAAGGCTAGCAGGCAGGTAGGCAGGAAGAAGCATCATTTTTTAAAAATTTTATTTAGCTGTTCACTTCAGTTCTGGGACTTGAACTCTATTTTTAGTTGTTCACTCCAGGTCTGGGACTTGAACCCAGGGATATATAGTTTGCTCCTTCAGAGGGGACTGACCTGATCATTGCTCCACTAACTTTCAAAACACCGGGACACTTATAATATATAGTCATGACCATGTTGCAGAAACAAGGCTTGGGATAGCTATTTTTTCTTTTGATTTGATTGTATCTGTATATATTTAAATAACTTTTCCTCTCTCCTCTCATTCTCCTACCATTAACTAATTTGTATTAGTAATTAAACTTATATGTAGTATATTTAAGTTATTTAACAAATACATTAGAGGAGAGCAGACCACGGCCACTGGAAACCAGAGAGGCAGAGCTGTGATGTTCCCAACAGAGGGCCTCACTATATAAGGAAATGAAATGGAAGATGCATGAGCATAAGATCTCCCCACTTAAGGAACTTCCTTATCTACGTGACCCTGCTGTGAGTAACTCCTTTTATCTTAAAGAAATTGGACAGCATTTGAAGGTTGGTCATTATATATGAAAGTATGATATGAATAAAGTTTACAGTTTCTATCTGCAAATGAATAGGTGCAGAAAAATAATGAGACTCTTTGATTGAATGAATGTAAAAATTATACTTGCTAAGAACAAATTTGACTATGGTAACTGATCTCCATAGTGAAAACATAAAACTATTTGGGAAGTATGAAAAAAATAGTTTCATGGTCTTAACTATGCGCAACTAGACGATATAATCAAATGAATACTTTCCTTTGAGAACATTTAGTATAGTTACATGGGAAGAGTATACACTTACATTCCACTAATGTTGCCATTGTTTTATAAAATTATTTCCAGCATTAGTTTTTGAACCATACAAGAATATTGGCTTTATAATTATCAACAGTTTTAATCAAAATGACATTATTATGCTCAGTAATTTTCATAATTTACTATAACTGGATCTGATAACTCCAAAAATCAAATCTTCCCTTAAAGAATGAAGATTAAGTTACCATGATATTTTAGAAAAGTGATTAGGGTATGTAAGTAAATCTCAAAAACATAATTTAAAATAAGCGTGGTTTTTGTCACAGTGATAACTTAGAAGATTAATATTTAGATTTTGAGGTGAAGAAAAAAATCTCATTTCCTCATTCCTCAAACTTTTCCATCCCAAGTGATAATATGGCTCCATTTGTGAACATTATTGTTAGAATATATATAATCTTGCTAGAATACATATAATCTCTATTATCATGTAATTATGGGTCTTAAGATCTCGGATTTGCTTGAGATACTTTTTTTCTTTTTATTGAAGTGACTTTTATTTACAAAGTAAGTTTAAATGTGCAGGTTCACTATTCATCAAAAATCTAACACAACACACATATCACCAAATTTTTAGTATCTTGAGGGATACCTTAACTGAGAATCTAAGGGAAATAAGCATTTGAGGTATTTCAATGAAGAATCAGGAGGGAATATATTTAATCCTAAGGAAGGTTGAAAGCAACAGTAAGGAAATACAGAATGAAAGGCTGTAGTTAGAACATAGGAGTTTAGAGTCTAAGCTGACTTATTTGGGGGCAAATCATAAAAACTCAATGGATCTTTTTGAAGTCTCAAGATTCCCAAATACTAAAATATCATTATTTTAACTGCTTTACAGGATTGTTGAAAAAAGAAATGAAAAACATGCCTGTCTGCTTTTGTAAGTTGTGACATACTAAGGAGTTTGAGACATTATTAAAGGAATTGCTGACATCATCATATAAGGAGAGGCATGATCATGATAGGGTGCTAAAGTAATATTAAAAGTAATAAAATATAAAATTATCAGTAGCATTCCTTCCTCACAGAAAAGTGGTTAAAATTAATTTTGCAATAAAGAATTTAGTGACAGAGATTTTCTCCAAGAGGCTCTCATTATCTCATTTAATCAAGACAGCCCAAATAGTGGGTCTTATTTCTATCTTTAAAATGAAAAAACTGAAGCTCAGAGAGGTTAAGAGATTTGCTAAAAGACACATAAGTATATTGTAGGAAAAACCAGTTATTTAAAAATCAGTTATTTAAATTCCAAATTCAGTGTATTTTTTGTATCATTAACATATTTAGTATTTGTAACATAAGCTTAAAGTTCAGAGGTTATCCATCCATTTTACAGCAGTATAACAATTATGTGAAATGTATTTCACAAATATTTCTGCCAGGCCTATCACACAGGCAAGACTGGATGGTAGAGTTGGAGAAAACACTACCTAGGGGCTAAAAAGTAGGAGCAAAAACAAGAGAAAGGGGTGACTGGAAGCAAGAGAGAGGAGTGCTGTGAAAAGTTAATACTGTCAAACAGTAGAGGAAACAGAAAACGGCTGAAAAGTAGGCAATAGGTCTACTAATATCAGTGGGGATTCTAAAAACATTTTAACACAGCAAGAGCAAATGTTAGATTTTTCTTTTTTTCTTTTTTTTGTAAAGGAAAGGTGTAGGCAGGCATGAAGGCAAGGAGACAGACAGGCAGGCAGGCAGGGAGAGGAGGAAGAAATATTTATTTTATTTATCATCTTGGTTATTCTCCTTGCCCCTGGGACATGAACCAGGACCTTGGGATGTATGTGGACTATACTGACCAGAAGCTGCACATTTAACTACTAACCTACCAGGGTATACCAGATTATTCTTGATTAAAGGATGAACAGGAGATGAAGAAACTGGTTATGAATGGATAAATTAAAAAAAAAAAAAATGTGCCCATGAAGAGAAGTCAGGGCAAAAGAAGGAAACCAATGGGAAATAAGGGTTTTATTTTTAACTAAAATTTTAATTTCATAGGCAGACACACATTCTACTTATAAAATCTGAAACATTACAGGTAAAAGTAAAGTCCCCTTGATCACTACTCCCAATCCCCATTCTGTTAGTAATTTAATGTTTATCCTTCTAATTCTACGTATACATTTATATATGCTGTTTTAGGAAATATTTTTTACTTTACATAAAAGGTTCTATACTTCACATATTTATCTGCCTCATGCCCTTTTCATTCAACAGACCTTAGAGAATAACAGCACATATAGATCCCTCCATTTGTAAATATCTAGATTTCCAATTTTACTAACATCAGCAATGACTTAAGATGAACATTTTATGTAAGCCTCTTGGGGACAACAATGTTTTTCTAGGGTACATACCAAGAGTAATAGTTGGGTCATTGGGTATGAATATTAAAAAATATTTCTAGATAGTCCCCCCTGCCCCAATAGCTTGATCAGCTCTTATCAGCAGTGTGTATTTCTAGAACTTTAAAAACTAAAAAATTTTGCTTCTGATTACAAAAGGCTCATAACAGAAAGGAATGGGATAGCTTAAAAAGTATTTATATGTGATATTTTACATATTCATGTACTAAGAGAAGAGTCAAAGAAAGAAGATACTGGATGGAAAATGACTAGATTCCTGAGGAAATTTTGGGGTAGTTTAGAGCATGAGTAAAAGGATTAGTCCTAGAAGGCACTCCTTTTCTAATAAGTTAGGAAGTTTCTATTTATGGATGCTTGAAATAAAGCAAAGGGCTGGGATGGGGGGAACTGAATGTAGAGAAATTTCAAAATAGGTTTTAATAGGGAAAATGAGAAGGCAGGTGACTAACAAAAGTTTTTTTCAAATTGCGTTGGGAGGATACTTATTCTATGCAATAACTTGAGAAAAAAGTATTCTGTAGTAAAAAAAATATATATATTTTTGGTAAAGTCTGATTACTATATACTTCTTTTGAGAATTACAACATATCCACATATTGAAGGCTCCCAAAAGGACTGGAAATAAATAAAGCTGTTTATCAGGGTTTCCTAAACTTTCACAATAATAAAAATTTTTTATAATACCAATTAATGAACCATTGTACTAATCTTCTATAAGATCTACTTGGAGAAACACAGGAATAATAACAATTTGAAGAAAAGTCCCAAAACAAAATTAATTTACAAAATCAATTTATTTGAAAACATAAAACCAAAAATAGTGAATAATTTAACAAACATCCATGCACTGATCCCTCAGAATTAAAAGGCTAATATTCAATTACAATAAATTTTAATACTGATTTTTCTATTCTAGAAATATATGTTCATGATATAAATTTGGGAAGTAGAGAAAACAGTAGGAAAAACCTACTTATTACCTTAGTAATTTTTATGTTAGTAAATGCTGATGATTAGTAGTATTAATATTTTATTTTAATTTTTATTTCTATTAGGTTTCTTGTTTACATCACCATAGCACAATATATAAAGTCTTGTATCATGAATGCATAATATTTCCAGGGGACAGCCCATTATTTAACCATTCTCTCTGGCTTTAGAATTTTTGTTGTTTCTTACTTTTTTCCCTTTTGATATTCATGCATATAACATTGCCCTGAGTACACTGGAGCATAAAACACTTCACAATTATTATCTTAGAATTTATATGCCACATAGAATAACAGTTTAAAGGTAATGTATACACTTTATTCTTTTGTAGAAAACAACCTACTTGCTTGAAGAAGGAGGGGAGAGGTTGTACAGCATGTATTAAAGTGCCTGTTTGTTGTTTCCCCCAATTTAAACTCAGGCTACATTTTGTTAGCACTGGCCCATTTTTTCTAGCTGATGGAGATTTATGAATCCTAGTCGGTTACTTATCGCATTATCTATCCCTACTGGTTTTGCAAAATATTGCAGACCTTTTAAATATGCTAAATGCTTAATCATGTAGGTAATAGATAACATTTCCCCCCCCATAAAAATAGGTTAAGGACACAGTCCAAAGGGAATAGTAAAGACATATATTGATAATATATAAATTGTCATGTATCAAATTCTGGATATTGTTCAAGGAACTACAAAGCCACTTTATCAACATTTCGATTAAGACAAATCAAAGACCACTGAAGTCAACTAAAGGTATCATCTTGGTCTGCTTTTCTCCATCTTGTTCACAAGAATAGAAAACGTTGTAAAATGCAGTGTTAAGGAATGCTTTTTATCTTTGGCCATTTCCCTTATAATTCCCAGTAAATCTTGAGGACAAAGGCTTTATCTTACACATTTTTATCTATCAGAGCCTAGAACAAAACTTGTTTGGTACACAATACAAGTACCTTCTCAGTAAGATGTTTGAATGATATGCTTAATTTGGCACAAATTTAATGAACTTGTCTCACCATACACAATCTTTTTCTATTCCAAGTCATCAAAGATATGCATGTTCATTCAGAAATGGCAAAATGAGTAATGGAAAGAACAGTGTGTATGGCCTGGCTTTGCAATTTATATGCTGCTGTCTTTGGGCTTAACTCAGTCTTTTCATCTTGTCGGTAGTGATAACCCACCTTTCTTGCTTTCCTCATAGGAAAATCTGACCTTAGGAGGATGAAAAAAATTTAAGGGACACTGATCATGCCATTACTTAATGTAAAAAACACCTGCAGTACTTCTAACTGTTCTCAAGAAAAAGTCTATTCCTTTAATATGGCCTTACAAGATTTCGTGATATAGTCCCTGCTCAGCTCTCTACTATTAATATTTTCTCTAATAACCTAAGCTCTCTTTTACCTCAAGGCCCTTTACACAAACTCTTTACTTGCCTGGCATGCTCTTTCCCACACTCTTGATTTGACTACTACTAACAGGATACTACTAATGATAATAGCTACAATCTACAAATTCTTACTAAGCATGAAACACTTTATATACATTAGTTTATACTTTATGAAGTAGGTACTATTCTTATCTATTTTACAGATAGGCACAGAGAAGTGAAGCAACTTATCCAGAGTAACAGTAAATTTAGGTATAGCCCTTGGGTTACAAACTCAGATCTGTCTGAATTCAAAGCAGTATTAGCAACTTCTGCTACAAAGGAATCAAATTTTTCCAGTAAGTCTAACATCCTTAACATCCTCTAATAGTCAATGTGATAAGGTTAGCATTTATGATACTTTTATATTCACAGTCAAAACAAGTCATTTGAACTTAGACAAAATGCATCTAGTTGACTTTTCTTTCCCAGTTCCCATAGTATTAATAAATATTTGGTGAATAAACATATGAACATATTTTTAAACAAAAAGACATAATACAGTATTATTTTAAAACTTAGTCAAGGAATATCACCAGGCTTACCAGTTCGTAGGTTATGGAATTCACCTTTTCCCCTTTCTGCAGTACATTTGCTTATATTCATTCTTCTGTGACCTCTTGTTTGCCCAAATTCCTTAAATAAAACCAACCCCTCCCCCAACCCACGACTCTTTTTTTGAGAAAATCTTTTACAGAAGAGGAAAACGAACAGGTTAAAATTACTTTCTCCTACACAGCGGTTCTTTAAAATTATCGAAAATAATTTTCTTTAACATAGTAGAGCAAAACATTGGAGATCATTGAGAGAAAAAGTATCTTTTAAAAATAAGTTTGAAATCAAGAGGTAGCTAATTGAAACATACACCCTACAACATTTATAAATGAAACCTGTGGTGCTGCGTAGTCAGTATTGTCCTCAGGGCATCTTATTTTTGCCACAATTTACGTAAAAATTTCAATAATATAAATAGAAAAAACAGGTGCTGCACTCAACACCTGGTTTATCTAAATTAACCTTTTTTGGTTTAGATTTTTGATAAAGGGCCCAGAAGGTAAGTCCTTCAAGAAGAAGGAAAAAGAAGGGTGGTGAAGAAAGAGGGAGAGGAAGTATAGCAAGGAGAAGGAAATTATCCTTCAAAGAGAACCAGGTTTTGGATCCCGTCCCCAGGTGTGGCTCCTCAGAAATGACCGTTTACATTCTGTTAATTTGGTCTTTTCAATTATAAACGACGAGTAGCTTTATAAATAAGAGGCTATACAAAAAAGGAAGGTATTCGTCTCGGGAGAACATCACCCTCCGGATCTGCCACCAGCGACCGCCAACTAGTACAGCCGCCGCCCGCTCGCGGATACCCTGGGGGCCAGACGCCGGGCGAGGCTTCCCCTAGCGCTCCCGCTACCCACAAGCCACCGCGCATCGACGCGCAGGCGCAGAGGCGACAGCCGTCTCAGGAAGAGGAAAATGGAATAAACAACTCGGAGGAACCAGAGCGCGAGACAGCGAGTGGAGGCAGAATTTAAAAATAAACCGGCCCGTCTGCCCTCTCCACCCGTTCGCCGCCGCCGCTCCCTCTCCCCTAGCCCGTGCCCTCGAAGTCCCCGTCTGGGCTCGCGCGCCCACCCCGCCGTCCCGCGCGGCCCCTTTAAGAAAAGAGAACGAGAGAGTGAGTGAGAGAGAATCCCAACTCTCCCCCTCCCCTCCCCTTCTTCCTACCCCCACCTCCCTCCCCTCTCCCCTCCCCCCCCCTCTCCCCGGGCGGCTCCGGCTCCCGCTGCGGGACAGACCCACCCTCCCAAGGCTTTTATCCGGCACCGGCTGCGTCTTCCTTCCCTTCTCGGTCTATGGTGGCGGCGGCGGCTCCTCGGGCGGCAGCGGAAGACGAGGCTGCGGCGTTGCCATGAACAGTGGCGGCGGCCTCCCGCCCCCCTCGGCCGTCGCCTCCTCTTCCTCCTCTTCGCTGGCGGCGGCAGTGGCAGTGGTGGCCCCGCCGGGGGTCGGGGGTGTCCCCGGCGGGGCGGCGGCGGGAGTGAAACTGAAGTACTGCCGCTACTACGCCAAGGATAAGACTTGCTTCTACGGGGAGGAGTGTCAGTTTCTGCATGAGGACCCGGCCGCCGGGGCTGCCCCGGGCCTCGGCCTCCATAGCAACAGCGTCCCCCTGGCTCTGGCTGGTGCGCCGGTGACCGGCTTTCCGCCAGGAGCGGTCCCGGGCGGGGGAGCCGGGCCGCCCTCGGGGCCCAAGAAGCCGGACCTGGGGGGCCCGGGGGCTGGAGGCGCGGCCGGCGGAGGAGGCAGCGGCGGGATACTCGATGGACCTCGGCTGGCAAGTGAGTGTAGTCCAGGTGGGGAGGGTGGCCTCGGCGCAGCGGTGAAGGGAAGGCCTGGGGCCGGAGGGGGCCGGATGAGGCCCAGCAACCAAGTCTGGCCTGCGGGGTTCCCCCTTTCACCTCCCGAGGCGGTCTGAGAGGCCTAGGCCGGCCCTGAGCCCTCCTTCCTTCTTCCTGCTTCCCCGCCCCACAGCCTTCGGTGAGCCGGGGAGTGGGGGAGGCTGGGTTCCCGGGAATGTGGGTGGGTGGACTAGGGTGATGTGAGTGGGGGCGGGGAGGAAGGGGGATGGGTTGTGGCGTGCAGTGTGAGAAAGGGGGTGTCTGTTTCCGGGGGGTGTGGAAATGGGCTGGGTTTGCAGCCACATGTGTTTTGCGTGCGGGTGTGGAGTGGTGTCTGCGGTGTGTTGAGGTTCCCTAGTGGGTGTGTGGCTTGGGGGCAGAAGGTGAGGGGCAGTCTTAAGGCTTTTTGATGTAGGTTGCGAGGATGGAAAAAGTTTGTATCAGGTTTTCAGGAGAAAGGTTTTACGGGCAGGAAATGCTTTCTAAGGATTAGTAGTGAACGGACAGCAGCTTTGATAGTATGCTTAGGTTTAGTGGAGAGCTCGAGTAGGAATTTCGCAAGACTTGCATTTCAGCATAGTTTTCCTGAAACCTGGAATAAGCTTGCTGAGTGTTGTTAATGATCCTGTCTTCTACAACTTTGTATCAAGCCAACTCTTAGCACATGGAGCCTGGAAGACGTGTTATATGCAGCGTATATTTGTGTGCGGACTGGAGCATGACTTCGATTCTTAGGGCTTTTTTTTTTAACATTTACTTATTTTTACATTTTCATTTGTTAATATTTACCGAAACTTTCTAGTGGTTAGTAAGTGTAGTTTGCCATCATATGTGTGAGTCATTTATTTTGCAAAGTACTGCTCTTAAGGGAAGACGTAGAGCAGATGTCAGATTTTCCTTTTTCGTTTCTAAGTATATTGAGCATTTCTAAACCAAATGGGGAAGTCCTACTTTATTGGGAATTCTGATAAAGTTTCAGCAGGATCTGTAAGTTGTGGCTCAAATTACTTAAGGGTAATGTTTGATCAGCATAAACCATGAAACTGAACAGTAGTTTTGTTACTCACAGAAAGAGGCACTTAAAAAATTTTGGTATTAATATATGATCGTTCTATGATTTTCTCATGAACACAGGTATAGATTTGGCACATAAAGGTTAGGACAGGATTTAAACAGGTAAAGATGGGAGGTGAAAGATTAGGTGAAGGAAAAATATTAGCAATGTTTCAAAGGTGGGCGTTCCATATGGTCTTGAGAGAGCAGTTAACTTTAAGACGGCATTTTAAAATTGATATTTATTAACAGATATTGGATTAACTAGCTGATACATATATTTGGACTCTTGGATTTGCTTTAATTTGACTGGGTCAAGCCTAAGACTTCTCTTTTCTGCTGTAGGCTTCTCAGAAGTACCTAGTTTGTGACTCATGGGTTAGGTCAAATTGCTTATCAGTGAATGGTAAATAAAATTGCCCTGGGATCAGGAGCAAGGTTGTGTTGGTGGTGTAATGGCTTCTTTGAAAATTTATGCTTTTTTTTCCTGCAAGGAAAGATGAAACGGGAATGAAGGTTGGGTAGACAGGCAGACAGAAAGAGAGAGGAGAAAGAAGCATTTTATTTATTTTTTTATTTAGTTCATTCTGGTTGCTTCCCACTGACCTGGGACTACTCAGGGTTACCAACCTATGTATGCTCCTTTAGAGGTGATTGACCTAACTGCTTATCCACCAGGTGTGCTAAATTTTATGCTTAGTTTAATTTTTAGACTTTCTACCATTTACTCTATCATTTACTGTAACTTTTGAGACAGGCTTGATTTAAGTGCATGAGGAATTTAACACATTCTAAGAGGTATTGCTGTTAGAGAAATTTAAATTTTGTTAGGTGCTGAGCTTATCATGTAGCATCCCTGAGACAGTTTTACTTTGCTTTTGTCTTTACTCTTTAAGTGAGAATGTTCAGTATTTCATTATCTGAGAAGTCATAAATGATCTGCTCTGATAAGCTAGATCTGCCTGCAGAAATAGTTTGTTTGGACTCTATGGTATTTTGCATGTGTCTGAGTGTACTTTAAATATTTTAATACATGCATATTTGGGGAAAATGTACAAATCATAAGTTCTTGGAATTTTCACAAGATGAATGTAAAACTTAAAACCAGTACTCAAGAAATCAAGTAGTAATATATAATCAGTATCCCCAGATACAGTGCCTTGCTCTTGCTCCTCTCTGCTTACTACCCTTTCCCAAAGGTAACTTAGTGATTTCTAATGTTGTATTTTAGCACTATAGACTAAATTTTCACTTCTTATGTACTTTTAGAATTTTATAGGAGTGTAATCATACAGTATGGGCGTCTTTAAGCATATTTGTGAGTTTCATTCATGTTATGAAGAAGTGGTCTCTAGTCTCATTCCTATATAGTGTTACATTGTATGAACATACCATATTTTATTTTCTCATTTTACAGTTTGGAGGGCGATTGAATGTTTCTGATTTTTGCATTTTCAAAGAGCGTTATTTTGAACATTCTCCAGCATTGTTTGGTGAATGATGTATGTACACATTTCTGTTAGATCAACTGGGAGTGGAATTGCCCGGTCATAATAGAGTATGTATATATTCAACTTTAGTTTCTTTTAGTGATTGTATCACATTTACATTACATCTTAGCTGTATATGAGAGTTCCAGTTGCTTCATAGTCTCTCCACACTTGATATTAGTGATCTCAGGGTTTTAGGCATTTTGGTGGTCAAAGTTTATGGTATAATTTTGTGTTTTTAATTTGCTTATGTGTGGATTATAATTGAGTTGATATTATAAAAAAAATCACAAGACAATATAGAAATAGAGATTTTTGATTTTCACTGAAGGCCAGCTCTTGTATTAGAATTAGGACTGCTAATGGGGCAAGACTAGTTCACCTTACTTCTATCTAAGTGGATAATTTTATATGCTTGGCTCCTGTAGGTATTTGCATTTTTGGTCCTTGTTTTTAATATTTCACCTTTGCAGAATTGTCTTGTGAGTGTTTCAGATTGTGTTAACACTTTATAGGTAAATGTAAGAAAAATTTTTCCTTTTACAAACATTGGAAAACTGAAGCAGAGACTTTTTTTTTTTCAGTTTGCTTAGTTGCAGTGAGGTTTCAACTTTGTATACAAACCATATTTTTATTCCTTAATTGTGTATATATTTTCTTACTCCAGCTCGTCTGTTGACCGGGCAGTGTGGTAGTAAACATGTTTGGTCATTCAACATCTTTGGGAGGTAATAGCTGATTTAAAAAATTACTTTATGTTTCTGCCATTTTAGATTTCTGTTGGACTTGGGATTTCTTTTCTTCCTTCTTTCTTTTTTTTAAAAGGAAAGGTGCAGGTTAGAATGAGGGAGAACAGGCAGGCCAATAGGAAGAGGAGGAAGAAGTACTTTATTTTGCTTAGTTGTTTATCTTAGTGGTTCTGTGCAGCCCAGACTGGTTCTTGGAATATATATGGACTGTGCTGGAGGACTTAACGCACTAGGTCACAAGAGCTCACTGGATTTGGGATTTTCTAAGACTTAAATGTGGTTGGATATAGGTTCAACCGAATTATTGATTCTTGGTATTTTAATGTTATAATTCTAATATTTTCAACTAGCTAGAATTTTCATTTTCATGATGCTCAATTTTTAGCAGCAAAACTATTAAACCAATGCTTTTATTTTATGTTCATTATTTGAAACCTAGTAGATTTCTTGAGTTTACCAAAATAAGTTTTTTTTTCAGTTCTACTAATTTAGTTGATAGTGACGGCTTGGGCATAAGACAAATCTAAGTGGGAATCTTGGCTTACTAGCTTTGTGATCTTGGGCAAATTTTTAAGCACTAAGCCTTTATTTTTCTCATTGTAAAAATGGAGATAATAATAGTATCTGTTTCAGAATTGTCATAGATTGCATCACACTATGGTGCATTTCCTGAAACATAGTCTTAGTTGCTGCTGTTGCGTATTGTTACTGTCTTTAACATTTATGTTTCCTTTACTCCCCCAATTTTTGGGAGTGTGTTTTCAATACTTCACAAGATAGCTACAGATGATTGAATTGTGGTTATCTGTCCAAATGGAAGAGAGCAGCGGCAGACTTGAAGTTCATGTACTAATTTAGGAATATATTATGAAGTGTGGCAAAACTGTTTTAAGCCAGTATTATACTTTTCATCCCACAAACCTGTTATCAGCTGACAGAAAAGTGAGCACTCTGAATTTGCTGCTGGATAGCTGGTATAGATTTAAACATTTTTATTGGACAGTCCACAAAGTGGATAACAAAGATTTGATATTTTACTCTAGTATTGTTCATGCGAGGTTGCAAACTTTGATCTAGGTGTTAGGAATACAGTATTGAATCAAAGAAAATTCTGCTCTAATGAAATTTTAGTGGGGAATGCAGTTTTATCATATGTTAGGTTTTAGTAAATTTTATAAGGGCAACCCAAAGTTTCATGAGGAAAACTTAGAAGTATGTACTAATAAAAGTCTGGGTAGAACTCAGGTAAGAAGTAAAATATTTCTTTTTGTGAAAGTTCATTTGAAATGACACTGTTAGAAGATAATTGCCACAGTAAAACATCTTCCTGTGCCTTTTCACAGAATTTTTGTCTTCTTTAACTTTTTATTTTGGAGTAATTACAGAGTTGCCTGCTGTTCAAGGAATAATTCAGAGCCTATGTGTATAAAGTTTCTCCTAGTGGTAACAACTTTTATAATTATAGTGAAGTGTCACAACCAGCATTGATCTATATAACCCACTTATTTTATTTAGATTTCCCCAGTCTTGTTTGCACTTGTGAGTGTGCACGTGTGTGTTTATTTAGTTCTATGGAATTTTATCACCTTTGTGTACTCATTAACACAGCCCAGATAGAATAGTTCTATCAACCAGAAGTTGCCCTTTTGTAAACCCATCTCCTTCCCAGCCTCTGGCAACCACTAATCTGCTCTCTACTTCCATGCTTTTGTTACTGCAAGAATGTTATATAAATGGAATTATATAGTATGTAACCTTTTGGGATTAGTATCCATCTGTTCATGCTCTCCGTGGGTCTTGGTTCTTATATGCACACCATATACAGATACTTTGGGCCTTAGCTGTCTCAGCTACCTGAATTACATGGGTGTGCATTTTTTTTTCCTATTAACATAAATCCCTCAAGATTTATGAATTGTATGCTATGTGTATATATGTATATATATAGTTTATTGCTGTTTATTTTTTTTTAACTTGGAAATTTTTTTGCATCTTATTTTGGAGCAGCAATTTTTGGATAACTTTTCTTTAGATATATCTTTGTATGCATATCTGTGAACATTTATAGTATCTAAAAATGGTATTTTAAAATTTGTGCTAAGACTTTAAGAAGTGTTCGTTGACAGATTTGAATTATTAGTATTTTTTCAACCCTCAGCCTTGGGTCTTGAACCTGGGTCCAGGTTGGTAGGCTTTACATGGTCTGCATCTCAGCTGCTTTAGTTGCCTGAGCTGTGGGGTGTGCCTGAATATTTGTTTTTCACTTGTCTGTCTCAGGATTGATTTAATTTCTTTATTTTTTAAATTATAGAATTCATAACTATTTGTAAAAATTTCTGTTGTAACAGAACTACCTATACCTATAAAGCCAAAGTAGACCAGTCTCTCCTCATTTTATTGCAGTGATTGTTTTTAAACCTTTCTTGTACATGTATAGTAGTACAGGCATACATATTTACCCTCTCCCCACACCCTAAACACACACTCGTTTTAGTTCAGTCTGCCGTAACAGAGTACCACAGACTAGGTAGCTGAAGCAGATATTTATGTTCTCACAGTTCTGGAGGCTAGAGGACCCAGATCAGGGTGTCATCTGATTCACTTCCTGGCTCTTGAAGTCTTTGTCTTCTTGTAGCCTTTTCTCTCTGCTCCCTCAATGAGAGAGAAGGTGAGTTCTAGTGCTGGGAAGGAGGAGCGGAGAGAGCAAGCAAGCAAGGGAGTAGTGCTTTCACAGTACGCATACTGATCTATCTTCCTCTTCAGAGAACCACCAGCTTTGTAGAACTAGGATCCCACCATAAGACCTCATTTAACTTTAGTTACTTTGAAAGGTCCTATCTTCAAATGTGGTCAGAATGGGTTTCAATATATGAATTTTTTCAGGAAACAGTGTAGTTCATAGTACATGCATATGTACTCTTAATTTCTGTCAGGATTTCTTGTATTTAGTTTTTCATATTCTATTTATAAAGTAGGTGAAACCATACAAATGGCATATGTAAAATAATTGCTTATGTAATGTGGTCATAGAGTTTTTAACAAATCGTATACAATATTTGTGCCTCATTTCAGTACTAATATAGGTATTAGTATTGGACTGAGGATGGTCCTGAGATTTTTGATTTTAGTGCTATGTCTTACAGAATAACTGTGACTTTTAACTAGTCACTTAGTCCATACTTTATCTGTAAAATAGAATGGAGTGTGTTGTACGTGGTATCCAAAATCCTTTTAGCTCTAAAATGCTTCTATGTTTTGATGTTTCTATTCTAGAAAATAAACCATTTCATGTTTACTCTTTAGAATTCTTCCCCTCTCAATCTCTTTCAGAAACACTGACGACTTAGCATCATTTCAGTGTAGGTAAGGACATGCTGATTTCACTAATCGTGGCTGAGTTAACAGTCTTCCATAAAAGAGCTGTCCCTTCTTAAATTTTCTTTAAAAAATAAAGATGGTCTTCCTAATTTATTATGTATCCATTTAGAAATACTCTGTAGCTCTATAATTTGTTTGTTTCTCTATTTGTAGCACACACGGACATATATCTTAACATGTGTGAGTGTACATTTGTAAGCCTGTGTACTTTGAATTTCTCACTTAATTGCATATCTTTAGGTTTGTGCCATATCCACACGTGAAAATTGACCTCACTCATCTTGACTTCATAATATTCCATTGTCTCATTGCATTATCATTCTTTTTTTATGGATATTTAGATTATAGTCTTATTATTTTAAATGATGGCACTAAGTTATATCTTAATGTATTATGTACACTATATACATTTGCAGAAAATGACATGTACATATATTTAGGTGCATATAGGATCTCTAGTAATCTGGTTTGAGCTTGGTACATTAATAATTATAGACAAATACTGAATTATCTCATATGAGCACACCCAAATCCATCAGAACTTAGTAGATACAGAGAAGAGATTGGTGGCTGCCAGAGGGTAGAGGGTTGGGGTGGCTGAAATGAGTGAAGGTAGTCAGATAAAAAAACATTCAAGATATAGGATTCATAAGTCTTAAGTATCTAATGTATGACTTGGTGGCTGTACTTAACAATACCATATTGTATATTTGAAAGTTGCTGAGAGATCTTAAAAGTTCTCATCATAAGAAAATTTATAACTGTGGTGATACATGTAATTTAAACCTGCTGTGGTGATCGTTTTTTCAATATGTGCATAAATCATGTTGCATTCCCAAAACTAATAGTATGATATTACTGTATGCCAGTTACTGTATCTTGACATTTATATAATTTGCTTTTGTGCATAATGCACATCCACATTCTTGACCCAGAAAAATCCAGGAAAAAAATCTTTCGTTTAAATTTTTTAATTCAAATATTTATTTGTCTGTATTTAGGTACTTGCTTTTTGTATTATAAAGGAATTTTAGAATTTATTTTTTAATATTATGTTGCAAGAAAGTTTATGTAATAAATAAACCCAAGAAACAGACACACGGTACAGGAAGCTTTTCTTCCTGTTTGCTCCACAATCTGATGACGCACTGTCCAAAATGTCACTTGGCAGCTCTGTTGTGTATTTAACTGTTAGCTTAAAGCTTGAAGTGTCTGTATGTTTGTAAAAATATCAGCTAGATTGTTGGCTCCGTCTAAAGTGTGCACACAGAAACGTTGTGCTATTCACCCTATGGTAATAAAGTTGATATTGCCTATCTTTTTAAGAAGTCACTTTGTGGACAATACATTGCTCTTTGTTTTATTCGGTTGAATTGCTGGCCAAAATTGCTTTTAATTCAACAAAACTGATGATCGTATTCCAGGGTATTTTTTTGCATGAGGATATCGTTACTGATTTCTGGAGTTACATTTTTAACTCACATATAAAATTATTAAAAACATTTGTATAAATAGGGAAGTAGTACTAACCATGTATAATGAGTATCCTTATTCCCTCAGAGATTTGGGCAAAAAAGTGTGCGTTATACATGGCAAAATATGGTATATTAAATATGGTACATTAAAAAAGCTATGTTACATACCAATAGTTGAAAATAATTATCCATATCAAACTGTTCCTGCAAGATTTTTTTCCCCAATGACTAATATATCTAGACAGTTATGTAAATCACATCTTTTGTAACTTAATAAGTTAATTTTTGTAAATAGTTTTTTGGAAATTTCATTCACTTAATAAAAAGTTATTGATTATTTGATGGTCTTTCATTGTTTACATTCTTGATGTAGATATCTTAGCCTGCTTACATGAGGAGCAGGGTAGAGCTGGAAAAGCTAAAAAGAACTTTTTATATCATTTGGTTTAACTTTATTATTTTGCTTACTCTTCCTAAACTTAGTCTGTCTTTTAATATTGTTGTTTCTGAATCTGACTGTATAATTGATTGAGAGGAATATCTCAAGAGTGAAGAAAGGCAAAATGGAATAGGACCTTTAAAATTCTCTAGGTGGCCTTCTGTGGCTCTTAGACTTTATTAGCAATATGTTAGTTATCTTTGAGGAAGAACCTTCTTGAGAAGATTTTACTCCCAAAGCTTGCAAAAATTTTCAAGGTAGCTTTTAAAGTAAAAATTTAACATATTACAAAAAGATTTCCTGTATACAGATAATTTGAGATTATGGCAAATTTTCAGTTTAGTGTAATTGGAGTTATTAGGTGGAGATTTAGTCATTTAATTAGCAATTTTTTTTAGCACTTACTCTATGTCAGTTACTTAAATTCTGGGAGTACATTAGTGAATGAAATAAATAAAAGCTCTTTGTGGAGCTTACATATTTATTTATTTATTTATTTATTTATTTATTTATTTATTTATTTATTTATTTATTTATGGAAAAGTGCAGTCAGGAATGAAGGCAAGTAGGCAGGCAGGCAGGAAAAGATGAGTAAGAAGCATCTTTATTATTTTTTTATTTTATGTTCTTACACTGGTTGTTTCCCCTCCCAGACCTGGGTCTTGAACCCATGGGTATGTGGCTTGTTCCTTTGGAGATGGTTGGCCAAACTGTGCAGGGCGTGCCACATTTTTTTTTTTTTTTTAAGGAAAAGCTTAGGCAGTAATGAAGGTGAACAGAGGCAGGCAGGGAGGGAGAGGAGGAAGAAGCACTTTTTAGTGTCATCTTGGTTCCCCCCCCCCCCCCGTCCTGGAAGTGAGTCTTCAGGATATGAACCCAAGTCTTTCGGATGTATGTATGTGGACTATATCTGGCTGGAGGTGGTAGACTAAGCTGCTACACCATCTGGGCGTGCCATGGACTTTATATTGGTAAGGCAGACTGCATAGACAGAACCCCAATGCTTTCATAGTTTGTTAAAAGGTTAAAAAACAGATTAAAATAAGAATAGATCGAGAACAGGAGTGTAGGCATAGGGTCGAGATACTGATGAAGAGGTGATAATTGAGCCATTTTTTCTACACGGTAGAAAAGAAGGGCATTCTTGGTAGATGAAAACAAGGACATAGAAGTTTTGAGAGAAAGCATTGTATGTGATTTTGTAGAACAAAATAGGGTGATCCTCTCATTGAGAATGAGATTTGAGTGCAGCCTATAAGAAAGATATCCAGTGCATTTAAAAGGAGAGAAAATGTCTCAGGTAGAAAAAATAGGAGAACAAAGATCTTAAGGAGGGGGATGGGGGAGGGGATTCCTGACATAGGAAGCTACTGAGGCCTGGTGGTGTAGAATGAGGAAATGGGAAGAGTAAACTTTATTTTAAGACAAACACTGAGGTTTTGAGCAGACGGTGATATTTTCTGACCTAGGTTTAAAAAGGGCTCTTTGACAAGAGAGGTCAGGAGAGAATTTAGGAGGTTATTGTGCTAATCTAGAGAAGAAGATAATGGTTTAGGCTGATGGTAGTAGTGGAAATTGCAAGAACTAGTCATACTACAACTATATTTTGCAGATAGAACTCACCGAAGTAAGAGGATGCAAGAAGTGGGCATTAGCTGAAACGGAGAAGGCTGCTAACAAAACAGAGTAGGGAGAGATCTGGAGTTAGTTTTGAATATACTACATTTGCGAAACCTTTTAGACATTCACCTGGAGATTCTGAGGAGGCAGGTAGATAGAAATTGAGTTCCACTGTGGAACAGCAGTATCACAACTGAGTACTTGTTAAGCCATTCGAGCTATCTAATATCTAAAATTGTCGTTTCAATATATTTTTCGTCTTGCTCTTGGCATTACTGTGGCTATCTTTGTGCGAAGGTATGATGACTTCCATGAGTTAGTTTGTCAGACCTTACAGTTTTTAAAACAATTTTTTAACTCCTCTGAAAGTCTGATATTTTAGGCAGATGACATTGACATAGTATGTGTGTATTCTGGGCATTGACAGAGAACTCAATTTAATTAGCAAACATTTATTTAACACTTCTGTGCCTGATAAACTGTGGAATGCAGAATGCCTGGTCCTGGCATGCATAATCTAAAATAGGAATTTAAATTTATAAATTTTGGCATATAAATGTGCATTAAATGTGTACCAAACTATTCAAGAATATTTGGAAGGGCTTCATAAAGAGGTGATAATTGAGCTATTTTTCTATATGGTAGAAAAGAAGGGCATTTTTGGTAGATGAAAACAAGGACATAGAGATTTTGAGAGAAAGTATTGTATGTAATTTTGTTCGTTAGTCATCGATAATGTGAGAGAATAGCCTGTATTATGGAGAGAGGTTCAAAATGATAAGATGGTGGCCACATTTTGAAGGTCTTTTTAGCCTCACTTTTTTTTAAAGGAAAGGTGCAGGCAGGAATGAAGGTGAGCATAGGCAGGCAGGCATGAAGAGAGAGGAGGAAGAAGAATCTTTATTTTAGTTGTTCATTGTAGTTGTTCATCGTGGTTGTTCCCACTGGTCCCAGAACAGGAACCTGGGACCTTGGAATAAATGTGGGATGTGCCCTACACTTTTTCCACCAAGGCACACTAAGATCTATGTTTTAAAAAAGGTAATTATAGTAGTGTTTTGGCTTCTAAGACTAGAGTTAGGGAAATCATTTGTAGTACTCTTATAATAACTGAAGTAGGGAGAAATGTTAAGCACCCTAGGCAAGTGAAAATATAGTTGATACATTTGAGAGAGAATTGTGGAAATCATTACTTGGGGAGATGAATGAGAGAAAGAAGCTAAGGATAAAGGATTTTTTGGTTTAAACGTACTTGTCACACATCTAGTTGAAGATGTTTAATAATAAGTAGTTGTAAATATGAGTCTCGAATTTTGAATTGATAGAAAAGAATGTAGTTTACTTTGGTTTTAAATATCTCTGGCACTACCACCAAATGGTCATGATATATATCACATATCTATATGTCTATATATCATATATTTGTATTTATATAGCATGAACATATTATTGAGATGATGTAATAGAACAGTACATGGAGTCAGACATTATTTTCTATCTGAACTAGGTCTGTTTATCAGAACTATGAATAAATGTTTCAAAGCAAAAGGGTATGAGTTCAAGAGGGAAAGATTGGCAGATGATTGAAAAGCTAAGGACTTGAACCACGTTGTTAGATCTTATGGAACTGCCTCAGTTAGATTGCGGTGTAAGATTGTGTTTTCTATTTCTGTTGTGAATGAATATGAAAATTATTTCTTGGTGTGCCCTGGTGGACTAGCAGTTGAGTCAATCATCTCCACAAGAACACAGGCCACATATGTACCCCTGGGTTCAAGTCATGGATCCTGGGGTGGGGAAACAATCAGTGTGATCAACTAAATAAAAATAAAATGCTTCCTTCTTTTTCTGCCTGCCTGCTTAAGTACTTACTTGCCTCATTCCTGTCTTCACCTTTCCTTTAAAAAATTGTTTTTCCAAGGAACCTTCCTTTCAGCTGTATTGAAGAGGCATGCTGTTCAATGCTCTTTATATAAAAATCCTCATAATAATTTCTCTGAAGAGTTTGATATCAGGAAAACTATTTTGCTCTAAAAATTGGCATCTGTTATTTAAAAAAAAAAAAATTTTTTTTTTTTCTTTTTAAAGAGGAAGGCTGGCAGGTAGGAATGAAGCCAGGCAAGGCAGCAGGCAGGCAGGAAGAGAGAGGAGAAAGAAACTTTTTTTTTTTAATTTAGTTCTTGATTCTTAGTCCCCTACCCTCTTTCCCCTTTGTGAACCAAGGTCCTTGGTGAAGAACACTTGGTTATATGGTGGTGGTGGACAGGTGTTGACATATATCCGAGGAATGGGGAACCTGCACAGATGGGGGACCTACACATATGAGTTTATTTTAATGTGGAAACTCAAAATTGCTGCAATAAAAAAATTTAAAAAACCACCTAGTTTCAAAAAGGGTTAAATTGTAACTATATAAATGTGCTAAGACTACCCATGAGACAGTATGCTAGGTGCTTTGCATAAGTTACTTTGTATTATTTCTCACTATCTACCTCTGAGTGAGATGGTATTGCCTTGAGATGAAGAAATAAAACTTTTAAGTGTTGTTTGCTGAAGGTCATATAGCAAGTAAGTGACAAGAGTAGTATTAGAAATCAGTATTTAACCCCTTTATCATCAGATCTGGACCTTGAAGAACCCAGAGCAAGGAAGTGTGTCTGCAGAAATTTATTTTACACCGCATTGTAAAGTGCAGATTTTTGTAATATAATTTTGACGGGAGGAGAGATTTCAATAGTGTTAGGCTTATTGTAAAGATAGTTTTATAGATGCACATTTTTTTTATTTTGCATTACAATTTTTGATCTTTTGGAAATATTTTGTGATAAATTATTTAATTTTTTCCCTGATGGATGCCTGTTTTTCTTCAGACCATTTATTGAATAATCTCTTTATTTTCCCTATTGACTTTGAAAAACAGGTTTATTAAAATATGATCACATACTATAAAATTCACCCATTCTAAGTATATAATTCAATTTTTCAAATTTAGTCTTGTGTGAACATTAAATTTTTTAAATCATTTTTCCTTATTTTCATTTTTTATTGAAATTTGCCTGGTAGATGGTATAATCCATTTTTTAAAGCATTTTGCCCGTGCTTTATAGACAGTAAGTGCTAGAATTTAGACAGATTGTTGAGGGTTTTCTAGTGTTAGGCTTAAGTTTGTATTTCATATTGGGGATAAGCATCTCCGGCATTTAGGCAGGCCCTTATTTAGTCTAGTGCTTAAAATTAATAAGACAAGACATTGGCATAGATATTATTATGGAAAAGATGAAACTTTGGTAAAAGTACTATAATTATCCCTTATCATTCAACTTCCAACAGTCAACATTTTGCCAGGTTTATTTTGTCTCTCCCAGTTTTTCTTTTGTTTTGCTGAAATATGAATGAAGGCAAGAATGAAGGCCAGCAGGCAGGTAAGCAGGAAGAGAGGGGAGGAAGAAGCACTTGATTTTGTTTAGTTGTTCATCTTGCTTGTCAGCCTGGGTCCTCGTGATGCATGTGGACTGTGCCACAGTGGACTAAACCCTAGGCCACAGGATGTACCACATTTTCTTTTTTTTTTTTAAGAGATGAGGGAAGTAGAGGAGGAAGAAGCATTCTTTTTTTTTAGGAAGGAAAGAAGAGGAGGAAACTTCTATTTATTTTTGTTTGTCCCACCTTGTGAAACCTGGTCCTTGACAGCATGCCAACAAGTGCATGCCAAAAGTATGACATTTCTATTATGGACATTTTGAGCAGTAAAATTTCAAAACAATAAAATTACCTGATTTTTCGTGTGTCTCCCCCCCACCCCCCTACCCCCCTTTAGGATTGCACAGCAAGTTTACTAAAAGCTGTAACTGAGTTTAAGATCCTTGCAGGTCAGGGAAGTTACAATAAAGGAATGCACGTGTGTGTAAAACACGTGCTGCCCAGATCTCTTCCAAAGTGCTTTCTAAGGAGACCCTATGGCTTAGTCTACTTGTGTTGCTTTAACAAAATACTCCAGAGTAGGTAGTTTACAAATTTATTTTTCGTAGTCCTGGAAGCTGTGAAGTCCAAGATTATGGCAATGACAGATTTCATATAGCTGTTGGTGAGAATCACTTACTGGTTCATAGAAGGTACCTTCTTGCTTTGTCCTCACTTGGTTGAAGGGACTCTTTTATTAGAATACTAATCCCATTTACAAGTGTGCCCCTCTCATGACCTAAGCACCTCCCAAAGACCCCAGCTCTTAATACTATCATATTTGGGAATTAGGATTTCATTTTAGGAATTTTGGGACTGTTCAGGCATTCAGATGGTAGCACCCTACATCCCACTATCAGCATTTTTCAGTTTTACTTAGTTGGAGGCCAGGAGTGTTTTTCTGGTTCTTAGTGGCTTTACTCAGAAGAGAACTTTAGCTTAGCTGATTCGTTCAATTTTAGGCTTTGTGCTTAACTAGGAGTTTGGAAAATAGCAGTATGCCAACTACTCACAAGGAAGTAGCATTTAAAACTTTGATGATACATGATGGATTGTCTTACTAGTTACAATCATTCTGTTATCTTAACCTAAAATCAATAGTTTGCAGTATTCCTGAACTCTCTGTTCCATTGCTCCCTCTGCAGAATTGTTTTTACTGATTTATGTTAATGTGAGACTGCCAATCTGATTCATAAGCTATGTTATATAGTACTGGCATGCCCTGTGGAGCAGTGGTTGGGCACAGTCTGCATGCATCCCAAGGTCGTCCTTAGGTTTGTGTCCAGGGGCCAGCGGGAACAACCGAAATGGATAACTAAAACCAAAATGAACAACTAAATAAAATCAGTGCTTCTTCCTCCTCTCCCTGCTTGCTTGCCTGCCTGCCTGCCTGCCTCTGCTTGACTTCATTCCTGCCTATAATTTTACTTTAAACAAAAAACAACAAACAAAAAACCCAGAAAGAAACAGTCCTGAGAAACTTGCCAGTGTTTACCACATGAGGAATCATAGGAAAATTCACAGTGGTTTATTTTCTAAGGTCTTACAAAGTTAAAGAAAGCTTGAGGAAACTGGAAGCACAACTGTGATTTCTTCTTGCTATGCTTTGAAGGCTCTCAGGTGACTAATATAAAATAAATTTCTATCTCTATGGGAAATAAATCAGTCAACCTGAGAATTGTTTAACAAATTTCTAGAGCTTCTTTTTAGTTTGAACAGGTAAATAAAACGTGTGTGAGATATTGAGACTTTAAAACTTTTAGGAATATAGAAACTTACATGGAACTACATTATGTTTTTAAAAAATTTAAATATTTGAATTTTTCTTTTTTTTTCTTTTTATTTTTTTTTCAGTTCCTGGAATAGATGGAGGTGCTTTAAATGATAGTAGTCTCACAGATTCCTATTTTAGCAGCAGCTTTATTGGCATCAATGGATTTGGAAGCCCTGCAGAAACAAAGTATCCCTTGATGCAGGTATTTAGTATGTATTTATAGTGGTAGGAAATAATATGGTTAATTCCAGGGGGACATGTAGAGTTCATTTATACTAAATTTTTTGAATAGGAAGTGAGATTTTAGGAGGTGATGGGGTAGGTGGGATATAGATAAGGCATCGTCCTGTAAGGTTGACATCAGAAGAGCTTTCTGGGGTGGAGTGGGTGTGAGGTGACAGTGGAGTATGTAAAGGATAGAGAATAGCTTCACTCCTCTGTTTTGTGGTATAGAATGAAGAGCCTTTCTGGGTGGAGCGACCATAGAGTATATGGAATATATTAAGAAAGTATTGGACATGTTTGGAGAACAAAGAATAGCCTAATTTTATAGAGCCTGTGTATGAAGGATAATACATTGGGAGAGGACATTAGCATTTAATGACTTTATACTTTGTCACTTTGTATCTTCCCAAATGGATATTGGATATATTTGGGTATGTTATGGACAAGGCAACTAGTAGTTATATATCTTGCCCAGGGTGATAAGTATGGAAATACAATTCAAAATAGGCCAGCAACATTGTCTTTCAATTCCTGACTAGTGAGTAAAATTTTCATTTAGTATGGTAAAGGGAGAATTTGGATGTTTTTTGCATAGATTATTACAATTCAGGCAGCAAGATTTATGGGAAGAGTATAATGTCAGTAATGTGGAGATGGATTGGAGGGGAAGAAGCAGAGGATCAGTCTTAATTTAAGTGGTTGAATATTCTTAATTCTGTATTTCTCAGTGTATATATATTTTATTTTTCAGAGAATAACTAATAGTAGCAGCTCTCCAAGCCTTCTGAATGACAGTGCCAAGCCATACACAGGACATGGTAAGACTTGGTTCCTTTTTGTCCATATATATGTATATATTTCTGACTGTAAAAACAATATGTCCGTTGTAGAAAATTTGAAAATTATATATAGGGATAATAAAGAAAATAAAAAAATCTGTTATTTTATACTCAGAGATAGAGATAGCTATTAAAGTTTGGATTCTAGCTATATCTTAATATATACATGTACAATAATTAAGATCACATTAAATACATTTTTAAATTATGAATGTCTCTTGATCATTATAAATTGAAATCCATTGTTTATTTTCATAATTTACTTATTTACTTATTTATTTATTTATTTAAACTATTACTCTTCAATATTGGATCGGCCTATGAACCCATGTTTATATTTTGAGTTATTTCTTTTGGAAACATTCTTAGACATAAAATAATTGTTTTAAAGATGCTGGACATTTTTAAGCCTTTTGGTACAAAATTTCAAGATATCTTTTCTGTGTCTTATTTTAAAAATAAACATTCAAGAATAGTTTTTAAAAATATGTGGCAATTGTTGATACTAAGTAGAATGTTAGCAATAATTGTAAGAATAAAAGTTTACATGTTGATTGTTTCCTTTGATAAAAGACATATTATCTGTTTGTGTATCAAATCTCTATCCTCTTTGGAAGTTTCACCCTTTGTTGCTTTTGCTGTAGAAAAAAATAGCAACATTTTAATATTGAATGCAATTATTGGAAACTAATTTGGAGATTGTAATCTTTTAGCATTGCCATAATTAACATGCTGATTTTTAAATACTACCAAAAGTAGCAAAGAATGAATATTACCTGTTCTTAAGTGCCTTGAATAAGTGTCATATAAACAATTATATACTTGTTGTTTATTAGTTTCTCGTTGCATTTTTAAGCATAGAAGATTAATATTAGTTCTAATGAAGAACTTGACTGAAAATCCAGACGTGAGAGAAATTAAGCAGCAATTTCTACTATAAAAGAGATTTATGTTTCCTTTTAATAAGAACATTTGTTATATCTTTTAGTATTTCATAGAAAATTTAATGAGAAGCATTTGATTAGCTAAAGCTCTGATAATGGACAATAGATAATATTTTAATGTATGTCATGTATATCTTTACAGAAACCTTTCTAATTTGTTAAGTGAGAAATAATTTAGAGATATTTTTGTTTCTGACTTCTGGCCACAAAGTAATAAAACATTTACTGTGTAAAAATGTTTGTGTTTTGAAACATTTAATATGTCCATATTTAAAATGGAATTATCTTTTTGCTAGTAATTCAAATATTTGGTGATAAATATATGGAATACGTTGTAGAGTAATGGTTTTTAAGGTCTAAGTATTTAGTCTGATCCCTAAGAGTTTGGTTGACCATCCTTCTCCTCATTCTCTCTTTTTATTTTTCTCATGCTGTGGTCTTAAGAACACAAACATTTACAGACTTCATTAACACATTCCTAATAACATGGCTAAGAGTCATTTGTTTCTCTTCTGTTTTTCTTTGGTTCTAAGCAAACAGATACATCCTAATCTGTGTATAGCTGAATATTTGCTGAATGTAGTAATCTCCAATTGTGTTTCACTCACTGAGGAGATCAATATTCCTCACACTGTATGTGAGGAATAATATTTAATTATTGTGGTTTATGATTTTTGTTACTGTTATAGTCATTGTCAAGTAAAACATTTATTAGATTTGTGGGTTACCTGAGTTGTCTGTGTGGAAACTTGTTTCCACAGATCCTCTAACTTCACCTGCTTCATCCTTGTTTAATGACTTTGGTGCCCTCAACATCTCTCAGAGAAGAAAGGTAGGTGAAATTGAAATTTACTTGAAACTAAATGGAATCTAGAAGAGCTAGTGGGATCCTTACCTATATATAAATTGATAAATATTCTCTTAAGTGGGAGAACTTTTTATGGATTGTATTTTTCTTGCCTTTTGTTCACTTTTTCCTTGTTATATATTTCTTAGAGAATTTTATTTGCCATCTGTACATGGAATAGAAGCATTTTTTTTTTTTTTTTTTGTGAGGTGATGAAGTTCTGCTTACTTTTGCTCTTTTTATCTTAATGTATTCTGTTTTTAAAATAACATCCAATTTAATGTTATAGTGGCTGTTAATGTGACTCACTGTGGGCATATGGGTCATATTTTACTGTATTCTCTCATTGCTTTGTCCAAATTTCAAATATTTCCCCTAATTTAAACTTCTCATTACAAGGCAGACTTAAAATCTTCAATTTTTCATAATTGGCCCAACTGTTTAAAACATTAAAATGAGTTTCTTACGGGAATTTAGTTTGAGAAACTGTGCATAGATTCTAAAGTCTTTTATAGAGGCTGATTCTGTGACAAACAGAAATTAAAACCTTATTATAGCTTATGCCTTTGAGTCTTAATGAGAATCATTCCATTAATAATAATCTAGAGAAGGTGGTATTTTAATTAGGGATCAATAGCAGTGAAAGATGGTCCTGAGATTGGTGGAAATCACTTTTAAGTTATAACTAACTCAGTTTTCTAAATAATGGAAGAAAGACCTAAAATAAAAGAATATTTATTTTAGAAAACTGGTAGAAACTGAAGATACTTTTAGAGGAAGTGTTATAGTACAATATGAAATTCAAGAAGACTAGTTGTTCTTAAGACAAAAAGTTTTATGGGGTCAGGTATAGATTACATCATACCTAGTATTATTTCCATTTTGAAACATAAGAACAAGATATAATTGCAAAATGTCTTTGAGCAATTAGAATTGATGGATTAAAATGTGTGGGTTTGATTTTATAGATTTCCCTATAATAGACTCTCAGTAAGAACATATTTATTCTGGCTTTACATATTATTATTATAAATTGGAGTATTTATAAATTCACGTGTTAGAAGCAGGGTAGTGTTGTACACAAGCAGACTTAATGGGCGGTAGTGAGATAGACAAAGCCTGTCAGTATGAGAAGAAGTAAATTGCTGAAAAGCAGATATAACCTAGAATTCCAGTTGTTTGGAGCGTGTAGGGGAAAAGAAAACAGTTCATTAGTCTGAGGAGTCCCCTGAATGGCTTTTTTACATCTTTAAATTAATAATTAAATGTAATAAGTAGCACTTCTGATATATGAGTAGAAAGTAAAACTAGAATGACAAATACGCACTTAAAAATATTCCTAAGTTGAGGACTTGGTGAACTGTATTTTAAAGTTAAAATATGTGATTTAGAGCTGCTACCATTTATTTTTACTTAAATAGTTAAAATCCTTGGAGTTTGGGAAAAAGCAATAGAGCCCATTTTTTAGAAATTTCTTTTAATAAAGGAGTATAACAGGATATGTTACCACAAGCATGAACGCAGTATTTGTAGAGGAGAATATATCCTAATGGAAGCAGACTGATGTAGTGAAATATTTCACTGCAACTTTTGTGGTACTGGATCTCTAGCCTTGTGACCTTGAGCCAGCTTTCTAGGTTGTAATCTTCCCATTTGAAATGATAAAGCACTGCCTGTATAATGACTTTGGTATCTTTCGTCTCTAAAATTCACCATCTGTCTAAAGTGAAATGACCTATATGTCCGTCTCTATTTAGAAATTCAAGGTTCATAGAGTATTTTTGAAAGATCGTACTCTTTTACCGTTTATATTTGAAGTTATGTGTATAAATATATATATTTGTATATGTATATTTATACATATATGCATACATATGTATATGGACTTGGAGATTTTTTTTCCAGTAGTGAGCTCTGTATTTAGGTATCTCTAGGTATAGGTTGCGTATGTTTTAAAATTGGTAATTATTGAGTTAAGAGGTTTAAAATCTCTTTGTATCAGAAATATTCTTAGCATGAGTATTACATGCTGCTCATTGTGTATTGAAGTCATTTGATTCTAATTTTCTTTTGTTGTAGTAATTCATAATGTCTCTTTAATGATGTAAATTTTAGTGGGAGTAATTAAAATTTATGTAAATATTGAATTATAATTCCAGGTTGATCTGAGGAGGTTATCATGATTACCTAGTGACATTTTATAATGATATGGTAGAACAGATAGGGTAATACTACTATTTCATTGCTGGTTAGGTAATTATTTTCTCAAAATCTTTATTGGGTCAAGTATGCTGCCTTTTTTTTTTTTGCCTGTGAGGTATGTGAATTATTGGAATCAGTCAGATATTTTTTACTGTAGCTTGTGTTAACTATATGCTGAGTGGAAAATTAAAAAAGAAACGAGTGATATTTTTCCTCTTTTCTCATATCTTAATTGAAAAGGAAATACTTGATATACTAAGAATATATGCCTTGTTCACATTCTAGGGATCGTGCTAGTCCATGATTTATTTGTTATCTGTCCGTAGGGAGATAAAATAGAAAAAGTAAATGGTTAGAAACTTTTATAATAATTAGATAATATTGCAGCATCCAAATATTGTGGTTATTTTTCTAGTAATTTTTATTTTGCAGAGGTATAAGACCATGCTATATAGGAACTTTTAAAAAGCGATCCTTCACAATTGCTTTTTCAGAAGCACTGATTTTTTTTTTAACTTTCCCATCAGTAATACATAATTTTATAGATAGAAAAAAGTAACCATTATTTGAAAATACATGTGTGTATATATAATTTATTGACTGAGGAAGGTGGTAGGAGAAATTGAATTATGGCTATATACTCTAGGGAAGAGATAAGTCTCCAGAAACAAATGAGTTTTATTGGAAATAGGCATTAATATATGAGAAAACCTTAATAGCATGATAACGTTGAGTATTAGTATGACAGAAAAAACGTTGAGAGTCACTGAGTCAAAATGTGATCTAGACAGCAGTGAAATATTTGGTAAGAAATCATTTGGGAACATAGAACTATATAATAAATTATATGTTGAAATACAGCTATTCATAAATGAAGTCATTTAGTACTATGACATCCTGCTAACTATTTTTACTAAGTTGTGACTTTTTTATGCTAAGCAACCACAGATATTGAGACAAATCCTAGGCAAAGTGAGAAGCCTTCAAATTTGTTTCTGGCATTCTTGACTTCCCTTTTATATCCTCCTTAACCCTTCTTCACCCTCATTTTTAGCCATCTGGTTACAGCGTTCCCCTTTTCCACTCCATTAAAGCAAAAAAGACTGGTGCTTGTCATTCACATTTCTTGTTTTTAATGAGTATGTAGTGTTACCCAGGCATTTGCATTTTATTTCTAGTAGCAGGATGCCAGATTTTCACTTCTGTAATTTTTTTAGACTTATAACAAGTTAAATTAGGTTTGAGACAAAGATTTCTAAAGTATGTTTATTTTGTTCTTGATTTTAAAGCTCTGTTATTATGAGGTAAGTGACATTAAAAGGATTTAGTTTATCTGAGTTGCTTATTTGTGAGGAGCTGTTGGTAGTGGAGGCTTAGTTCTAGATTATTCTACTTTAGGGAGACATTCACTAGCAGGACTTTCTCTGCTCCTTTTCTTGTCTGATCTCAGTTTGGAACTCCTTCCCTATTCTCTATCTTAAGAGCATCTATCCATTTTTCTATCATCTGTTATAAAATTTACTGAAAAATATTTTGTTTCCTTATTAATTTCACATAAAAAGTTTTTCTTGTATCATTTTTGTTATAACATCTTTGAAAGATGATGTTTGCATTGTCTAGGGACAAAATATGGAATAACAGAAACTGGGGAGTATTTACCATAGAGTTCTTTTATGGATAAACCTTAAGTAAACTTGGAGAAGTTAATAAGAGTATGGCATAGGCAATCTAGAATGTAAATCCTTCCTTGGGTTAGGCTCTTTTTGGAATATCTGCATCAAGTTTTGCTACAGGGGAAAAAAAAAAAAAAAAAGAGAAGAAAATGGAGGCAGTATTGAAAAATAACCGAAATCTTAATAGAAATTATAATCTAAAAATTTACCTGACCAATGTTTAGAAGTTTTTTATATATGTCCTCAAATACTGTTTTACTTATAATTGATATTTCCAGGTCAACCACATCAATAACTTTTACCCTTGAGTGTTGTATAGTAGTAGTGTGTCTATGGAAAATTGTACTTAGAATTCTAAATACACTAAGAGTTACTCTTCTTTTACTGGAGTTGACTAAACCTTAATTCACCTTTACTTGCCAGGCTGTGGGAATGTGTGCTGTATCAGTTTAAACCAGAATGCAGGTGGGATTTTAGATTTAGAGGTACTATGGGTCTCTAAGGGAAACTGGTGGAGTTATTGGAGTCTTAACTTCCCATACGCAGGTAAGCACTGTGATTCTTGTTTATATCTTTACTTGGAGCCTCTCTGTGAGGTTTTTATTTCTCTCAAAGAGCAAACAGTAGGAACAGTAATGGCACAATAGTATTGAATAATGGTTAAGATTTAAGGGTTTAGAGTTGAAAGCTTTGCAGTTTGACTTGAATCCCTACTTCACTGATAAAGGTTTAAATAATTTATGCTCTCAGTTTTGAATTGTCATATTTTCTCTGCCCTTTATTTAAGTATATTATGAGAGAACAAAATATTAAACTTGTAATTCCCTGTCTTCAAAATCTTCAATTTTAAATCAAAAGGGTTATCATTGCTTTATATAATTTGAATCTACTGTCATTTTTTCTACTAATGATCTATAGTAACCAACTTCCTTTAGTGAACAGGTATGGTCTCTGTTTCTATAAAGCATTTTAATTAACAGACTTTAAATGTGACATCATTCCTATCGTTTACCTATATCTCTTCTATTTTCTTAAAATGCTGTGCAAATAATATTAGATTGAAACCTTTTTAGAAGCAATAGTTCCTGTAGAAAAGGACTCAACTTTGAATGAATTAATTTTATTTTCCTAGTAAATAAAGAGTAATCTAGGTTAACTTTCAGGATTGTTGCTGCGCTAAAGAAGTGCTTCGGAAAGGAGATTAAATTTTGTTGTAACAAATGAGAAGTTCAACCATGTTCTTTTTTGTACTTTATTTTAATTGATTGTGTGTACTATGACAATTTGCTTTTGTTGACAAAGATTCTTCTAAGTGTATGATTGTAAGGGAAGTTTGTTCCATTGATTGGTTTAAAATGATCTCACAAGAGATTTTGTTTTGGAGACTTTTCTTTTAGGTGTGTGTGAGGTTTGGTGTTTGACATCTTACCATATTTAGATAAACGACCTGAAGCAGCATGCTTTTTTCTACCCAGCCTGTAATACTGTTGACCTTAGTCATGATCTAGTCTTGTAGATTTGGGGATTTGAGTTCATTTTTTTTTAAAACACTTTTTTTTTTAAGTTAGTTGTTCATCTTGGTTATTGCCACCTATTTCAAACCTGGGTCCTTGGGATATAGGTGGATTACATCCAGGGTGCACCTTGAGTTAGTTCTTATCTAGCAATGGTAGTTTTGTATAACCATGTTGTAGTTACTTGGATCTAGCAACCAGTAGATTATTTTGAGATAATTTAGTTGACTTTGTACTTTATTCTGATCATTATATTTACAAAGTATAGTGGCTAATATTAAGAGCTGGGTGTTACTGGTGGTTCATTTTTGTTTGCCTTGAAAGCTAGGAGTCAGGAATGAATTAACAAAGACAAGTTTAGAATTCTAATTCCCAAACATGCTAGTCTAAATTTTAAACTAAATCTTACCAAAACTGTTACTTTACACAACTATTTCATTCACAAGATTTGTTCTCTTTGCATTTTGCAAATGGGGAGGGTGGCGTTGCTTAATGCACCCTCCCTCTTTCCCTCTCCCTCCCTTCCTTCCTTGTTCTCTTCTTTCTTTGTGTTACTTAGTTGTTGCTTAACCCTCCCTCCCTCCCTCCCTCCCTTCCTTCCTTCCTTCCTTCCTTCCTTCCTCCCTCCCTCCCTTCCTTTCTTCTCCTTTTCTTTCTCCTTTCCCTTTCTCTTTCCTTCTTTCTCTTCTTTCTTCCATTTTATTACTTTATTTAGTTTTTCATATCGGTTGTCTCCACCACTCCTACCTCCCACCCCAGGAGCCCAGTTCCTTGGGCTATATATGGATTATGCAGATTTAACCACTAAACTACCAGGGCATGCCAGTTTTATTTCTTTGAATGAAATCTCTGGAGCTATTTTTCTCATTTTTCTCATCCGTGTCAGTTAGTTTCAAAGAAAGATTTGGTTGTTTTTGAATTATTGAGAATAATGTTGATTGTAAGGGATATTATAAGAACGTAGAATAGATTTCTTTGAATTAGAGGCAGAATACGGTAAGTAGATTTACAAACTCCAGATCCCAAATTTATGTAGTGAGATTATAGGCAAGTTATTTTAATATCGTCTAGGCCTCACTTTTCTCATCTGTAAAGTTGGTGTTACAGTAGTACCTGACTCACTGAACTGAGATTAAATACATTCATGGTCATGAAGTGTTTGGCATAGTGTGTTTGTCAAATGGTAGTTGTTGTTATAGTCTAATACTGCTTAAGATTCTGCAATTTAAAAACATGTTTGTCTTTTTTTGGATGTGTGTTGTAAGAGGACTTTTGATTTAAGTATTACCTTAGTTTAGTAAGTTCAGTTCTAGTGTTAAAAAACAGAATTCACCTGAGTAAATTTTAAAGTTCTGGCTTTATTCAGTGATTCATGAATCAGGCAGTATCCCATCTAGGTGAGATAAAGGAGCTCTGAAGAATTGTACAAAATCAAAGACTTTTATAAGTAGAAGGGGAGAAACATGGAAGTTATACTAGGAAAGAGTGGCTTGTTGGTGTAAGGTCACCTTCCTTGAGGGGACAGTTGGACTCTTTTATACTAATTGCCTTACCAGTGCTAAACAGGTGATTCCTGATTGACTGGTTTAAGATTCCATTTCTGGGAGTGGTTAAAACTAAGTTTTAAAGTTTTGCAGAAAGTCTTAGTGAGGTTTAGCATAAGTGACTCCATTTTGGGGGGTGTTGTTTCTTTTAACAATAGTGAAGAGAATTTCTGAAGATACTTTGCTTCCTTTCAGTATTGAATTTAAGCAAGTATATACATATAATTAAATCAAAAGGGAAACTTTTCTATAAGCAAAAAGGCATTTTAATTTATCATGATGGCTGTTTTATAGAGGACCGAAACTCTTAAAGTTAGTTGTTAGCTTACTGTGGAAATAACTTTCTTGTCTTGAAAACTCATTTTTACTTACTTTCACTTAAAATATTTACTTTTGTTCATGGTATTTTCTTTCTCCACATCTTATATTCTGGTTCCATTCTAAAGCAAAAGAATATAAGACCTAAACCTGTAGTCTAATCTGTGTATGCTTCCCTAACTTTTGGGTTATTGATTATTTTATCTTCTTAAAGATTGATACATACTTTTTAATTTGATAGAAATAAAGTTTTTTTCTGTTTATAAAGAAAAAGGAATATAAGAAGTTGCTGTTTGGTGTTCCAGTTCTTTCGAAATTGAATGTGACCTGGTTTAGCAAGAATATCCTAACTAGTCTTAGTTTTGGTGGCATAAAATTCCATTGCAACATTGAAATTTTAAGAACAAGTAAAGACTATTTTGTAAACTTTCTTAAATTTATGTACATAATACTGGGAGAATTTCCCCCAAGATGTTACTTATAGCAGAGCTTAAAAATACATGTATTTGTATGGGTATTTAACTCATATTCGATATTACCTAAATCAGTTTTTGCTTAACAGCATCCTTTATTTTTATCCTATCATCCAATATATGACTCGTGTATTGATGCCACAAATTCAAAGGTCTTTTTCATTTATAGATCTTTAGCAGCCTGTAAGTTTTTAACTATCACAGTCTGATTTTCTGTAGACCTGACCTACTTGCCTATCCTATCCTATTGTTGTTTGAAGTAGCAAAACCTAATATATTTTCATGAGAAGTCCACAGTTAATGATAATGAATGGCAAGATAAAACAAAAAAAGACTGACTTGTTTTTGAAATTTTTTTTTAAAGAAAATGTATAGGCAGGCGTGAGGTGTGTAGGCAAGCAGATAGGAAGAGAGAGAAGGAGGAAGCATTTTATTTTTATTTAGTTGTTTATCTTGCCATTAGCCCCCCAAATATCACCCCTTGCCCCCACTTGAGCCTGGGTCCTTGGGATGTATGTAGACTGTGCTTGGCCAGAGGCAGCTGACTTAACCACTACTCCACTAGGGCACACAATAATTTTGACTTTTAAATCTTTTACCCGTAGAGAAAATTGGTGGGAACCCAAGCTACAGCGATTTGTAGGTCTGGATTTATTATTCTAAAATGTATTAGGTATAGGAGCCCTTAAAATGCAAGTGTATCAGCTCATCTAACTAATAAAGTAGAGGTAGTTCTTTGTGCTGCTAATTTTATGGAAATTAATTTATTTGAGGTTAAAAATTCAGATAGTTTTAAATAAGTTTGGGAGCTATTATTTTCCCCAGTGAGTTTAGAATAATCACTGATGGTTAATGGAATTTGTATTTATTTTTAGTTCTCATAATTACAAATATGCTAAAACATCAGGATATTTAGTTAAGGGAAGGCCATTCTGAGCCAGAAGAAGTTGTAAAAGAAGTGTAGGTTTATTTTCAAATAAATTTGAGTTTTCTATTAGTGGACCCAAGATACTTAGGAGTGGTAGGGGTTAGGTGCTGAATTGTTGCTACAAAAGGTAATGCATTAATGTATCATTAAGCATTGTCTAAAGTGCATAATATTTCATGTATATGTATTACTATTTTCTATGTATTTGAAGATTTTCTGATAAAATGCAAATCATTTAATTATATCATAGTAACTTAAGATCATTATTTCAGAATATAAATAGAAAGTATAGTTATGTTTTTAATGTTCAGGGGAATGCTTGTATATAATCAGCACACTGGAAACTTTGTCATACTTGATTTCTTTAATAGTAATGATTAGATTATGAAATGTGGTAACATGACTGGTATTGTGAGGCTTTGTAGAGATGATACTGTTTTGCAATTACGAAAAGAATTTTTCACTGAAAATTGTTCTGTTACTTGATAACTTTAGCTACATTTTCTATACAAGCAATGGTATTTATAGATCATTCTTTTACTACACTGACGTTTTTAGGGGAAGAGAGTAAGATCTTATTTATTTCTGGGAAGGACAAAAGAGCCTTATGGTTAAATGTTGAGTGAATGAATGAATGGGAAAAAATGTGTATGTTCATTTAGATCTTTACAGACCAGTACTAAATATCAGCTTTTGGTGTTTTTGCTTTTGGCAGTCTAAAGACATCAGACAAATTATTTAATTTTTTTTATTAAAGTTTTATGTTTTGGGGGTGACTTTAATTTCTGTGTCACTAGTTACTTCTCATCCAGGAATTGTCTCTGATTTTACTACTAAAAGTATGGTCACCAGACCAGCGGCACATGAGTTTTGGGAGTTGGTTTGGAAATGCAGACTCTCAGGTTACTCTAGGCCTACTGAATCAGAATCTTTATTTTAATAAGATTCCCAGGAGATTCATATACTAAGTTTGAGAAGTGCTAATCTAGAATACATTTTCAAACTTTCTTGTCCTTGAAAACCTTTTTCAAGCCTTTTTAATGCCCAATAAAAAGAATAAAACCATTTTAACTATCTTACTGTGCTGAAGACAGAAACCAGTCACTTTTGTAGTGAATGTTGAAACTATGTATATATGTGTGTATATATGAGAGAGCATGTGCATGGGTGAAACTATGTATATATGTGTGTATATATGAGAGAGCATGTGCATGGGTGAAACTATGTATATATGTGTGTATATATGAGAGAGCATGTGCATGGGTGGTGGGAGCTGGGGGTGGGTGGTGTGGAGAAAGAAACAGTTACAGGCTCTGCTGTATATTTTACCACAGGAACAAAAAGAGTTTGAGAATTTTAATGCACAACATTGACATTAGGAGATGGAACTGAAATGTTGACTGTTCGTCAGTATGATCTGCCATTTTACAATGCTTCAATTCCATGATAACCAGCAGGTTGGGACAGGCAAATCTTATCAAGAATGGAGCATCAGCCTAGGAAATTTGCTTTTGTTTTAACCACCACATTCTGAAAATTCTAGGAGTGGATTGCTGGGAGCCAGGGGAAAGGGAATAGAAGTTGTTGTGTTGATTTGCTCAGGAATACCTAGATTAGGAATTTGGGTCTTAGATAAATCTGAAAGCTTTAGGGGAATAATTGGGAGTAAATATTTACTGGCACACTGGCAGAGTACTGATTGGGTGAATCACCATTGAAGGGGCATAGGCCACATTCCCCTGAGTTCGAGTCCTTGGTCCAGGGGAAACAACCAGTGTGAACCACTAAATACAAATAAAAATAAAATGTTTTCTCCTCTCTTTTCCTGCCTCTGCCTATTCATCTTCATTCCTGCCTTCACCTTTCCTTTAAAATAAAAATTTTCCCCTTAAATTTTGTTTGCTGCTTTTATTTCCTCATCTTCCACTTAACTTCGCCATTTCCCTTAGCTTTTGCTTTCAGTTAATCATCACTAGTTTTAGCCCAGTAGAATTTTTCCCAACCAGACCTTAGCTCTCTGTTCCCATTGCATTTTCATTGAGTTCATGTCACTCTGTGTGTGTGTGTGTGTGTGTGTGTGTGTGTGTGTGTGTGTGTGTATTTGTGTTTTACAGAGAGGAAGGGAGGGAGGAAGAAGCATTTGTATTGATTTGTCCTCCCTCAACCTTGGGTACTAGCTTTATATGATCCATGCCCCAGTCACTGGCTTTATGCCTTAATTACCAGGACATGTCTGTTTCTATCCTTTTCGGGTGACATTTTATCTTCTGTACTTGCAATCCTGGTTTAAATGATATTGATACTTTAGGTCTTTTCATTCAGCATCACATAGAAAGTTTTACTTTTGGAATACACTTTACTTTCTATTGAAATTTGCATCTATAATGTGCATACTGGACAATTTATTCAACCTAAAAAGAGAAACCTTAGGCTAGTTATAGGATTTGGAGGGAATGGGATGATTGATTTTTCTTCTTCGGAAGAATAAGAATTACATATAATGAGAGTTGTTGAGGAGGGAGAAGGATACATTGGATTTATTTAAAATCTTTTTCCTATGCTCCTTAATCACTGTTATAAGAAAATAAATTTCATTGGCTATAATAACCTGGTTAAAAGAATTTGTGAAGGCTCTGAATAACAGATAATTTAAAACAACTGGAATTTAAGTGTTCTTGTATAAGTCCTTTGTGACAGGATATGATTTTGTTTAAATAAATAATCTTTGATGTATTGAGCTTCTCCGATAGAATTAGGATAATCTTTAGCCCAGACATTTTCTAAAACATATATTTTAGATTAATGAAGGCTTTATTTAAGTTTATGTTAATTTTGCTGTATATTAAAGCCTTATAGTTGTGAACTATACTTTAAAATTCTTTTATTTATAATGTGATTCTGGAGCATTCATATTTATTCTCATCTATAAAATTTACTTGCAATATAGGCATTGAGGGTCATTGAATTGGTTCAAGATTACATACATGTGGAAATGTTTAGGCCTAATGAAACTTTACCCACAGCTATAATTATTGGATAGGTAGGTAGTCGAGTTGTCTTTCTTATGAATGTTTAATGTTTTTCTCTCAACATAGCAGAGGACAATTTTGTGGAATGGAAAATCTAACTTGCATAGAATAATTTCCATAGACATTATTTGCAAGGTCATTTTACAATTTAGAAGACAGGTACCATTTTCAAATTGTCTTTATATACTTTTTTGAAGGAAGTTAAACTTACGTTTTATGTTTTTTATTGGGCATTTTGTTCAATATCAGCCTGTTCCTATTTATGAGACTCATTATATGATATTTATAAGATTGATGAAATTTGTATAGTTTTTTAAGTTTGAAATTATTTTTCGTCACTTGGTGCTTTAAGTTGAATGCTGACTTAGGACAGAGTGATTCTTAAACTCTGACCTACTGTATATAGAATTAAAAAAAAATTCCTTAGGAATTAGCACCTCTTATGTGGGGTAGTTTGTAGTAAGAAATAAATTAATGAGATCGGGAGCAGAAAAGATACAGTTTGGAGAATTTTTTATCTGTTTTGTGTTCTTGAAGCCATTTCTTCATATTGCAATGAGAATAGGTAAGTGCCAGTGGAAAAAATTTTGCAAAGCCTTTACTTTGCTAAGTTAATTCACTAAAGTCTTATAAAATCAGATTAAAATGTATTTCTCTAAAACTTCTGTTGCTTAATATAATATTATTCAGCCCATTAAGGATTGTGGGTTATTTTGGTGACATGTTTTTGGGTTGGGGGTGGGAAATGGTGGGTGGTGATAAGGACATTAGAGGGAGTGTCTTAGAAATTTTCCTTGTTTTCCTATTCCACCATTCCTAATATCTTCTGTGTGCTAGTTATGTTAGTTTAGATTAGTGTTGGGGACATTAGGAGTGGCCTGGTTTCTTTCCTTCTTTTTCCCAGCCAAGGAAGTATCGCCTGGGGATGCTGGAGGAGAGGCTAGTTCCGATGGGATCAAAGGCACGAAAAGCAAAGAATCCTATTGGCTGCCTTGCTGACAGGTGTAAATCAGGAGTACCCATCAATATGGTTTGGTGGAACAGAGTCACAGAAAACAATTTACAGGTAAAAATAATTTTATTAGACTTTTTTTTAAAGTGATTATCTTGGCTGCTTTCTGTGTCTGTTGGGGGGTGGGTGTGAGGTTGGATGGCATGACTGATAAACTTAGGTAATTAAAAAAAAAAAAAAAGGTTAGTGACCCATTAGTCAACTAAATGATTTTGTGTTGTGGCTTTTTAAGCTTTCTCTGCCTGTAGTGTAATACCTCATTTTATTAGATTTTTGAATTTTGTTAATAGGCTCAATTATTTTTAATACTCAGTCACTCGGGGCACTGTATTGAAAGGTCCCATTATAAAATTTATTACGGAAAAAAATCTCATGTATTTGGAATTTGAGCAACAGGGAGCTCTGTATGTTGTATTTTTGTACATTTTTTTAATAAAAAAATAGAAGTTTTACGTAAACAAACTTATCAAGTATTGACTCTAAGTGTCAATGTTAGTAGAGTTATTATAAGACATTTCAGTCTTTGTCTTATCAATGATGAATAATGAAAATGAATTTTTATACTCAGAGGATAACTTTTGTATAAGATTCTGAAGTACCAAGAAAATAATTTAAATTATCTTTAATTTTAGTTTGGATTTTAATTATTCTCATCTATAAACATTGGTAATTATGTAATATGGATGGTTCTATTAATTAAAAAATTAGTTTAGCTGGAAGTAGAATATTTTTCCTTCCAAACTCTCTAAGTAAAGGTTTGTGACAGATTTTGATTCTTTCAGTATTATTGCCAGTGTTGTGTTGGCAGAGGAATGAAGAAGCTATTCCTAAAATATAAAACATTTGCTCCTACTGGAAGTTTGTTGTAGTATTCTAAATACAAGAAAGGCTGGTAGAGGGAGTTACATGCACATCATATGTTTTTTTAAATTTCAGTGAAAAGTTTGGATGTCATTTACATATAGCAATATAATTAAATTGAATTTTATCTTTCAGATTAGTAGGAAAGAAATTTGATATGAATTATCAGGATTATTTTTCAGTTTTAAAAAGAAAGTCTGAAAATAAATTGAACCATAAATGTTTGTGATCAAAGTTGAACTGCTTGTAGGTTGTGTGGTAAAATAGTGATAAATGCAGAGGCATAGCCTTTTGAACTCACCACAACTACTTGCTTTCCTTATCCCACTGGCGGTTTTGAGGTAATCTTTAAACGATATGGTTAAATAAAAGGACATGTTAGAATTATGTTTATTTTTAATTAAAATAGCTAGTAGAGGTTTGTACAGGTGTATGAAATATTCAAGTGACTTATCTGAATCTAATATCAAATACTACTAACTTATGCTTTAGTTTCCTCAAATTGTGCTTTTCTTGTAAGGTAATAAGGAATGACTATTAGTTTGACTAATAGTGAAGAGACAACAATACTCTATATTATAATAATTTGCATGCTAAAGCATTGAAAAATGCCCATCTGGTTTCCATTTTTTTCCTTTGTGGAGTCCTAATTTGGGTACCTGATGTTTATACAGAACAAAGAGCATATCAATACATTTTTTTCCCCATTGGGGTTTTTAGCTTTTTGTTATATTAGAAAAATATGTATATAAATGAACCAAAATTTTATTTTGGTTTTGTGTGTTTATCTTTTTATATTTTATAATTTTCATGTAAAAACTTTAAAGGGTTGTATAGCCAGATATATTAATCTAAGGTCAGAGAAATATATTTTATTTTAGTAATTATAGCTGTGTTTCTTAATGGTTACCTTGTACTGAACACTGTGCTAAGCTCTGTGTATATTGTCTTTTGATCTGAGAACTTACGGGACAAATGTTAAATGAAGAAATAGCTTTAGAGAAGCTAAGTAATGTGAAAGTTGAACAGTAGTCATCTGTGCATGGTATAACGGTTTATAACTAAATGCTGTCTTAACAGGTTATCTGAACTTTGTAGGGCAACTTATTTTTCACTATGAGAATGCATACATAGTGGTGCAAAAATGGACCATAGTTTAGCCATAACTGCAATATTTTAGAAAATTCATCCCTTTTTTTTTGGTGATTCATTTACCTCAGTAACATTTAACTGCCTTTCTTTCTGGAACTTTAAATATTTAAATATTACTTTACATTGATTTCTTAATCTTGAACTTTAGAATTTTTTATTTAAGAAAACAACAAGAACCTTAAAACAACAAAAACTCTGAAAGTTTCTACCTGAATCATTCACGATTGCATTTATTCTCTCCCTTTTTTTTTTTTCCCAAAAGGAAAGTTTCAGGCAGGAATGAAGGCGTGTAAGCAGTAGGCAGGAAGAGAGGAGGAAGAGGCATCTTTATTTTTTAATTTTTTGTTTTGTTGTACACACTGGTTGTCCCACTTCTCCCTCCACTCTCATCCCCACCACACACTAGACCCAGGACTGAATTCCGGGGTTATGTGGTTTGCTCCTTCAGAGGCGATTGACCTAATTGCTGTTCCAGAAGGGTGTGCTGCCCTTATTCTTTGAAGCAAAGATTTCCTTTAGGAATCTTTTAGTACTTAGTAATCTTTTTATTTTCTGCCAAGAATCTCATGATATAAGAGCCTATCTACTGAGTACATGATAATTATGAAAGTAATTCATTCTAAAATATTTTTTCTTCCTCTGATTAGCATATATATAAAACTTAATATTTTCCCTAGTTTTTCGTAGCTTGGTGAAACTAAATTTATTTTTAATATGGCTATTTGAAATATTGATAATGCCTATCAGGTCTTCATTACTCTGTGTGGAGTTTTCACTTGAGGACCCTTGGAGTAATTTATAATCTTAACTTTGATTTCTTTACCTCCCATTTATATCTTCAATAATCTCCAGTTTGGTGTCACCAGACTTTTCTGAAACGTCTCTCAGTTTATCAAGAGATTAGCTAATCCAGCAGTTTTACTTACTGCTAAATATTGTAGTCCACTTTTTTAGTTTTGAAAATCTTTCCTCTTTGCATTCCTGTTTTATCTCTGGCTCCTTGTGAGCACTTGTTCTTGGCTCAGTTGTTTTTGTTTTTCCCTGTATACCTGAAGTTCCTAAAAATTTATTTTTATTAGAGTTGTTTTCTGGGTTCAAGACTTTTTTGTGCCTTCTGATATCTTTGCATGTAGATATACATACCGCTATCACTGTAAATTTGGTGTGTCTGAAACTCAGTATATTTTTCTGTCCTCCAAATCTGCTTCTTTTATATTCTCTTACATTCCTTCTTTAGTTAATAATGTTATCTTCCCAGTTACTTTAGCTACATATCTTGACTTCTTTTCTATCATCTTCTACAGTCTACCATTTTTTTTTATGAGAAGGAAGCTACTGAGTTTACCCATTATTTAACAGTTGACAATACATTGAACAATTTACATTTGCTGTTATATTAAGACTTTACCATAATTTATGTGGAAATTGCAATTTAGAAAGTTCTTGATATGAAGTTGCAGAGCAGGGAATCTAGCCCAGATCTGTTTAATTCTAAATCCTGAGATTAGCATGCTAATCATCTGCCTCTAATTCCTGTTTTTAAAAATTCTACAGTGTTTTTCTCTTTTTATTTAAACCATTGTTGATGGAGTTTATATCCTCAGCATATCTTCGGGATAGTCAAATCCCTTCAGAATCTTTCCTGCCTTTCTAGAACTATCTTCCTTTAACTTTTTATACACATTATACTCTAATCATACAGAATCTTCCACATTATATATTATGAATACATCCTCAGTTCTCTGTACCTTTGTATTTCTGTGCTGTTATTCACTGACCCTGAAAAAAAAATAGTTCTTTCCCTCCTGTTCATTTAAGAGATAGCTCAAAAGCGCTAATTTCTCTGAGAATACCAGCTCAAATGCTTCAAATATTTTGTTTTTTTACCCTTTCCACAGTACTTGGTGTTGCTTAACAGTTATTTCATCCTACTTTATATTAAGTTTGTTTACCTGTTTGTCTTCTCCCACTGGATTATAAATATTTGAGAGTAGGCATATGCTATTTCTGTACCCTTTAGGTATTTTTCTTGTTTCAAATTTTAATGTTTAATTTTATTAGTTGTAATGTGCAATTTGTGGTAGTTTATTCTAAGATTTTTATGTATTTAAAACTTTTATAATTGGTTTTCTGGATTTATAGCCATATGTTACCACTGACTAGTTTTTGTCATTACAACTTATTAAGAACATAGAATTTTTTTTCTTTTGAGATATTAGGGGTTTTTAAAATTTTTTTTTTGTTTTTCAATCTTCTGAGTCCTGTAGAAGTCTCAGTTACTTCTTGGCAGTGTTGTTAAGTGCTGGACCTTTTCCGTTATTTTTCTCATGATATCACGTTAGTCATAAAGTAGATGGTAGTTGGGAGGTCACCTAAGACACCACATCAGCAATATTTTATTTCACCAAAGTGCAAATTCACTTTTATCTTTCCTTAGTTTCTGGCTACTATGTTTACCCATTCCTCTGCCTGATCAATGTATATGAGAATTAAAATTTTTCAGTTTCTGTTGTTCTATGATTATACACTTTGAAGCCATCATTTAGAAGTGGAATATATTATCACTGACCTTATTAGAATTATTGGGAGGTTTCAAATATCTAAGCACATAATGGATATTAAATAAATGTTCATTTGCATAATTTCACTCCTAAACATGGTCTTTGTTTATGTTTGTTTAATGGCACTGCCTGCCAGTTACTTATATTCTGATGTTTCTGATATCATGGTATAGACTGGAGCTGTGACATTTGGTGTCTTTTAGGAACTCATATTTTATTGCTAACTCACTTTAATAAAAATTTAAAAAAGTAGTTTTAAGATGCTCTTTTTTTTTTTTTAAAGGGGCAACATTATGTTCCCATTCTTCATGTAAGAATTAGTTATCAACTTGATGAAAGAATAGGAAATGCATGGTTTGTAAACTCAAGAGTATCACAGGTTAAGAATTACCTGAAAGTAATGACATATTAAATCATGTTCATTTTATCTCAGTCCTTTGGAATGGTGGTTTTTGAATCATAAATTAGTAGTATTACTGTTTTAGCTTATTCAGCAATGTAGAGATAGCTGTTGGACTGTTGGGTATATTAGGGCATTCATACTCATCAGTGTCTCCTTTGATGGTATTTTTTCCCCTTGTGGTCTTATTAAATCACATTTCCTGAAAGAAGTGCTTAATTATAAGAATGCTCACATTAAAATCTCTTGGTTTACAGATTCTCCTGTGAATTCTAGTTGTTTGTTATGGTGCTTTCAAGATTCCAGGGAGGTTTTTGAAATTACTAGATATACTTCAGTCTTTATCACTCTTTTTTGGTGTTATTTTAGGTGATTTTTAATCTCTAGTTTCCAGGAAATGGGATCCTTTTTACTTTAGATGGAATGAATTGGAATTTATAAGGGTGAAACTTCAATTTTTATATTCAGGGTTACTTAGGACTTTGAAAAGTTATAGAACTAAAATAGTTATAAAAATGTTCTACCACCAAAAAAAGAAAAGAAAATTTGTAGAGCTATGATGCAACTAAAATTATGTTATTATCTATATGTGTTACTTTCTGACACTCAGCCCATGCTTTAACATTCTCCTCAAACATTCTCACCCCTTCTCTGTCACTTTAGAGTAAATACCTTGTGTTCTTAAGAAGTGAGGGAAAAAGAGGCATTGAGAAAGAATGGCTTCTTGTGTTAACTTTCTAATTATGTTCCTTTTAATTTACACCCTTATTTTTCTTCCTCCTGTCTTAGATAAACAGATGTTTCTTCACTATATGCTTCTGTCTGTCTTTATTCCCTCTAGCAATTTTTCCTATTGTTTGTCCCTTTTCAGTATTAGACTTTCCCTCAACATTGGTTTCTTCCTCCCAGCTTGTAAACTTACCATGTTTTAAGTCTCTCTCGTTCTGGAACCCATAACCAACAAATGCTACATGAGGAAAAACTGTGGTCAGTATGTTTGGGAAGCGGTATGATATAATTTGAGATATGCTTCCTACATATTTTTGCTGCTTTTTCACCTTTCGTTCATCCCTTAAATATTAATGTTTCAACTTTTACTTTCATCACTCTGTTGAAACCCTTTTTGGTAAGGGTTACTTAACTAGCAAAGTTAACAATTCTTGAGCTCTGCTCTTTAGCATTATCCAATCTTTTCTTGAAATTTTCATTCTCTTATCTATTACACTGTCTTTATTAGTTTCTTTTGAGAGTCGTCTGTCATTTGTCCTGCTCTCCACACAATGCTATAGTTGAATTCACAAAACTTCATTACTTCAACTACTCCTACTCATATTTGACTCATCTATCTACCTATTTATCTGTCTATCTATATCTGTGTATGTATGTATGTATGTGTGTATATTTACATATATATGTGTATATACACACATATCATCCTCCCGATTCTTGGGACTCATTCTGTACTAGATTCTTCTGAGCATCTTAATCTGTATACCATACCAGTTAAAATTTAACATGTCAAAAATAGATACCACATCTGTTTCTTACAACAAATCCTTTAATTCATACACATCTGTACACACTTATTCAGAGTTATATGCCAGTTCTTCTTAGTTTTGATATCACCCAGTTATCTAATTTTTGAGATCTTCTTGAGTCTTCTTATCTGCCACATCTTCAGCCACTAAGATCTACCGATGGTGCTTCTTTGAAATTGTCTTCACCCTTAATATTACTGAATTATAATTTAGACCCACCTTGTTTATTTTACTTGGTTGATTATAATTATGATCTCTTGCCTGTTTTCCTACTTCTGGTCTTATTTTTCAAACTACTATCTGTATGATTTTCTGATCTGGTTTCTCATCTTTGTCATCTGTTCCTTGTTATTAGAATAGCATTCATATTGCTTAGAAAGGTATTAAAGATGCCTCTTGAATTAACGTAGCACGTGATATTTTAACGTAATTAGACAGCAGTAGGCATTTGCTTTTTCCTAGCACCTATGTTACTCTAACTAATTGTGTATATAACTTACTTTATTGGCTAACTCTAATACATTATGGGTAATTATTTACTTATTTAATTTGCTATGTGGCTATTCTGTGCTCTTGGGAACATAGAATTGGGTTCATGGTACTTTATGTACCTGTGAAATGCCTGTTTGAACTTCTGGAACATAGAGATTTTATATATATTTTTCTTTACAGTGCCTAGCACAGTCTTTTACATATTAGATATTCAAATAATTGAATATGAATAAACCTAGATTAATGATTGGTGAGATACATATTTGACCTAATATTAGTACTGAAAAGCAGTGCCTTGTGCAACTTCTTACTTTTTCTCTCCCCTTTGGTGCAGTTCTGTGATATGAAATATTTATGGAAAAGTGTTTTGAAATCTTTATTTTTTAAATTTTGTGGTTAAATTTGGCATGATTATTGGTTAAGGAGAATGGCTCTAAGTAAATCTTATTATGCATTGTGGCAAATGGGTTTTGTTGTTATACAAGTATTGATAGACAATGTACATAGGATGGAAGATAGTTATAGCTGTGTAAAATGATTCTTGCCTCTCTGGAATTCTGTCCTAGATTATTTATTTATTTACCTAAATGCATATTCTTGCTCTTTTTAGGGAGAGTAAATTCTCCCTTCCTCCTTATTGAAAAAATTGACATATAAATAAGTAGAGTAATATTGAGAGTAAGAAAAGTGCTATGTTTCCAGGACTATTAATGATTACTATTATTGGAGGATTTTGACATGTAAATAACTTAAGTGGAAGAAGAGCAGTTCATCTGTTTGTGTTAAATGTCTTCTATCCTGTAAATATAGATTTTCTTTTTTTAATTTGCATTGCTTCTACTATTCTCAGTTTAAAATATTGCATGTTTCATGTGAATTCTTACATGAGTACCACTCCACTTAGTGATAGTGTGCATATAAAAGGGCGCTCCATAAGTACTTCATGATTTATAAATTTTAACAGATTTTCTTGGAAGTGTTTTGTAAAATTCATATTTAATTTACTGAATAAAATTCAGATATACAGAGAAGTACAAAGAAGGAAACAAATATGTCCCCACTTCCCTCACCACCCAGAGATAGCATCTCTGTTTACATCTTAGTGAACTATCCTTTTAATTCTCTTCCCTCCTCAGTCATTCATCACCCATTTTCATCGGCATAAACTCACCATCTTACCAAAATAGGAATAATTGCTGTATTTTAACCTAAGTTTTAGTTTTACTCAATAATGGTATGGATGTCTTTCCTTGGTAAATAAAAATAATAATTACATGATTTTTAATGGTTGTACATTGTTGTATGTACCATAGTCCATATAGTTATTTCCTTACTGATAGATATTTTAGTTGCTTTTGAAAAAAACAAAAAATAACTTCATGTGCTAAACAAATCTTTTCTACTTGTGTGATTTTCTTCATAGCTTTAATTACTAGATGTGGGAGTACTAGGCTAATGGGCATGCTTATATTTCATTTTGATACATATTACCAATCTAAATAATGGTATACTAGGAGATTACTTGAAGTGATTATAGCTTTACTTGGATAAATTAAGGAGTGTATTTGGAAATTTATGTGCCTATAATTTCAAGTTGTTATATATAGAGATTTGCTTTATGCTGAGTTCATGAACATTTTGCTGTTTAACCCAAACATAACATAAAACTTATTATTAATTGATTTTCATTTGGAAAGGAGGCTTGTATTTAAAAGAATGCTGGTGTGAATCTCTTAGAAGCATTAATCAGCAACTTTCTTCTCCTGTGTCCAGTTCTTATTTATTTAGAAAATCATATTTCCTTTATTGAGTGTTTATTTAGTGTTTAACTCAGAGGTTGGTTGTTCAAATCACAATAGTAGTAATATTTAGATGTTAATTTTTAAGATGAACCATGACTAGTCTTATATAGCTCACTTACTGAATAACCTAGAAGTTTAGTTTATTTTGATATAAATTTTGAATTGACCATATTTATATATGTTTAAAGGGAAATAATAACCCATTAATTTTTTTTTATTTTTTCAGCTTTTTTAAAGCTGAACTTGGAGGAATGTGAACTTGGAATTTCTGGAGAGTCAGTTGACAGTAGACTTATCCTTTACATCTTACCCTATTCTTTGTTTATGAAACTAAACACTAGTAAATATGACTTTAATTAGAACTGTTATTTATGTCCACGGGTCTCATTTCTTATATCTTTTTAGATCATTTTTTCAAGGCAAAATACTGGCTTTGCTTTTCTCCCTTATTTAAGTTTCCCTTTATTATCTTTCTCAATTAATTGCTCTTTGCCTTTATCAAGAAACATAAAACCACAAACCCAGACCCTTATCTTGGGCATGAATCTTTTGAATTAGTCCCAGCTAGAGAGAGGAATAGTAGTGAAGAGGGGAGATTGGAGTCATATGTTTTAGAAAAATGTAAATAAGGCTGAGATTAATAATAACATCTTGTCCCTTTTTTTGTTTTAGTTAGGTTAATATGGCCACGAATAATGGAGACTTGACCTAGTCAATTCAATTGGAGTCCATCAGTAAAGTCATTAAATAAAACTCTTCCCTTCCTTTTTCTCCACTTTCCCTTTTTCCTCTTTTTCTCCTTTATTCCTTTTTATCCTGGCTGAAATGTGGAAAACAGATTGGTGCTGAGCAAGACTGGAGTCTAGTTGGGTTTGTTATGTTATAGTGAACCTGAATAGAGATGATAGTGGCTTAGATTAGGGTACTGACAGGACATGGGTAGAAGTAGTTGAATTTGAGAAATATTTTGGATGTAGAATAGACTCCATGGCTAGATGCTTTAAAGATATCTGCATTATAAAAAGCATAGTTATTGAACTCTGACATAATTTATCTATTTAGAAAAAACATATAGAAAGCACAACAGAATTTGAAAAGAAAACTCAACTTTAGAAGGAAGTCATTGATTTGCTTACAGATTGTTTGAAATGATAATTGCAAAGTACCTCTTTGCTCGTGGGTAATCAGATCTAACCAAAACAGGGAGTTGACCAAATTTTATATACTGATGACTTAAGATCAAAGTTGAAATACTATATATTTGGAAAATGTCACCATTACTTTTATCTTTTGGCTAAGATGGGTAAACAGGGATTGGACTTACCCTCTCTTCAGAAACAGCTATAAAACTAAATAGAATGTATGAAATAATAGCTTTCATGACATATATCAGGTAATGGATGCCATTGATCCCTTATGGGAAACAAATAATGTGAACTCTACGATTACTCCAGCTTATTGCCTTCAGGCCTGATGCTTGGAGAGGGAACTCAGGTCAAGCCTAGTGACCTGTTTAGTTGAGGAGACAAATTACAAGTTCAAGAGGACAAGAAAAAATTCTGGAGAGGAGAGAGTGCACTTTATGCAGAGGGAACTTTGGACACTTAAAAAGATTTCCCCCTTTTTTTTTTTAAAGGAAAGGTGCAGGTAGGAATGAAGGTGAGAAGGCCAGCAGGCAGAGAGAGAGAGGAGGAAAAACCTTTTATTTATTTTTACTTAGCTGTACATCTTGGGTTATTTTCTCATTCTAGGACATTAATTTGAGTCCTTGGGGTGTATGTCGACTGCATTTATGCTGGAGGCATTAGACCAAACCACTACTCCACCAGGGCGTACCAGAATGGTTTCTTTTGAGTCTTCAGCTTAAGTTGCTGATCAGAGGATATTAGTGTGAAGGCTAATTGAGCTGGAAGAAGTATTTTAGTTTCCTGTTAACAGAATCACAGGAAATAATTTTCAGAGGTCATACAAGTTTGAGGAAAGTTTCTGTTCTCACCAGTCAATATGGAAAATGTCATAATTTATGAAGCAACAAGTAAGAAAAGAGAAAGTCTTTTTTTCCTAGTGGTAGGGCCATAAACCCTAGTCCTTTCTAATGAAATGTAAAAGTAAGACCTGAAAGAATCAAACTGATTTTTAAGAAGTTTAACTTCAGTGGATAAAAATGCTCAAGAATATTTATAGGAATAAAAAAAATAACAAGATAAGGTCAGACTATTTGGCATCCAATCAAAAATTACCAGACATGAAAATAAATAATAATATGATCCATATGGAGAAGAAAATGTTATTAATCAAAACTGACATAATTATCACCTAATCAGTATATGAAAACTTGCTAAGCTGGTGACTGGGGTGTAGACCATATAAAGGGTTTGAGACTAAGGCCAGGGAAAACAACCAAAATAAATGAGAAAGTACGTACCTGTCCTCTTCCTTTTTTTAAAAAAATGCTCCTTCCTTCTCTTCTTTATTAAAAAAAATAGAACTTTATAACTGTATTCCATGTTTAGGAAGTTAGAGGAAAAATTAAACATATTAGTACAGATATGGAATATTTTTAGAAGTTCTAAGTCAAACTTCTGGAACCTAAAACTACAGTATCTGAAATGAAAACTATGTGAGGTAGAATTAATAGTAAATTAGCCATTGCATAAGAAAAAATTAGTGAACTTGAAGGCATAGTAATAGAAAATATCCAAAACACATAATAGCTATACAAATGTAAAAATGCATAAGAATAAAAGTGGCTGTAGAATAACTTGAGGCAGCTTAAGATTGGTATTTGGAGTCCTAGAAGGTGAAGGAGGTGGGGGAAGGGTGCACAGAAGAAATATTTTAAGAAATAGTAGTCAAACATTTTCTAAATTGGATGAAAAGTAAACTGACAGATCCAAGAAGCTCTATGAACACAAGCACAAAGACGCATTAAATGACAACAACAAAAAATGTATGGAGGCACACTAAATAAACAGCCAGAGGAAAAAGTATCCATTTAGAGGAATAGAGATACAACTGACAGCTTATTTCTTGTTGAAACTCATGCAAACCAGAAGACTATGGAACAATACTTTTAAATAGAGGGAGAGGAAAAAATGTCAACTTATAATTCTGTCCTTGGGAAAAAAAAATCTAACAGGAATACAGTCAAATGAATGCATATGAAGGCTGGTAAAATTTGAATAAGGTATGTAGTTTAGTTAAACTCTTGCACCAGTGTTAAATTTTGGAAAAATACCATGATTATGTACGATGTTTTTTGGGGGACATGATGATGAAGGATACTACTTCTTGTGAGTTAAATAATTTTAAAATAAAATTTTTTTTTCTAATGGAAATGTGCAGACAAGAATAAAAGTGAATAGGCAGGCAGGAAGAGAGAGGAGGAAGAAACATTTATTTTATTTACTTGTTTATCTTGGTTGCCACCCTCCCTCCTGCCCCAGGATTTCAAACTGGGTCCTTGGGATGTACGTGGGCTATATCAGGTGGCCTTATATCCGACAGGGCATGTCTACTTTTTTAAAAAACAAAATAAGCTTTTTTTTTTGATTTACAAGAATTAAAAGAATTCACCATCAGATGTGTACTTCAGTAGACATTAAAGGAAGTACTTAAGGCTGAAGGAAAATAATACCTTATGGAAATATGGATCTATACAAAGAAATGAAGTATACTGGAAAACTGTAAATGCATGAGTAAAAGTAAGGAAATTTCCCTCTTACTAAGTTTCTATGCAGTAATAATAATGTAGGGGTTGAAACTGTAGAAATATAATACATGATGTACTGAAATACAGTGTTACTGAAACACAGTTTACTGAAATACAGTGTTACTGAAATAGCACAAAATCTGGGAGGGAGAAATGGTATTATAATACTGTGAGCATATTTACTAAGGTATACTTGGAATATTTTAAGACTTGATGAAAGTTGGTGTTATGGACTCATCTGTGTCTTCCCAAAATTTGTATATTGAAGCCTTAACCACTGATAATTGGAGAGGAAGTATTTGGAGAGGAAGCCCTTTAGAAATGTTAAAAATGTTTTTAAAGATTGGACCCAAATACAACATGACTGATGCCCTTAGAAGATGAAGAAATACCAGGGATGTCTTCACACAGAGGAAAAGGCCTGTGGCTGTGAGGTCACAATGAGAAGATGGCCAAGGAGAGAGGCCTCGGAGAAACCAACCTTGTTGAAACCTTGATCTTAAATACTCTAACCTTCTAGCACTTTGAGAAAACTAATTTCTGTTAAAACTACTCAGTGTGATATTTGTTTTGGCTCTAGCAGACTAAGGATGGTCAGTGGTAAATATACTATAAAACCTAAGGTAACCGCCAATAACAGAACAGAGTGTTATGCAGAAAGGAAAGAAAGTAATAAAAATAGTTAATATTAAAAAAAAAAAGCAGGAAAAAATAGAAAACAAATAGCGAGATGGTAGAAATAAAATCCAGTCAGCTTTTCCTGGTGTCCTAGCAGTCTACTACACCTTGGTGCACAGTCTGCATGTATCCCAAGTCCTGGTTCAAGACAGCTCTGGGAGGGAGCTACCAATGTCAACAACTGAATAAATATAAACTTCTTTCTCCAATCTCTTCCTACATGCCTGCCTACTTGCCTTCATTCTTGCCTGCACCTTTCCTTTAAAATATTTTTTTTTAAACTCAGTCATATCAGTAATTAAATGTAAGTAGTCTAAACATCCCAATAAAAAAGGCAAAGATACTCAGATTTTAATAAAAACAAAACCTACTTTAAACATAAAGATAACAATAGGTTAAAAGTTACTGGATGTGTGCGCTAGTTAAAATAAAGCAGGGATAGCTATACTTACATCAAATTTCAGAGCAAGAATGTTACCACAGATAAAGAAGGTCATTTAGTAGAGATAAAGGGGATAGTACATTACAGAGAACAGTCTCAACTTAAAAAGGTTTCAAGTCATCCATACAGGTTCTCTAATCCCAAAGGAATTAAATTAGAAGTCATTAACAAAAGATCACTGGAGAATCCTCAAGTATTTGGAAATCAAATAAACTTCTAAATTACTCATGGGCCAAAGAAGAAATAGAAGTGGATATTAGAAAATATTTTGCACTGAATGAAAATGAAAACATGCCAAAACTTGTGGGATGCCACTAAAGCAGTAATCAGAAATTTATAGTACTAATTGCTTATTTCAGGAAAGAAGATCAACAATCTTATCTTGCATCATAAGAAACTAGAAAATTAAAAGAATAATTAAAACCCTAAGTAAAGAAGTAAGATTGCAGCAGAAATTGGTGATAAAGCAGAAAAAGAGAAAAAGCTAGTTCTTTGAGAAGGTTCATAAAATCTAGTTGGACTGATTAGGAAAATTAAAGAGATAAAAGACACAAGTACCAGTGACAGGAATGAAGTAGGTGATATCATTAGAGTCCTCTAATATAAGGATGTTAAGGAAATATTGTGAGATTTTATGGCAGTAAATTTAATGAGGCAAAGCAGACAAATCTTTGAAAGACAGAATCTTACCCTGGTTCATTCAAGAAGTAATAGATAATCTGATTAGCTGTAAATCTGCTAAATAAATTGAATTTGTAGTGAGAATTCTTCTACAAAGAAGAACTGGATGACTTCACTTTTGATTTTTTTGCCAAATGTTAGAGGAAGAAATAGTCTGAATTTTACAAAAAAATTTTTTTAAACAACTTACCCTGTGAGTTCAGCATTACTGTGATGGTGAAACCACATGAAAACATCACACAAAAAAGAAAACAAAATGTAGTATCTCTTAATTATATATATGTACAAATTCTTAACAATTTTAGCATTTGAACCCAAATGGTATATTAATAACCATGAAGAATTGGTACTTACTCCAATAATGAAACATTGTCTTAATATTTAAAAAAAAATCCGTTGATGGAAATAATCATATTACCCAACTATCCATTTGATCATCTAATAGAGAAGAAATATTTAACAAAATCCAACATCTGTTTCTGGTAAAACTCTTAAACTAGAAATGCAAGAGACAGCATCAACCTGAAAAAGCATATATGGATAAAATTACTGCCAATATCATACATATTGGCAAATAACTAAATACTTTTCTCATAAGATTGGAAGTAAGGCAAAGACGTCTGCTTTTACCAGTTCTGTTTAGTGTTCTGCTGGATAGTCTAGTGCAATAAAGCAAGAAGAAATAAGATATAGATTGGAAAGAAATGAGGAAAAAAGTCTTTATTCACGGAGACATGTAGTTCAAATATTAATCATTTTTTACTGATTAGGTGGAATCTACAAAAAGATATTAGAACAAAATCTGTGAATTTTGTAAAGTTGCATGATAACAACATTTACATATACCTCAGTTTTATTTCTCTATTGTGTGCTGAGTGGTAGCCTCCCAAAAGATAAGTTTACATTCTAATCACTGGAATTTGTTGAATTTTACCTTATTTAGAAAAAAGAGTCTTTGCAGATCTAATTAAGGATCTTGAGATGAGATCATTCTGAATTCAAGTGGACCCTGAATCCAATGAAGTATCTTCACAAGATTGGGGGAAAGGGAGATTATACACAGAGAAGAAGGTGATATGAGGATGGGGGCAGAAAATGAACTGATAATACAAGCCAAGGAATGCTAAAGAATGCTAGCAGTCACCAGAAGCTAGGAGAGAAGCATGGAATGATTTCTACTCTGACACCTCTGGAAGGCGCATGGCACTGATGACATCTTGATTTTGAACTTCTGGCCTTCAGAAACTGTAAGAGAATAAATTTCTGTTGTTTTAAGTCGTCAAGTTTGTGGTAATTTGTTATAGCAGCCACAGGAAACTTAAGCATATATACTAACAACAAACAGTCATAAGTTGAAATTTAAAAGCTATTCCATTTGTGATATCAGAAATATTAACTAGGGATCAAGCTGACAAAAGTCTGAAGACTGGGCACAACGTGGTGGAGTAGCAGTTGGACCAGCTATCTCAGAAGGCGTGTAGTCCACAAACATCCCAAGAACCTGGGTTTGTGGCGGGTTCAGGGAAGCAACCAATGCGAACGACTGAATAAAAATAAAGTGATTAAAAGAAAAAAGTCTGGAGACTTACACATTGAAAACTATAAATCATTCCTGAGAAAAATTATAGAAGGCCTCTGCATTGAGGTGTTGATTATGTTCAGGAATCTGAAGACTCAGTATTGTTAGGATGTTTGTTCTACTCAAATTGATCTGTGCATTTAATGCAATCTCATTTAAAATGTTGGCAAGCTATTTTATAGGTATTGACAAGCTTATTTTAATATTTACATGAAAAGTCAACTTAAAAACTTAATTTTTTAAAAAAGAAAAAGATAACAAGACTTACACTACCCGATTTTGAGAACTATTCTAAGGCTGCAGCAATCAAGATAGTATGCTGTTGGCATGATGATAGATTGGTATCAGTCTAACAGGGGGTCCAGAAACTCACTAATTACAGTTAATTTTCCACAACATTGCAAAGACTGTTCAGTGGAGAAAGAATGATTTTTTTTTTAAGCTAACAGTGCTAGGAAAATTAATATATGCAAAAGACATTCGTTTAGACCCATACTTTATATACCACAAAAATTAATTCAGAATGACTCACAGACTTATTTATAAAACCTGAAACCATAATACTTACAGAAGAAATTATCTGTGACCTTTGATTAGTCTAGTGTTTCTTAGATAAAACACCAAATATATTACCCATAAAAGAAAAACTTGACAAACTGGAATTTTAGAATTTTAAGAATCCTCTATTCATCAAAAGATAACTGTCAAGAGAATGGAATGACCGTCATAGTCCAGGAGAAAATATTTGTAAATTCCATATTTGGCAAAAGACTTCTACTCAGAACTGTCAAAATTCTATAGCTGAAAGCAAACAAACAAAACTTCAATAAAAATGGTCAAAACATGTGAGCAGATATTTCATCAGAGAAGATTTAGAATGGCAGTTGAGACATGAAAATTAAAGTCACAACGAAATACTATTTACACCATTAAAATATCTAAATTGTAAAATGTATGTGTTCCTGAGTTCATAGTGCATTTTGATCTCTATACAGTGATGATGGTGGACATATTAAAATTATACAAATACCTTGCAAAACAGCTTTTCAATTTTTAAAACAGGTTGTCTAATACACATACTATGTGTTTAAAGCTGTTCATTATACCAGGTATTTAACCCATTCACTGCTAGGTGTTTACCCAAGTAATGCAACATGTCCATACAGAGATGAGTGAATATGACTTAATGAATATTCATTGCAAATTTGTACTGGCCATAAACTGGAAACAGCTTTTGTCTATCAATGAACAGATAAATAGTGGTACTGTATACCAATATTACTGAATACTAGTTGGCAATAAGAAATGAATGAATTATTGATAGAGGCAATGACATGAATTAGTACAGAGAAAAAGAAACTAGTCAATAAACAATATATGTGTATAATATTAATTTATATTAAATTCTAAAAAATGCAGATATGATATATATGATGACCAAAGACTGATCACTGGTTGTCTAGAAACCAAAAAGGGAAGTTAAAAGAGGTTAAGGGAAAATTTTGGATATGATAAATATATTGTTAACCATTTAGGGAATGGTTTCATGGTTGTCTATGTCATAAGTTACAACAATTTACATTTTAAATATTTATTTTATTATAGGTTAGGCATGTATAAATAGAGTTCTTTAGTAAAAGTCACCTCTTCATGTTTCGTTTAGGGAAGGGTTACTGAGAGCAATTTAACCATTGAGACATGTGAAGCAATTTGAGCTCATTATAAGGAGCTGGTACTGTATGATTAAAAAACAAAACAAAACCTGATCAGTATTTAAGAATGTTAGTAGTTTCTTAATCATTTATTTCATCTCCTGAAGATGACTTTTTTGTAATATTTTAATAACATTACATAATATTTTGTGTCCAATTTTCATTCACTATAAACCTCTTCTTGTCTCTACCTAATTAAAAAATAGTTGTAGGTTTTATTTTGTTGCAGTCTTTATTCACTTAGTCTCAATTTATGGAATTTATTGTGTTTTTAAATAACAAATACTGGTTTTAGTGGAGTCCACCACTGGATTTTACTTTAAATGTAGCAGTTTCCATGTAATCATATGATGGTATAAAAGCACAAAATTGTATTAAACTTGAGTTAGAAACCTTATTAGAAAATAATTTCACTTGTAAAAAGTCTTTATCCAGTCACTTATATATAGGAAATACTCTTACCATTTGGTTGGGTGAAATATCTGGAACAAAACATTAATTATGGTATATCCCTATGACTCAGTAACTAAGGTGCAGGCCATGTTTGAGACGTGGGAGTAGGAGAGTATAAACAATAATTAATCATTTTTTTTGTAATATTGTGATAATGTAATAATTACAACTGCTTTTTAAGCTAAAGCTAGGACTCCTGATTTAATGTATTTCTGTCTAGAAAGTATAGGTGGGGATCATAGCCAATGTTGCGGGGGATGATGTCAGTTTGGATAATTAACTGTATGAAAAACACTTGGCTGTTTTTGGCGTGAAAAGTGTACAACTTGTAAATTCCACTATGTGAGAACCTAAAACTTTTTGTTGATAAATTCTCACAAAGTGATTATTATCTTGCTTGAATAACCATTACTTTTTCCCCAGAATTGCATGCAGAGTTAATTTATGAATGAAAAATTAGGATTTAAAATATGAGTGGAAATCAAAATAGAAATTTTGAGCATCTAACCTGCATATTTAAATGGCACAAACTTTCTAGGGACCTGTCTTGATAGCTGTGAAGGGATTATCAAAATCATAGGGCAGGAATAATAAAAATTTCAGGGTTTTCTTTTCATTATTCCATTTCTTATTTATTTCATTTTCTTCAGTGATGTTAAAGAAATAGTTTATGTAATCAAGTCCTTGAGTTTCATTTCCGGGTAGAGACTTCACCTCCTAAAGCTAAAATAAATTATTTATGTTCTTATGAAACTTTCATTTTAATATTAAAGGTACTAGCCTTTAGTTACCAGTTTTGTCTCATCTTTCAAAAATTATTTTTCTTAACGTGTTTCAGGTTTGTACCTATGCTATTTTGTTGCATTGTAGAACCTTTTCTTTATATTTTAAACCAGTAATGTTAGAGTAGTTTTAATGATCTTTTCATCATAGTTATTATTTTAATGAATTTTATTATTAAAAAAAGTCTCATTTTGCCATTATTATTTTTATTATTACTTTAAATAGTTCTCTAATCTGGCTATTATTAGTAGCACTACTCTCTTATTCCTAGATTTTGATTTTTTCTGTTCATTTTCATTTCATTTATTTTTTCTTTAGTTTGCATTGCTGTATGATATTTGGGATATTGAATTCACACTTTGGTTTGTGTGCATTTCACACCACACCCACCCACCACTAGAGTTCCACCATTTTGTTAACTCCTTTGTTCTCTAGTGCTCTCCCTCCTTCCCACCCCTTAGTAGCTACAGTCTTGTGTTCTGTGAGTTTTGTTGTGTTTGTGTTTTTTTCCTTTATGCTCCACAAATAAGTGAAACTGTCCTGTATTCTTTTCTTTGTGGCTCTTTTGCCTTTGCCTAGCACAATAACTTCCAGCTCCATTCAGGTTGTTACAAAAGACATAATTTTGTCTTTTCTAATAGTTACATAGAATTCCATTCCACCATTTCTTTATTCAGTTATCTGTCGATTGGCATTTAGGTTGTTTATATATCTTAGTTATTTTGAATTGTGCTTCTATGTACATATAATGTTTCTGATTACTGTTTCAGTATTTGGGTGTATACCTGGAAGTGTGATTGCTGGATTGAATAGTAGTTCCTTTTTTGTTGTGGAATCTCCATACTGATTTTCAAAGAGATTGCACTAATGTACATTTCCACCAACAGCGTAAGAGAGTTCCTTTTTCCCCCCACACACTATCCAACATTTGATAATTTCTAATCTCCTTAATACATGCTATTCTTGCTAACCTAAGGTATTATCTCATTGTGGCTTATATTTGCATTTTCTGAATTTTTTTGTGTTGTATGTAAATCGTAGGTAATTCTTTTTTCTGCTATTTATGTCCTTTATTTTTTCTCTAATCTCAAATGCTTAGAATTGAATAAAACAGACTCCCAAGCTGTTGTCTCAAGGGAAGTGTGGTATCATCTTAAATCAGGGGGCAAGAAAAAGAGGAAGATTTAAAGGCCCTTATTTTACTTCTTAATTTAAATGGACTGTTGGGTAGACTTTTATACCTATAATTGTTGAATATCTAAAAATTGCAACATAGTGTGTATTTTAGTTAAATTATTTATATATATTTTATATAATTATATAATTTAATAATATATAATATTTATATAATTATATATAATAATTATATAATAATATATTTTTATATAAAATAACTTTATAACAAATTTATAGGTCCTTTATAATTTGTTATAATGACATTTTTATATGATTTATTTGAAGAAGGGCGACTAGACTTTCCCATCTGTTTTCTTTATAGGCTCTTTTAAAAGTAGACTGTTACATACTGATCTTACAGGCCTTTTTGACATTGTAGCTATTGATTTGCATTGATGGACGTCGTAAGTATGTAATGTCATTATGTAATGTTACTTTAATTAAGTTAAAACTAATAGTGGACTTTCAAATTAGTTTGAAATAGATTAAGTTTAGAGAAATTCACATTTGAAATCAGGTAGTCACAGTAAATGTAGGATATAAGTGAATTAGAAATGGCTAACACATTTCTCAGAAATATATTAGTAAAAATGTGTGCATATACAATTTTCTGAGTTTACTGTCTTATAGTATTTTTATAATCCTAAAGTCCTAATATCTGGTTGCTTTTATCTTTATCTTCGGAAGTAGATTTAGAGTTAACTGGCACACACTGATTTAGCTCTTAATAGATGTTGTTAGCAGACATTTGTTCCTTTAAAACTAGGGATTACTACATCAATAAAATGCATTGGCTTAATTTCTATAGTAGAAATTAACAGTGACCAACTTTAATTAATTAATGAAAATAAATATATTCTTTAATTACTCAGTTTTTTTCCCCCTTTGGCCCCAGGTCTTGAACCCAGGTCCTTGGTCTTTTCGTTGCCTGTAGCTTACTCGCTGAGTCACAGGGGTGCATCTGGCTTTATTTTTAAAGAACATGCCATTATTTTTGAAAGCTTTAGGATTTGGAAAGTTTAAAAATTATATTTTATGTATGATTTTATATAAAATGTATGTAGAATATATTTTATGTTATATGAGGGGATTTTTTCTCTCTGGAAAATATATTTTAACCCATACCTTATTTATTTCATAATTTTATGTCTTAGACATGGAAGTAAAAGTGGTTCATTCTGTATATATAGTATATCTAAATTAAATATTAAACTTTAAGAATAATCTTTTATATTTTTATTAATTTGTATTTGATTATTGCTGGCACATAACTGGCAATATAATTTAAGGTTTAAAATCAGGTTAACTTGTTACCTTCCAAATCTTATATTTTGAACTTCAACAATTTAAAGAACTTTTCATATTAACTAGGAAAGTTGTTCTTTGTTTGTAATTATTTCCTCTTCCTTTCTGTCCTCTGTAGAAGTGTAATTTTACATTCTATGATCAGTTCTAAAATACTTTTAAGTGATTATGTTCTTTGCATCACAATGATCAGAGTGCTTTAAACTTAGTATATATGTATACACAAAATGTGGGTCAAACTATGAACAGAGTAAATTATGTCCTTATTTCTTTGGGTGACCCTTTTGAAGTTGAATTCAAATGATATCATTAATGTTAATGTTCGTTGAGTCTTTATTATACTTAGGCATATATATATGATCATTTCATAAATAGATTTACTATATTCATTTGTTTCACATGGACAAAATATAGACCACTTAGGAATTTGATCTATATCTCATAATATACTAGTAATTTTTAAAGTCAAAACTACCATGCACTTGAATATATAAAATGTATCATAGTATAACAGTGGAAAACATTTTTTCTTCATGTAATCTCACAGTAAAATGTTTTTATATTCAATATGAGTTGATACGTTGGAGGCATTGGGTCCTCTATGATGTTTTTCTTTTATTATGATTGCTCCCATATGTTTACCTTGTTTTTAACTGTTCAGTGTTTTTAAGTTTTGTGTTTCATCTCTTTTTACTCTGTTATTTTTAAATTTATATTACTATAAATTATTATATTACCGAGGGACTATTTTAATACTTACACCAAGGGAATAAAGGCAGTTTTGATATTTCCGTTAGTGGAAGTGGTTTAAAGATACTAAATTTACAGCTTGTTGCTCAGTTTTGAGGTAGTTTCAACTTCCCAATCTCATAAATTTATTAGGATAGTTGTAATAATTATCGGTGCATATTTGACAGTAACGGCAAAATTTATGTTTCTAAAGTTAAATTCTGTACATGAAATGATTAAAGTCCTCAAATTTGATTATCAGATTTCCTTTAAGAAATTTAATTATAACACCCCAAAATATGGAAATGGAAGCATTGTAAATCCTTTCAATAAAATATTTAAATAAAGCACTGTACAAAATGCCTAGTAGGTTTAATGTGTTTTTTGAGCTTAAAGTGTGTTAACTTACTATATTTGATTTTTAAATAGACACCAAATCCTACTGCAAGCGAGTTTATTCCTAAAGGAGGATCAACCTCCAGGCTGAGTAACGTGTCCCAGTCAAATATGTCTGCCTTCTCTCAAGTTTTCTCTCACCCATCCATGGGAAGTCCTGCTACTGCTGGATTAGCACCAGGTAAGTTGAGTAACTATTTCCAGTGAGTTCCAGATACCAAATTTGAAAGCATCATTTGCTATTCGTTTATCAGATCTGAAATCGAATACTTTAATGATTCATAGTCGAATACATTATGAGTTTTATGTTCTAGGTTTTGGAACCATAACCCAAATGTGTAGTTGGAAATTTTATAACGAAATTTAAATATGAACAAAAATTATAAGGATATTAAAAACACAAAAAATAAATTCAAAGGAGAAAGTGGTTATTTAGGAAAAATATCTACCTACACCTTAGTATTTCCTTCTTTTTTGAGATCAGTAGTGCTATTCCATATAAAAACATAAGAAATAGAATATCGATAGGTATGTATGCTTTAGAGTCTTGATTTTGTACTAAATTTCTAAAAGAAGCTGTTTTATATCCTTCTAAATACAAGTTTGGGTTATTGCCTTTTAGTTGATTATAAAGCTGTAGTAATTTAAAATTTATGAATAATAGTGGGAAAGAAGTATAAGCTATTAGGGATCATTGAGTTAGGGAAAGCCGTTTACCCATAATAGCAGAATATGACTACCCCAGGGGTCCTGAGTTATAGTTAAAAGTGACCCTTTGAGAGATCTATTTCTTTGAAGTCTTCTCTTTTATCTTAAAAATGCCATGCAAATTTTGCCTTCTACTCCATAACAAACATTTATTTTAATATGAAAATAATTAAAATATCTTCAATAATTAAAATGATCCATCCCTATTGCCATATACCTTAATTTTAAAAAGCTAGGTATGCGAAATTATATTGAATTCATTGTAAGTGCTAAGCATATTAGCTTGTATCTTTAACTTGTTTGAGCTGCCTATACTGATTGTTTCTAAAACCTGTACTCAATAATTATTTAATCTTGAACATTTCAAAAAACAAATCAAGGAAATAAACGTATACTATATAGAACTAAAAGAGCTATTTAGTTCACCATGGAAACTAGCATTGCCTTCATAGCTTAACCCATTAGTAAGACAAATCTTTGTTTTTGTTACTGTTATTAAAATCAAGGACCTTTTTGGTAAGAAGCTTGAGAGAAGATGATAATTAGCTTCATGGCACAGAGAGCATCTGTTTTAGCATATAAGCAGTATCAAGTATGTTGCCAAGAATTTTGTCAATGCCTTTCTTTTCCATCTTTGTCTCTTCCTACTTATGTCTCCCTCCCTTCTCACTGTTCTTCCTTCCATTCCTTTTCCGCTGCTTTGGCTTTTTTCAGATTAACTTGAATTTGTAAACATTTTCACTTCTTCCTTAGAGAGCTGTGTCATAGTTGAATATCCCTGGTAGCCTGAAAGTTTTATTTGTAATAATAACTGTGATTTTTCTTTATGAGGTGTCTTTACATGAACATAATGTACGTCAGCTATGTATTTAAAGTATTGAAAAGATTGTACAGACTTCTGAACACTTTATAAAACACCTGTAATAATGGTATCCACATGCCAGTTTAGAAAACTTGATTTCTTAATTACCAATTTATTTTGGCCTAACAGCATAATTTCCCTTGTTTCAGAAATAAATGTTTTGTTCATACCTTTGATTAAACTAGTTCAGGCTTACCATTAAAAAAATAGGTGTTTTAAATATTGGAAGAGTTAAAAATGTCCATTGGTATTTTAATTTAGATCTTAAAAACATTTGGTTAAAAAATTCATTAACGCTGTCATATTTGTTTAATAAGCTTTTCAGTATGTATTAACTTGGTTGTAGGTAGATGTTTCATTGGTATCACAATCTAAATTTAGGATAAAATTAATTAATTAAAAATTTAATTAGTTGAGAATCTGTTTACTTTTCTACCTAGCTCTAAAATTAAACTGATCATTCTGCTTCCTATTAATGAAAGTATTACTGTCTGGAACTGTTGGAAATCTGTCAGTGTATCATATTAAAAGTGTTTCTGAATTCTTCATGATTTTTACTTAAAAATTACTTTTCATGCGAGTGATCATCAACCAAGTAAAAATATTTTCCAAAAATACTGAAATGATGGTTTTGCATATTTTCCATATTTTTTCCTTTTAGTTAATGGTTTAGCTGTCTCTGGAGATGAGCAAATTAAAAATAAATTAACTCTGCCTTACTTTCATGAAACTATTTTACCCCTTCATTATCTTCCATCACTTTTTACCCATGAATATTATTTTTTCTCAAGGTCTAGGACAGGCTCTTGATATTTACACTGTAAGTATATAGAATAAAAAAGGTAGGATATATTTATCTACTTTAATGGTGATTTAATTTGTCTCTAAGGCTTCGTGTCTGCTATAGGTGTTACCTATTGATAATATTCAGTAGTTAAATTTACTTTTCTCTTTTTTTCTCAATTTCTGTTAGAAATTAGTGCCCTTCAAAATATATCACTATTTTTCTAAAAAAAAAATTATGAAATCTTATATATTTTGGTACTCCTGTGTATGCCAGAGTATGTCATTTTTATTATATGAAAAAATTCATTTTAAAAAAATTAGTTTTAAAGGATATTTGAAAGTAAAACAGAATGCAGCACTTGTTAAGCTTTCTATTGAATTTTTTTGCACAGCCATTTTGTTCTAATTTAAGAAAGGATCTGTAGACTTAGTTTTTTTGCACATTTAACATACAAACAATAGCTACACGTCTTAGCTTTTATGCAGGTAGTTGCTATTAGAATATTTGGGGCATGGCCCTTAACTTGAGCTTCGTTGTCTTTGAGAACTCCTACAACTATATGCATTAAAATTTTTTCTATAAAAACTGTTTAATCTTGTCAGAGTTTGTATTTCCACTTGGAGATACACAGCCTTCTTAAAGTTAAGAACCACTGGTTTAATACATGATTAGCAAAGTTTAATGCCAGAATGTGTTATAGGAAGGATATGTTTAAAGTAATACATAGTCTAAAGATAACTTTTTCTAACAGCACTTGCTTTAGGCAAACAATTTTGAATAGATCTTTAGAAATGAAAATATGACTATTAAATAAATGATAGATTACACTTTAATTTTTTGTGCCATGAACAATAGTTTTATCATGTGAAACTTATTGCTGAATTTATTTTTAATCAGAATGTTTTCTAAAAGTACTTTGATTTAATAATAGGCTTAATAAACTAAGTCTTGGTATACTTCAGTTATCTAAGGATTAACACAATAGTCTGCTTGAAAGTGATTTTAAGAAAGGTAGCAGCAGGAGCATACATTTCAGAGTCATCTTATAATGTATAATATTTTGGTTTAATGTACAATTGTGTTTCAAGAATTGAATGTCTTTTTTTATGCTTGGGGTGGGGTGCAGAGAGGATTTTTTTGAATTCTAAAATGCTATTATTGATTTGTAAGTGAAAAAGAGAGCCTTAAATGACTGGGAATTTTAAAGTAGTCATTCTTTCAAGATGAGGATGTTATACTCTTTTTGACCATTAGATTTATTTTACTCCACTATTAAAATTTTAAATAAATCTTATTATAATAAACTTGTCATTACATAATTGTACTCATTGCACATTTTTGTAATATTTTAGAAAATCTAAATGTTTCTACATCCAACTTTTAAAAATATGTAATCATTTCTTATATATTCTTGAAGGTGGCAAATTAATGGATGAGATTGTTTCTCAGTTTGCATAAAGTTTGGGAGAATGGAGGAGAAAGGAAAAGGGAAATTGTTCTTAGAAATATTAAAATATCAAACTTTATAAATCCTTAAGTATTGTTTAAATAAAAGTAGATTTACTTTTATACTGTTGAAAGATTTGGCTAATGAGGTCTCTTAGTTTTAAAGTTCTGTGCTAAAAAATTATAGTCCTGTGTTTTACTAGTTCTATGGTGTTTTATATCAGATGAAAAAATGAGGCTTAATTCATTTCAGTTGCATGTAGTAATGAGCTTATCCGTAACTTGATATTGGTCATCGAGCTAGGTAGAAACTTTTGTATTTATCTAGTTCAGCCTTATGCCATTTACTTCTGAGAGATTATTGTCTGGTTTCTGCTTAGTCATTTATAGCTAACCAAGGCACCCAGTGTATATTTCAATAGTTTGATTAAAAAGGAAAATTATATTTTATGCTGATCTAAACTCTGTCTTATCTATCTTTTATTCACTAGTTCTGGTTCTTTCCCTTTCTGTTGATTGGAGTAAATATAAGGTTTTTTTTTTACTATATGTTAGCCCTTTTACTTTCTTTTTTAGGCTAATTGTATGTATCTATGTGTGTATTCATATAACCGATGTGTTTGTATGACTGAACAACAAGAGAGAGGTCAAACTGGGAAGAAACTGTTAAAGGAAACAAATTGTTTAGGTAAAAAATCATGTACTTTTGTGAATCAATGTTTGGAATACTAGTGTGGGTAAAATTTAGTCCAGAGCTATGTCTACCTAACTGTATTATCACTCTTGATACCTAGCTAAGTAGTGTATACACTATTGGGAAAATAGCAAGATCTGCCATTTTGTTGAAGCTGTGATTTTACAGATGGTGACTATCTAAATTCATATTTTAAATTTCATTGTGTATCCTAGGCTTTACATTAAAATTACTCAAGGCATAAAAACTGTCAGCTATAATTTTAGATTATTTCAGATTTTACTAAGTTTTACTGAAAATACAAATAAAAATATGTATGTAGTCTTAAACATTACTATGTTTTATAGGATATAACTATAAACAAATTTTCCTTGTAATTATTTTTCAAAAATCTGTTAAATGGATTCTGTTTGACAGTCACATAATTTTACTATGACTTTATCTTGATATTTCAGTTTGTACTACTTTCTCTGGAATATTTTATACTTAGTATCAATAGAGGTAGTTTAGCATTAAAATATTCTGATAGTTTTAAGTATCACTCTAGATTTTGTAAGCATATTACAAATTTCAGAAGTGACTGTCGTTTCTTATCTAGCATAAATTTAGGCTTATATATGGTACCTAATAAAGTCTTACTCATTTAACTAAACTTCATTTTTGTTTTGGAAAAAAAAAAAGATTTTAATTGGTGGGTATCTCAAGTACCGTGAATTTTAATGGTTCATAAACATCTTTGAAGTACTTTTGAAAACTACCAGTGATCAAGAGGATATGTAGATGAATAATTAAAAGAGGAATAGAAATATTGCCTGTCTAAAGTGTAACTGCGTCACAACTAGGGTCTGTGTGTTTTGAGGTACTAAACATTCTTAAGACCAGTTAAATATTTCTTAGTATTATTCTTAAATTGCATGTTTCCATTTTTTGTAACTACTTTGTTTTTCAGGTATATTCAACAGAATCACTCAAACTTTTCCAGATTCTCTAACTGGGGATTGCTTTCTACATTAAAAATTAAGTTTTAAAATGGGCCAGATACTATTTTATAGTTAAGTTCAGGAGTTCTCAAGGTATTTGTGAAGAGGATCTTTTCATTGCCCTGTGTTGCACTCATCCTGGAAGGGGTTGTTCTGTGTGTGCATGTTTATGGATATAGACGGTTATGTCCAAGGGAAAATTACTAACAGTAGACCTGTTAGTAATAACTGATTGGGAATGCCTGCTGGCTATATTCCCTTCTCAGTTGGGATTTCATGAAACTGAGGCAAGACGTTATTGGCGCAGAGGGGAATGTGACTGCTGCAACTGACTTTGGAGACCTGTCAGGTAAGGCTTAAATAGCTACCAGTAGTTTTATTATACTGGTTGGGAAGTCCCTGGTTAACGTATCCTGTTAGGTTTCAGAGTTCATATTGTGGACTTTCTGTTAAAGCTCATGTATTTGCTAACTTCCTATTTATCTAATGGGTAGGGGCTGGATGGGTGTGGGTAGGTGTTCCCTTGAACTCTAGCTTTAGTCATGTACAGCTGCAGCAATGTCTCCCACTGCTCTTGAGTTTTTCATTTTCATTTCAAGTCAATCATAACTTGATTGCTTTGAGAACATGGTACCAATTCTCCTACTAAAGTAACTGTGTGACTTTTGGCACTCTGGTTGATTCCTGTTTTTTAGAATCATCATTTTTATAATATAATAACAGATTTTTTAAAAGTCTTCTAATTAAAAATTTTATTTTATGACATGTCAATTTATAGGTAATAGGTACACGAAAGAAAAAAATTAAGACAGTGATGAGAGTTAGTAAAATTGAGAGAAGAGTTTGATTTTTGTACGAGACTTTAAAAGGCATATGAATTTCCTTGACATTGTCTGTGTAAATAAAAAATCCCACCAAGTCTGCAATTTTATTATAGGTAGAATGAAGGGAATTTTGTTTCAGCAGTATAAAATTAGAGTCTAGGTTAAGTGTTGTTCTGAATGAACTGATAGGCAGAGAGATCATGTAACTGCTCAGGAAAGTTTCTCAAAAATGCTTGTTGGATATGGAGAATTAAATTAATCTCTCCTCATTCCACCCCCTTCCCCTTTCAGTCAAGTAAGTTGAGAGCTCCAAGAACATGTCTTCTTTAATCTTTTGTCTTATCAGTGTGTAGTGCATTGAAGGTACTCTTTGGTGTGTGAATAAAATTATTTGTGGTACATAGCATGTCGGCTTAGGAGTGGTCCCCTAATTCTGTAGGAATGGATTGATGGTGTTAATTTCTTTTATTTCTTGTATTTTCTCCCATTCTTCTTAGCTTGGTGACTCATAATTGAAAGTCATTTTTTTCTTTTGCTTTTAGGTTGTGAAGTGTGCCTTACAGTGGGGCATATGGGAAGGGTCTTATTAAATGGAGAAGAATTAGAGATGTGTCCCTTTAAAACCCCTAGTGTCACACAAGCATATAAAACCTAACCAAGAATACTAGCAAAAACTCAGATCCGAACTGCATGTTTATGATAGTTGCGTTTAATTCTGTATTTTTAAAACCATGAATCTTATACATTGATATGTCTGAAGTGAGATTTTTATTTTGATTTCCTAAACATTTTTCATATTTTAGACATGCTTATTTAGATTTTAGACTACTATTCCTTTAAATAGTAGTGGCTAGGTAAAAGTAAAACACTTGGGAGGGTTTTGTGTCTTTTAGAAAACAGTATTGACAAATAGGATGTTAATGTAATTGTAGTCACTGAATGACTCTAAGTCATAGTTGCTATGGACTCTTAAGTTTAATGCCCCTATTTATGATGTGATGATAGTTTAAATTGCTAAAACAAATAGATCCAAAATGTAATGGCTTCATAGGACAAAATTATTTCTGGATTTTGTAACAGTCCCGGGCAGATGTTCAGGTTGTCTGTATGCTCTCTTTCACATAGTGAATGAGGAACCCAGGTCAAGTTTTAGGCATCTTTCCAGTCAGTTGGATAAGGGAATGCATGGAGTAACCTGAGTGGGAAATTGGTATGTATCAAGCCTGGACATTATCTGAAATTGTCCCCAGTAGATGACACTACACCAAAATTTCAGTCTGTTTTTTTTTTTTTTTTTTTTTGTAAACAGACTGATTTCCCAATCTTTTTCGGATGAAAAATGTTAACAGTTAATCCTGATTATCTCATGTATATAAACTCGAACATTATATCACTTATTTTTTCTCTGAAGAAATCACCAAAGCAGCTACAGTAATTGATTTAGCATAAGGGAAATGAATCGTTCCAGTTGACATTTTATTATTTTGGATATAAGAAGTTTTGACTTTGTCATCATTTATTTTCAATAATTTTTGTAGAAAGATTTCCAAAATTTGCAGTACTCTGCTGCTTCAAATATAACATTTTTTTTGATGACTTGTAGTTAATTTTTATACCTCAATGCTTATATTGAACCAGAATACAGTTGGTATCCTTTAGATATCAGAATTTGTAAAACAGTTTACTTTGGTATTATAATTAGATTCTTTACCCTTTCCGTAGTCCTCCTGCCTCAGTATACTAGCTTATAACTCCTTGATGGTAAGACTGCTCTCTTACTCTCCATTTCTTTTTAAATGCCTGACTGTAGTGCCTTGAATGAATATAGTCAGATAAGTTTATTTGAACCGTATTAGTTGAATTCTTAGTGGCTTTTTATTTGTGTCTGTTGTGTTATTAGTATTTCTACCTTTAGGACTGTGGTTCTCAAATTTGAGAGTTACTTAGAATGCTTGTTAAAACCCAGTGCTTGCTGGATTCCCTTCCTAAAGTTTCTGATTATAAGTCTGGGTGAGTGAGAAAATTAAGTTTTCTAATTTTTTCTAGGTGTTGCTGATAAGATTATTTTCTTGAAACACTTTTCACAACTACTGCTCTCCTTAGTGCTTTATGTTCTTTTCCCCTTTTTTCCTCTTATAACATTTTTCTTCTCTTCCTAATATTTGAGGACTAGGAACTCAAATACATATTTATACCTTTTTTTCTTTTAATAAGAAAAGGACTTTGAGTCAAACACTTGAATCGTCTGTTAGTTAGGTCTTGGGCTTTAAATTATCCTTTACTGAGGCTAGTTTCTCTTTTCTGGTTCTTGTCTATGTTTTGAATAAAAGTTATATATAAGATAAGTAGTCACTGCATTTATTGCTATAGAGGTTACTGAAGCACAGTTAAGGTCACAAGTACAAATATAATACAACTGGGCAAGAAGATTTCTTCTTAGTAAGGTTAATGGGACAAAATAGATATAAATTTTTATTATGTCTAATAACTGTCAAAGTATCTGAGAAATGGATAGCATAAGTGCAGTAACTATTTAATATTTTAAACTCCATTAATCTAGAACTAGTAATCAAGTCTCTTTTTACTTGCATGCTACATTTTAATATGCGGTTTCAGCATTATTATGTAAAAGCTGAATTGTTAATGCCAGAAGTTGTTGAAATCAAAGTTTAATTTTTGTTTCTAAATTTGTTTTTTATTCATTGTAAAGAAATTCAGAGTTAAAATGGTTAACTAATATTAATCTTACTTTTTTAAGACTACATAATTTCTGAAATAATCAGATGCTTGTTTTGAAGGAGGTTTCTTATTTATGAACAGGACAGCATAACTTGTTTACTTAAAAGCATTTAATTATCATTTGAAAGAAAAAAATGGGTTCTTCTAATCCAAAAGAGTTATGTTTGTTGGCAGACACCTACCCTCCTCCCATTTTGATTTGACACTTTGTTTAAATAATCTTAAGTATTATGGTTTAAAAGTTTGTCACCATTGCAGAAGCTAGGGAAGAGCTTGTCATTTTGATCATTGGCTGGCCAAATTTAGGGACAGGTAGTTACTATTCTGTTTCTTCAAATGTTATAGTAACCAAAGTAGGTTACCTGCTATATAGATCAAAGAGTATAGTTATTGAAATTGTAATTCAAACCCTAAAAGTGTTTTTAATAAAATGTGGATGGGTTATTCACGTCGTTAGGGGTTTATGCACTGTAGTTATCACATAATATTGAATTAACGAAAACTCATATGGTGATGAGGCTATCAATAAAAGTAGGACTGAAGTTAAGCCAAAGGGAAGATTACTGTGTATAACATGGAAACCAAAATAGTTGTGTAGATTCTAAACTCCACCAAGTATTATGTAAGAATTAGGCATGCCCTGGTGACTCAGGCACTTAGCTAGCAGCAGGGGTGCATACCATGTAAAGTCCAAGGACCCAGGTTTATAGCCTGGGATGTGAGGGTACAATTAAACTAAAAGTGCTTCCTCCTCTTGTTCCTTTCTTCAGATACTCTTTTCTTTTTCATTTCTTCCTTCTAAAAAAGATTAAAAATTAAATAGTGTATGATTGATAAAGCCCAGGTTAAATTCATCATTTGCAATCATGCACACATAAACCTGTTTTATGTTATGATGCAATGTTCCTTCAATAAAATTAAATATAAAAATTTATCACATGAACTCACAATATTTGTCTAAATTTGATCAATGAAAAATTCTGTGAGGAAGTTTTTAGAGTCCTTAATAATTTTTAAAAAGAATTTACAGTATTTCTAATAACTAGTCTAAATACCTTTTATCACAGGTAAGATATTTAGCTGAAATGTATGCTTATGTATCTGTTGCTGAAGTTCTAGATATTGAGAGGAAAGGTGGCAATTGAGTTACATTTATTTTGGCCAAATCTGCGTGACTTCTATGGAAGATTTTTTCCATTTTGAAAAAAAAAAGGATAAATAAAGCTTTTTAGGAATGTTTTGAAACTTGTCATTTAAAAATTTTTATTTTATTGAGGTAATAGTGATTTATAACTTACATTTTAGATGTACAGGTTCACTCTTCATCAAATATATGATAGCATACTATGTCTACCATTAAATTTCTGATAGTCCTCCTCTACTATTCACTGGCCCCCCAGTACCTTTTGCTCCTATCGCATTCCTCTTTGAGAACCTCAGTTCTGTTGTCAGTGTCTAAGGAGTAGATTTTTGTTGTGTTTTGTCTTTTCATTTTTCACATATGAGTGAATCTTTTGGTATTTGTCCTTTCTTCTTCTGACTTAATTCACTTAGCACAATCCCTTTTAGTTCCATCTATGCTGCTGTTAATGGCAAGATTTCATTTTTTTCATTTGCTGAGTAGTAGTCCATTGTGTTTATATACCATGTCTTCTTTATCCACTCATCTATCTTCAGACACTTAGGTTGTTTCCATTTCTTGACTGTTGTAAAGAATGCTTCATTGATCATGGGGGTACATATATCTTTTCAAAGTGTTTTCATGATCTTTGGATGGATAGATAGAAGTGGAATTGTTGGATCGTACAGTCATTTTACTTTTAACTTTTTGAGGAATCTGTATACAGTTTAGCAAAGTGACTGCACCAGTTTACTTTCCCATCAACAGTGTACAAGGGATCCATTTTCTCCACACTCTTACCAATACTTATTTCTAGTCTTTTTGATATTGGCCATTCTCACAGGTATGCGGTGACGTCTCATTGTGAATTTTTTTTTTTTTTTTTTTTAAGAAAGGTGCAGGTAAGAATGAAGGTAAACAGAGGCAGGCAGGTAGGAGAAAGAGGAAGAAGAAGTACTTTATCTTATTTAGTTGTTTATCCTGGTTTTTTGCCCCACCAGCCCCAGGAAGAAAACCCTGGGTCCTTGGAATGTATGTGAACTGTGCTGGTCAAAAGCAACTGACCCAATTTCTGCTCCACCAGAGTGTATCCTCATTGTGATTTTTATTTGCATTTTCCTAATAATGTGAGGATGAACATATTCTGTTGGCCATATATATGTCTTTAGAGACACGTTTATTCAGATTTTCTTTGTATTTCTTAATTGGGTTTTTGTTGTTGAACTTTATGAGTTCTTTATATATCTTGGCTATTAATCCTTTGATGGCTATTTCATGTGCAAATAAATATCTTCTCTCATTTAGTTGACTGTCATTTGTTTCTGATGGTAGTTTGTTTTGCTGCGTTGAAGTTTTTTAGTTTGATGTACTTCCATTTTAGTTTTTGTTTTGTTTCCTTGCTGCTAGAGTCAAGTCCCCAAAGACATCTCTAAGTCAGATGTCATAGAATTTATTACCTGTGTTTTCTTCTTTTTATTTATTTATTTATTTTTTTGTGGTAACTTACTCTACACATTAAACTTATATGTTTAAAGTTCCCCATTCCTTAGATGTATGTCACCATACCCTGCATCTCCAGCAAATCAGTGAGTGTTCTTCACCATTGTCCAGTGGACTCCGCTACCACTTGACCCCCAACCCACCATCCCATTCTCTGATGGTAACCTCAGTTCTATTGCAAGTAAGTGTCCGGGGGTTAGTTTTGTTTCATCTGTTCCTTAGTTTTATCTAGTCATGGTCCACCTATGAGTGAAGTCATCTGGTATCTTTTTCTTTTGATTTATTTCAATTAGCATAATCCCCTCTAGATCCTTCCATGTTGATTCAAATGACAGAATTTCATCTCTTCTCAGGGCTATATAGTTTTCCATTGTATAAATGTACCACATCTTCTTTATCCATTCTTGTGATGTTGGGCACTTGGGTAGTTTACACTTGTTAGCTATTGTGAAGAGGGCAGCAATAATCATGGGGATGCATAAATCTCTGTGAATGAGTGTTTTTGTATCTTTTGGGTAAATACCCAGAGTGAGCTGATGGGACCTATGTATTTTATTGGTTTCAGGTCTAACACCCTAGTCGCCAATCCATTTTGAATTAATTTTTTGTATATGGTGGTAGAGAGTAATCTTTCTTTTGCATGTAGCTGTCCAATATTTTGTTGAAAAGACTTTTCTTTTTCCATCGAATGCTCTTGGCTCATATGTTGTAAATTAACTGATCATATATGTGTAAGATTATTTCTGGAATCTCAATTCTTATATTTTTTTCTTTTAAGAAGACAGACACAGGTAGGAGTGAAAGCAAGTAGACAGGCAGAGAGAGAGGAGGAAGAACCGTATGTATTTCACTCTTCATTTTGGTTGTTCTCCCTAGTGCCAGGTCATAAATCCAGGGCATTGGGCTTTATGTAAACTATTCCTCAGCCACCTCAGGTTTAAATACCTGAGCCACTAGGGAGTGCCTTGTGTCTCATTTGTATTCCATTGATCTGTGTGTCTATTTTTATCCCATAACTCACTGTTTTATTATTTGTAATAGAGTTTGAAATCTAGGAGTGATTTTGTTATTTTTTTCTCATGATTGCTTTGGCTATTTCGGGTCTTTTGTTATTTCATACAAATTAATTTTTTTTTTATTTCCCTCATAAATGCCAGTGGAATTTTGATAGGAATTACGGTAAATGTGTGTATTGCCTTAGATAAGTGACCATTTTAAGAAGTTTAATTTTTCCCATCCATGAGAATGGAATATTTTTACATCTCTTTGTATCTTCTATGTCTTTTAGCAGTGTTGTGTAGTTTTATTGTATGGATCTTTCATCTCCTTGTTAAGTTTTTCCTAAGGTATTTAATTCTTTTTGTTTTGATTGTAAATGGTATTGTTAATTTCTTTTGTTCTGCTACTGTTTGTATATGAAATGCAACAGTTTTGTGTACTAATTGTGTAGTCTTCAGCTTTGCTATACTCATTAATTCTAATAGTTTTTTTTTTTGCAGGGAGTCTTTATGGTGTTCTATGTCTGGTATCTTGTTAACTGTAAATAGTGATAGCTTTACTATTTTTTTCCAATTTGGATTGCTTTTATTTCTTCTTGCCTAATTGCTTTGCCTAGGGCTTCCAGTTCTTCAGGTTGCATGATAGTGGTTAAGAATGAGCATCTTTGTCTTGTCACTGATCTTAGAGACAAAGTTCAGTTTTCACCATTGAGTGTGATGCTGGTTGTGGAGACTTGTGGTTTTTTTATGTAATATAATGGGGAGACAAAATATTTATACTTTTAAGCATATATAATTCTTAGTCAATTGCTAAACTTTACTCTTGCCTCCTAAAGTAAAAATAATATAAGTTCTTCATACTTCTTAAGAGAATGAAAAAGAATACCTTACTTGCGATAACTTCATGGTCCTATTTATGTAACTTTCAGTTCAATTTATTTTTCTCTTGGTAGCTTTATAAATAAGATTTGAATTTCTTCTTTTTTTTTTTTTTTTAAGGAAAGGGTGCAGACAGGAATGGAGTTGAGTAGGCAGGCAAGCAGGAAGAGAGAGGGGAAGAGGCATTTTATTTTATTTAGTTGTTCATCTTCGTTGTTTCCCCGGCCCTGGGTTTCAAACCTGGGTCCTTGGACTGTAGATGGTCTGTATCCAGTAACCTTATCTGTAGGCCATCAGGTGCCTCATTAGTACCTTTTTAATGTTAGACATTGAAGGATGCCAAAATCAAGAGTAGAATCCAGAGTACCTTATGGTCTTTGAACGTAAGATTCAGTTTACCATGACTCTAGATTTTAGAGACTCAGGATTGAATAATTGTTCCTTCATATCTTAAAACACATTGTTTTAATGACTGCTGATGATTTTATTGTTTCCTGCTTTGAGATACAGTTGCATGCAGACTGTACTTGATTGAGAATTTAATTTCCGTAGAGCATAAAAACAAATGTTACCCACAAGTTTAGATATATATGTATATGTATTAAGAATCTGAATAAATACTTAGGGAAGGCATTTAATTCGTATTAATTTAACTTGACTTCTGGCATGAATAACTAATTTTTTAATGTTCCCTTATGTTGACTTAAAAAAAGAAAAGCAAAAACCTTAAATTTCTATGTAAGGTCTATGTTTAAATCACACCTCTATTAAATAATGGTCTGTAAGTGTACATACTCTACCATTTTTATAGAATAATTTACTAGGTTGGGCTCAGTCCAAAATTTTTACCTTAATTTGCAGGTTAAAATACTACTTTCACATATATATATGAAAATTGCTCTTAGTAATTCTTCAACAAAAATAGTAACTATTCTATTAATAACCTTGTATACATTTTCCTAATTTATTAATGATTTATAAAAATGTAAATCAGTTTGAAAAGAAAACAAGCTTTATATTTTATAATTTGATATACAGTTCTGTATTTCTTATGTGTTTCATGTTTATCTTCCATTTTATTATTCATCCTACTGGTTGCTTCACAGAATTTTAAAAGTTGCCTATATATTTTAATCTTCCTCAGAGAAAAATCAGAATTTTTGTGTTTACTCTGTTCCATTATTTCTAATCCTTTGGGAATGATGAGGTCTTATTCTGGAAGTTCTGACTTAATTCTTTTGAGCAAAAGTACATTGTATGGTGTATATATTTTTTATGTTGAAAATTAATTGTGTATTGAATACTTTAGCTATTATTTTTTATTGCAGTAACTTTTATTGTACACATTAAAATAAACTCATGTGTAAGTTCTCCATATGTGCAGTTCGTGCAGTTTCCCCATTTCTCTATTATTTATCAACACACCTTGCCCTCCACCAAATCAACAAGTGTTCTTCACCATTGTTCAGTGAGCTCCGCCACCATTTGTCCCTCATTCCTTATTGGTCACTTCAGTTCTATTGCCAGTATTCAAGGTTTGCTTTCGTTTTCTTTGTTTGGTATATTCACATTCCTCATGTGAATAAGATCATCTGGTATCTATCTTTTTTCTTCTGACTTATTTCACTTAGCATAATCTCTAGTTCCATCCATATTTATTCAAATGACAGGATTTCTTCTCTTTTGAGGGCTGTGTAATATTCCATTGTGTATATGTACCATGTCTTCATTATCCATTCATCTGACATTGGGCACTTAGGTAGTTTCCAGTTCTTAGTTATTGTGAATAGGGCTGTCCTGAATATGGGGTGCATAAATCTCTGTGAATGAGTGTTTTTCTATCTTTTGGATAAATACACAGAAGTGGAATGGCAGGGTCATATGGGATTTCCATCTTCAGTGTTTTGAGGACTCTCCAAACTGTTCTTCACAGGGGTTGCACCAGTTTGTACTCCCACCAACAGTACAAATATTCCCTTTTCTGTACATCCTTGCCAGCATTTATAGTTTCCAGACTTTTGAATAATAGCTAGTCTCTCAGGTGTAAGGCAATATCTCATTGTTGTTGTTTTACCTATTTTTTGAGGAAGATTTAAAGCTAGATTAAGATATAAATTAAGGATAGAGGTAAAGTTGGTTTTCATGGTTTCACTGTCAAAAATCCGGTCTGTCTAATCTATATTTAGTTTCAATATATTTGATGAAAAAACTTGAGTTTTCCATTTTCCTTTGTATAAAAAGAACATGTTTATAACTGAAATTTTTTTCTAATCAAAATTTGCTTTAGGGAGTAATTTTTAGTTTAGTTTATGGCAACATAAATAATAATGCAACTTTGCATTTTAAGATTTTGAGAAATAAAAGTTTATTGAGTGGTTTTGTTTCTCATACTTAACTCCTGGAGATAATTTTGTATGAACTGATATTCACAGGAAAATAGCAATATCCCATTGGGAAATTTCTTGGAGAAAGTTTTAAGCAAGTATTTAAACTTGGTTTACTCATAAACTAATATATACTTAAACTGAAATCAGTGGAGAACATGAACTCTTCTCCCATTGAAAAGAAAATTCTCTTCTAAACATAATGTGTCAAGTAATTCTCTTTTTTTTGCCTTGCAAAGTTCTGCTTTTGAGACTAATATACAGAAAAACGAGATGCTATTATATTTATGACATTTCTGTAATGAGTTTATCTCATCACTTGACTATTACTGTTAAAAAAAGTTGCTAATTAAAATTGTATGAAAATTAGCTTGGTTCAATGTTGATCTTTGAAAGATTAACCAAGAAAGCATATCAGTATTTCCCAGGGTGCTTTAAAAATGCTTGTTCTTGATGCACCCTGGTGGTGCAGGAGCTAAGTCAGCAGCTGAAGTGTAGACTATATTAGCCCAAGGACCCTGATTCTTGACCTGGAGCCAGGGAAGGGACAACCAATTTTCCTTCTTTCCGGTCTGCCTGCTTTCCTTCCTTCCTTCCTCTCTTTTAAAACACACTCACTTCTATTTTGACCTGTTTTGCCATTCCAGTTTTTCACCCAGATCCTCCTCTTCTTAATGGTTTTGTACATGGCTATTTTTAGAAAGCCTTTCAGGTAATTTTGATGTCCAATTCTGGTTAAGAATAGTTCTTTAAGAGGTTTGGATCAGTGGCTAATAAACTTTATTCCTGTTGAAATGAAGTGGAGTCGTGCACCTTGGTGGTCTAGTTGAGGTGGCAATTCATGTATATCCCAAGGACTCAGGTTTGAGACCTAGGGCATGGGGGAATAGCCAAGATGAAAACTAAATAAAATAAATAACTTTTTTCGCCTCCTTTCCTGCCTACTTACCTACTTGCCTTCATTTTTGCCTGCACCTATCCTTAAAAAAAAAGATGGAAGAGGACTCCTTCCATCCCCAGATACTTACACTTCCATATGTTTATAATTAAAATAATATTAATATATTGTCCTAACATTTTTGTTTGGTATGATTATTATGGAGTTATTGTCCATGTACATGTGATTATATAGTTTCTGTATGTTATTTAAAATTGTGGGTAACAAGAATCCAAGCAGATTTTCCCCAGATTCATTTCTCTAAGGAATATGAAAAAAATTTTATTACTTTAGAATATGTCCTAACTTCCTTTAGTACTTTAGTTCATTTTAGAATTTATTAATTCTTCATATTCCGTATTCCATTTACTGATTTTAAGACTTTTTTCTTGTCTTGATTTTTATGAAGTTGTTTAAACTTAGCAACCTCTGAATGATACCTGAGCAAGAAACAGAAAGCTCATCTTTGCTGTCTTTCTTTGATTCTCGTCAACTAGTCTATTAGTAGTTCTGTCAGTTTAACTTTTTATTATATCTCTAATACGTACGGCCTCCATTCTAGACCAGACCATCATTACCTCTTTACTAATGCAGTGTTTTAACAGCCTAATTCGTCTTCCTATGTAGTTCACTTTCTATAGGAAAGCAAAAGTAATATTAAATGTAAATCAGATCATGGCTTTCTAATTGTCATTAGAATAAAATATAAGCCACTTACATTGACCTCACTAATCTTGTTTCGTGTACCTCTCCCATCTCACTCTTTCCCTCTTTCCATTATGTATTCAGTGCTAGCCATTCTGGTCTTCCTCAGATATGTCAATATGTCAAGCTCCTCTGACTCATACTCTTTGTATATAAAGCGCTACCTTTTCTTTCTCTAGATGGTTTATTTCTCTTAGGTCGTAGCTACTTATAAAGAATAGCCTTTGACTAATGGTAAGGTAAGCTTCCCTCTGTTATTTTCCATCATGTTATTCTATTTTTCCTATTTAGAGCTTATTACAACATGAAGTTTCACTTTTGTTTTATATTAGCATGAATGATCTTCTTCACATCCTTTGAAGTATAGGCTCCCTTATAGCAGAAACCATGTCTAGAAACTTAGTAAACATTTTTAAAATTAAAATAATTGAAGATTATGATCAAAATGCTATCAACTTTTTTTTTTTCCTTTCATGAGATAAGCCTGATCCCTTTAACTCTACCTCATGGTAGCATTTTCTCCATATCTGGACCTTTGCTTTGGTCTTAATTCTTCTTGGAAGATTCTTCAGTTTCTTGAGATCTTGCCTGCTTTTCATTGATTAGGTGAAATTTCTCTTTTTCCTCAAAGCCACTTCTATTTGAATTATTACTAATATCTCCTTTCTTGGTGCTTTCATAGTGCTTTGAGTAACACATTATTTTTTTAGATTTCCTGTGTCTGTTTATTACATATTTGCTTCCTCCACTAAAGTTCCGAAAACTTTTTGTCTATAATTATGATCGTAACTTGGAGATCTTCAGATGCTTGGAAAATTTTAAGGACTTGATGAGAGTACAAACTTCATTATCTTAACCTTCTTGAATTCTTAGAAACTTCCTCAGTGCCTGATCTTATGCAGTGGCTCCAGTTAGCTTTTATATATACTTACGATATTCAAATCATCTTGGTGCTTTAAAAATATAGCTTCCCTTTGACTTCTAGAGCAAAGAAATCAAAATACTAGAAATTTTGAAGGGAAAGGTAATATTTGATCTAATCTGAATGAGGGTATCCAAGGAAGAAACATGTTTGGAAAAGGAAACTTTTGAGATGGTTTTTAAAGAATGCATAGGATTTATTTAAACATTTTAAATACAGTTGAGAATCTATGAAGTTAATTTTTTTCTACTTTAACCAGTTTAGTAGCATAACATCTAAATGTCCTCATTCAGTCAGCAAACTTTCAAAAAGTAATTCAGTCCGTCAGGTAAAGAATCAACAGATCTGAAGAAAATTGACAATCTCAGGTTTGATACTGAGCCTTAAACTTGAAGCAGGTCTGCTGGAACAGGGTCTTGGTGAAACAGGTCTTAATTACCCTTAAGTGCTGACTATGGATTAGTCCAAGGAGTTCCTTTGGCGTAGGTAGGGTTGAACAGGGCTATTTACCAACTGGGACTGGTTTTTTTGTTGTTGTTAAGCTAAATTATATATTGGTTTCAGTGTGCAGTGATTCCACGTGACAGTTTAAAAAACTATAATTTACTATATAATTAGGTACACTCTGGTGACTCAGGTACTAAGCTGATGTCTGAGATATAGACCATTTAATGCCCAAAGATGTGGGTTCCCAGGGCTGGGGGAACAACCAGGATAAACAGATATTTATTTATTCCTTCCCTTCTTTACCTCTTTCCTTTTTTTCCTTCTTTCCCTCCTCTCTCTGTCTCTCTCTCTCTCTCCCTCTCTCCTCTCTCCCCACAGAATTATAATTAATTAGCTCCTATGGATAGTGACATTTCTCTCCCATAGGCTCATAGTCACTGCTTTTAAGTGCAATTTAAAAGTTTTTTTCCAAAGAAATATTTTTGATCTGCCATTTGTGTGATGTGGAGAGCCACCATCTCTGAAATATCAGAAGAATAGAGTTCATAAATGTTAGACAATTGAAATAGATTAAATTGGATAGGAACTTGAAAAAATTAGTGAAAAAATGGTACCAAGGTGAAATTTTCATATATTTAAAGTACCTGAGACCTTCAAAATCTTTAACAATTGTATTTGACACTTTTCACCTTAGAGTTTGCCACATTGTTTTTGAGGGTTTTCAGAATGTGAGGAGAAAGGACTTGGAGGAGGAGAGAAGTCTGGAAAAATGATTTGGAGCATTTACATGACAGGAAATTGTAGCTCAGTTGGTACCAAAATTTAAGGTTTAATTAAAATTTCTGTCCCTAGGGGAGCTTTGAACAAGGGATACAGTGATTTTCAAACTTTTTTTTTCAGCAATAGAACTCTTGTGAAGTATATAAATCCTGACATCTAAAATTATGTGAAGCAGATAAAACTGCCATTTACAGGGTTATGCTTATTAAATTTACTCAAAGTTATTCACTGAGAATATCAAATGATGTGAAATTTTGTTAAACTTAGTAACTTGAAATTGGCTGAACAGTAATAGTCATATTCCTCAGTATTTCTATTATATATATACATAAAAAATTTTCACTTGCCTGAATAGGTTATGTACTCATTTGTTCAATTTTATTTCAATACATGTACACTTAAGTAAAGATTATTACAGAGTCACTACCTTCTTGATAAATCCATATCGGTACACAGGGATGACAGAAGAGAAGCTTTATTCTGAGGTCTTCATGAAGGAAAATAAGCACAAATTAAGAATGTTGGTGATGATCGTTAGTATTCTGAAACATGAATGTATACTGATTTGTGCTTGCATTTGTGACTTATTTTTGATTGGGTAAATGATAAAAAAGGGGAAGAAATTCAAATTAAACATTTACAGAACCTTGCAGCATTTCTAGAAGTCTTAGAGTTACGTTTAAACCCCTGGTATAATCCTGTTTCTCAGTGGGGGGGAATGTAATAGTACAGAGGTTAAGATAGTTGGAAGGGTTGCAGCTTTTCTCACCTGAAATTCCCATCTGACCACAGACTACAGAAAGTGATCTGAGTGACTGTTTTTTGAATTCTCCCAAGGATAATGGTTCAAATCAACCAGTACCATTTGTTACAAACAATAGGCTTGCCTCTCTTTTCTTTGAGAAAGGCGTTTAAAATCAAACCAAACTTCACCCAACTCCCACCACTACCCCTACTCCCACCAAACCCCAAATCCTGAAAATTACCAAAGTGTCAGATGTCTCTATTCATATGAGTACAATTTTCAAAACAATGTATAATCACTACTAGTTTGGTCCTTCATAAATCTAAGTTTTCAGGAACTCAGAGTCTTAATTGAGAATCAAAATTTTTCCATATTACAATTTGGAAATGAAAATGGAAATTTATTAGAATTTTTCTCACAAATAATAGAATTAATAAAGAACTTGAAAGTTGTTTGATTTACCTTTGTGATTCTGAAGGTAATCTTGAGTAACACATTTGTTCTATGAAAATGTTTTAATCTTAATACATGTGAAGGACAAAATGATAGTGCTCAGAAATTAACAGAGCTCTTTAATTCTTCCCTTACTAAGTTTTTTCCTTCCCTTTTGTTAATATTATTGTAGACAAAACCCTTAACTCACGGAAATAAACAGGCCTCTTTGTTGAAGCTCAAAGACCATGCATGGTTTTTGTTTTTTTTTGTTTTAGGCATGGTAAGGAAGGCAGTTCATTATTGCAAATATTAAAACAAGACACATTGCTCTTTTTATCTTTTGCTTTAGAATATTTGAATAATATCTGTTTACTGAATGTGAAGACCTTCCTGTTAAGGACTTACGTAATACATCATTGTGTTTTTTTTTTTTGTTTTTTTTTTAATGTATAGTGTTAGCAAAGCTACCCTCCTAGGCTTCTGTAGATTGCTTCTGAGTGGAGACATTTAACCCCTCCTTCCCTACCCCTACACATACAGCTTTTTAACCAGTAGAACAAAACAAAATGGTTTTGGCCTTTGGAATGTTTTCCATTTATGTTTCCTGCAAATTTCTCCCTGAGAAATCGTATTGTTTGTGCTGTAGCCTTTCTTGCAAGCTTTTTTGAGCTCTTTAACATTTCTTGGTATAATCAAGCTAATGCTTTCTTTAACCAAGAACTGCCCATGGCATTTAGATACCTTCAGTTTATTGGCTACTTTTGTAGTTGAAAGGAAGTTGCATTATTTTTGGACCCAATAAGTTGTCCTTTCCACTTGGGTGTTGAAAGCGCTTATGAGCAGTAGCTGTTCTGATTTTTGTTGGTTGTTTTCTCTAGGGAACAAGCTACCCTCTGAGTCAGCACTGGACTTGAAGATAAATCCTACAATTCATGAAACTGACTGATTCGACTAAAGGATGGATAGTTTGGGCAGCGTTGGACAGCTCTATGAGGGGTCTGTTTGTTTAACTGAAGGGATTGTTGAGTTCAGCAACTTTTAATTCCCCCAATCAAAAGGGGCTGCTGTGTGAAAACAGGGTTTGTGAAGGAATCAGTTCTGGCAATAACATCAATATTCTTACTCTTTTCATTTTATCACCACTCTTTATGCAATGATTCTTTAAAGATAGAAATTTTACTGCTATTTGTTGCCACCTAAAATGTATATGCTCTTGAGAGGTTAGCATAGAATTTTTGTAGTCTCCTTATGAATTCAAGTTACCCCTTTTTCACATTAGGTTTTAAACACTTTCTCAAGTAAACATTTTAGTGTTTGGGTTGTTCTATGTTGCAAAGTTAGTATGCATCTGTGGCTTAAAACTTTTAGGATTAAATTGAACTTGATTTTGATTAACATATTTTACTAGATCAGTGATAATTTATGGTTTGGCTTTTGGCTAACATGGGAATATGCTTTTGATAATTAGCAATTTTTGCTTTAAAAGTTATATATGTTTTTGTATTGAGGAATTGGTAATAATTGCATTGTTTAGTTAACTGGATTTTTAAATTCATAATATGAGGAATTTAAGATTCAGAAAAAAAATTCTCCTAATACCTTAGGCAATAATAAATTATGCAGAAATGCTATGGATTCTCCATTTGGGAGACATTTAAAAATAGGATGTGGCATGATATAGGGAAAATTTTTGTCAAAGCTACATCTGTGTAATAGCATGTATAAGAGTTAAAGGGCTATATATTCGTTTTATTTTAATAATCTGAAAGTTAGTATGACTTAAATATGTAAAGAATAATGATAACTTTACCTAGTTAATATTTAAGTTTATTATTAAATATCCTTCATTGTTTCATCTAGAAGTACATGGTCCTCCATCATGTCAGACTTTGGAAAATTGGGACTTAGACAAGAAGCTTCTATATAATTCAACTTTAGGTTCATTTGCTGCATAGTTATCATGAGCTTAAGTATGGTACTTTTGATTCAGAACATTTTTAGCCACTTTTAATAGTTAACTGCAAAGCACAATTTGATCGAATGATGAAATTACTTTGGATAAAGGAGTAAAGTTTAGTATTAGCGTAGCTTTCATTCTTAATTCTGTTGCTTTTTGAATGTTGGTTTGTTTTGTCCAGTCTGAGGACTACATCCACATTTAAAATACAGACTTTGCTTATCTGATGGTTGTCTCAATTATATCTTTGTATATACTTTTTTCTTTTTTAAAAGTGTATTAACTTATTCACACATTAAAATAAACTCATATGCATAGGTTCCCTGTATATTCAGTTTCCCCATTTCTCAGATATATGTCAACATACCCTACCCTCCACCAAATCACCAAGTGTTCTTCACCACGGTCCAGTGGGCTCTGCTCCCACTTGCCCCCCACCCACCCCATTCCCTAATGGTAACCTCAGTTCTATTGCAAGTGCCTAGGAGTTGGTTTTGTTTCATCTGTTCCTTTGTCTTAGCTTATTCACATTCCACCTATGAGTGAGGTCATCTGGTATCTTATTTTTCTTCTTTTGACTTATTTCACTTTGCATAATCCCCTCTAGATCCATCCAGGTGAATTCAAATGACAGGATTTCATCTCCTCTAAGGGCTTTGTGGTATCTTTGTGTATACTTTTGAAAGTTTTTTTTCCTCAACTCAGTTCATGGCTTAAAAGGGGCGGTAAAATGTTCCTAACTTAAAATTTAGTTAAATACTTTTTCTTTTTTACTTAATGGCAGGATCTTGAAGGAATATTGCCATTAGTTCCCTTATTGGGCAGAAAATTGACCCAGATAATAAGTTATCATATGCTTGGATTCTAAGATGCTAATTATCAAATATATTCCATCAATTTAATAACCCTTTCACAGGAGAAAACATTAATATTGCTAGATGTATACATTTCTTGAAAACTTTACTAATGGAAATGACCTTTCCATTTATCTGTACTGCCAGGAGTTTTTTAGGAACACTAAATTCTCATTTAGACTTTAAATTTAAGGTTCATCTTGAATCACTCTTATCTGTAGCAGTTATACATAGCTTCATAGTGACTTTTTTTTCTTCATGAAGAAGATGCCTAACTTTAATTAATTAAGTTCATAATTATCTTTAAGATAATTTTGGATTTAAGTTTGACTTAGTGGGATGATTACCAAAGCAAAAATATTGACTAAGACTTCCTGAATTTAGGATTTTTAAATTTACATATTTTATTACAGTGATAGCTTTTTTACTTGTGCACATAAGATTATTAAAAATAAAGTTAAAAGGGATTTTATTTTAGGTAAAATTATTAAGTACTCAAATAGTTTTGTATATTTCCTAACTGAATCAAATAACTATCATGGCAAAAATTTAGTTGTACATCTTAGAGATTTTCTTTCAATCGAACTTTGTCCATCTGAAACCATTCTAATCACCTCTATATATTTCAGTTGAATGACAGTGCTTTTTTTTTTTAAATGCTCTTTAGATTTAAAAAACTAATATACTTTCGTTGACTCACTGAGTTACCTTCTAAGGAGCAGCATGTGTATACTCTATGTGAAGTACATTTATTTTGACTATAAATATATTTAAGATTTAGGACTTTATTAAAAGAATTATATTGATGGAACATTGTATTATAATATATAGGTTTAATATGCACATCATTCTAAATCAGCAAATCAAAATCTGTGTATAATAAAGTTCACCACAATGTCCAGTGCTGTGCTTTACCATATAATTGGCCCCTCTTCCCCACTTTTCCTCCCTAACCCCTTCTTTTGTGGTAATCATCAATTTGAATTGATAGACTGAAAGTCTATTTTCTGTTTGATTTGGTTATTTGTTTGGTTTCCCTATAACCCACATGTGAATGAAATAATTCACTATTTGCCATTCTCCTTTTGACTTATTTCACTGGCATAATTCTTTCTAGATCCATCCATTTCATTATATATGACAGGATTTCATCTTTTCTTAATATGTATGTATATAATATACCTACATAGTAGTATTCGTGTGTGTGAGAGAGCGAGAGACAGACAGACAGACAGACAGACAGACAGAGACAGAGGTGTCTTGAGAGATATTTATCCGCTCATCTGTCTGTGGCCACAGAGGTTGCTTCTATCTCTTGGACTTATTAATAGTACTGTAGTACATGGGAGTTCATATGTCCTTAAATTAGTGTTTGGGTGAATATGCATAAGTGGGATAATGAAATTACATGGAATCTCTATTTTCAATTTTTTGAGAAATCCCCATATTAATTTCTGTAATAGTTGTGTCAGTTTTAACTCCCACCAACAGTGCACCAGGGATCTCTTTTCTCTGTATCTTCAGCAACACTTCTTACTTTGTCTTTTGGCTAATTGCCATTCTCATGGTTATGAGACGATATCTCTTTGTTGTACTTATAGCCTATTTTATATCAAAAGCAAGTTAATCTCTAGTTCAGTCTTATTGTCTGCATTTTTCACTCTTTCTCCCTATATTTTATTCTTTTATTATCTTGCTTCTAAGTAGGCTTTCTTTTTATTTTATAGAAATCTCTATTCCTTATAAGGCTGATTTAGCTGATTTAACTTTTGTTTATCTGGAAAGCTTTTTCATTGTTTTTTCAATTCTAAGTATGATAATCTTGCAGGGTAGAGCATTCTTCACTGGAAGTCCTTTTCTTTCAGCACTTTGAATATATCCTTTGAATATATCATGCCATTCTCTTCTGACCTTTAAAGTTTCTGCTGAGAAAGCTACTGACAGTGCTTTTTCTTCAGCTGCTTTTAAGATTCTCTTTTATCTTAATTTTTTGTCATTTTAATTGCAGTGTGTCTTGTTATGTGTTTGCGTTTGTTTTGTTTGAAACTCTCTGAGCTTCCAGGAACTGGATGTCTTTTTCCTTTCCCAGGTTAGGGATTTTCTTACCTATTATTTCTTCATCTTCATTTAAGTTTTCTGCCTCTTTCTCCCGCTGGTCCTTAAGCTGAAAGCCAGCCATAGATATCAAGATTGATATGAGAGGATAAGGCTTTTATTCAAGATAATGAGATCTTGGGGTTTGGCTGTACTTGTGTCTAAAATTAACCCATCTCGTTCCCTATGGAGTGGGGGTTTCTTAAAGGGTAAGGGGGAAAAGGGATGGTCTAAAAAGATACAGGAAAGGGTTTTTTGGAGGAAGGAGGGAGCAGGCAGGTTCAGATGGCCCCAAGGGGGATGCAGAAGGGATTTGGGAAGAAAAGAGGCTTGATGGACACTTCGGTCAGTTACTTTGTTATCATTGTAGGGGTGACCCAGGCTTCTGGCTTTTGATCTTTGTGCCTAGTTTTAGGCTTGGGTTTTTTTTGTTTTTTGTTTTGCAGCAATAAGTTTGATTCTAAGTAAATTTCAAAGAAGGAAAAAACAGAAAGCGTAATTATTATTTTTGTCAGTCATTGAATTTGTAAGCTCTACTTCAGAGTCCCTATGATGTCAATGTATGTTTCTTAGGCTGTTTTCATTCTTTTTTTTCCTTTTTGCTGGTGTCTTTGGGTGTTCTTCACTGCTGTCTTCTAGCTCACTGATTTGATTAGCTTTTTCCAATCTACTGTTGAGCTCCTCTCTTGTGTTTTTCATTCTGCTATTATGTTCTTCAGCTCTATGAATCCTTTTTGGAGCTTTCTCTTATTTTCTTTGTTTGTTGCAGATCTTATTTTATTCATTCATTGTTCTGATTTCAGAGCATCATGTTCTGAAATCATGTTGCTTTGAAATGTTTTAGTCTTGTTGCATTTGGAATTTTTTCTGGAGTTTTGTTTTAATCCGTCATTTGGGGTAAATGACTATTCATTTTCTTTGATTCTCTGTTTACTTCTATGGGTGAGGCTAAAGAACTTTTTATCCTTTTTTTTTTTTTTTTTTTTTTGATGTAGTGTTAGAATTTCAGGTTGTGTAGGGTATATGCCTGGGGGCAGGAGCTGTATCTGCTAGAGCTTCAGGCAAGTTCACCAGTAGTCCCAGGTTGGGGAGGTGCAACTGTTGAGATGATTGCTAGAATTTTTCTTGATAGCCTTCCTCAGAGAGTTACAGCAGTGGTGTGAAAGCTCCACAGAATGAACTCTGCAAGAAAGGACTTAGCTGCCTCTATTGGAGTTATAGGTTCTGACTGCCTGTTGCTACCCAAGATGATTGCTACCCTCATAGGTATGAGAACCATACCAAGAGATTGAATTGTCTAATGACCACAAGATTACTGATGGTAGAAGGGTAGGGATTTCAACTTCTAACTGTACTCCAATATGAAGTTCACCAGTGCTGGTGCCACACAGACAAAAGGCAGCCTGAGGAGGGCATCCAGTAGTATCTGCTCATTAGTTGGCCGTCTTTATTATTCTTCCTGATGAAGTTTTTGGTTCCACAAATGAAAATTTTTCAGTTGCATATATGCTATCCCGATCTCTATGCTTTGTTCTCTGCTCCCCAGAGTCCTGTTTTTCTCTGAAGGACAGCCTCTCTGTTTTCTACACCAGGATGTATGCGTTCCTATCTTGGGTGAAGCTCCTAAAGGTGATGGGACATCTGATATGGGAGTAAGCACTTCAGTGTCCGTCCCCCCTTCCCCCCACCCCCCCCACCCCCGTCCCTAAGAGGCTCTGTATCTCTGGTGTCCCTCCCTGAGTCACAGCACCTGGGCAGTGTTTCTGATAAGACGATTTCTCTCCTTTTTCCATTTTTTCTGATATTTTCTGTTACTTTTCCTTG